>CM049387.1:2348500-2696000 GCA_026937815.1 Etheostoma perlongum | reverse complement strand
ATACACAAGCCTCTCCGGGAACCATCACCTTATCGTGGTGGAGAGGTTTGTGTGTCCCTATGAACCTGAGGGCTGTGTTGTCTGGAGCTGTGTGCTCCTGGTAGGGTCTCCCATGGCAAAGTGGTCTCAGGTGAGGGTCCAGACAAAGAATGGTTCAAAAACCCCATGAATAACCGAGGTAGAGAGGGAGTGACCCTGCCCGGAGGAAGCTCGTCAGCGAGCGCCTGGTGGCCGGGTTTGCCTCGGAGCCCGGTCGGGCACAGCCCGAAGAAGCTACGTGGCACCCGTATCTCCATCCAATGGGCCCACCACCTGTGGGAGGAACCGCTGGGGTCGGGTGCGCAGCCACATGGGTGGTGGCAAAGGTCAGGGGCCTCGATGGACCAAACCCGGGCGGCAGAGGCTGGCTCTGCGGACGTGGAACATCACCTCTCTGTGGGGGAAGGAGCCGGAACTTGTGCGGGACCTGAGTGGACAATGTTCAAAGTTTCCATTGCTGAAGCTGCAGCGGGGAGCTGTGTTCTAAGGGTCTTAGGTGCCTCAAGGGGCGGTAACCCACGAACACCCTGGTGGACACCGGTGGTCAGGGAAGCCGTCCGACTGAAGAAGGAGTCTTTCTGGGATATGTTATCCCGGAGGACTCCGGAGGCAGTTGAAAGGTACCGACGGGCCCGGGTGTGGGAGAAGTTCGGAGAAGACATGGAGAAGGACTTTCGGTCGGCACCAAGGTGCTTCTGGAAATCCGTTTGCCACCACAGGAGGGGGAAGTGGGGAATATCCAAGCTGTATACAGTAAGGATGGGACCTTGTTGACCTCAACTGGGGAGGTAATAGAGCGGTGGAAGGAGCACTTTGAGGAACTCCTAAATCCAGCTGACACGTTCTCTGTGGTGGAGGCAGAGCTGGAGGATGATGGGGGATTGTCGTCAATTTCCCTAGTGGAGGTCGCTGAGGTAGTCAACGCCTCTTTAACATTGCATGGAAGTCTGGGACAGTGCCTAAGGAGTGGCAGACTGGGTTGGTGGTTCCCCTCTTCAAACAGGGGGACCAGAGGATGTGTACCAATTACAGGGGTATCACACTTCTCAGCCTCCCTGGAAAAGTCTACTCCAACATGCTGGAAAGGAGGGTTCGGCCAATAGTCGAACCTCGGATTGATGATTCCCAGTTTAGGATTATATTTCCAACCTGGCCTGGGAACCTCAGGATCCCCAAGTTGGAGCTGGTTAATGGGGCTCGGGAAAGGGAAGTTTGGGGTTCCCGGCTGGAGCTGCTCCCGCAACCTGAATCCTGAAGCAATCCGTGTGGAGCCCATCTTACATCAGCTTTTGTGAGGACATGTGTGTGTTGACTAAAACCTTCTGCACATACAACAACCAAAAACCCTGGTTCACAGCAAGACTCAGGCAGCTCCGTCAGTCAAAAGAGGAGGCCTTCAGAAGTGGGGACAGAGTCCTGTATAACCAGGCCAGGAACACATTGACCAAAAAGATCAAAGCAGCTAAAAGAAGCTATGCTAATAAGCTGGAAAACAGCTTTACAAACAGCGATCCTCGGTCACTGTGAAGAGGCCTGCAGACACTCACAAACTACAGGAGACCATCCCCCAACACTGCTGGTCCTCAACGACTGGCTCACAAGCTGAACAGCTTTTACTGTAGGTTTGAAAAGACCACATTCACTCCCCTCTCCCACACCAACTCAACAATTCACACTTCAGTCAGTCACCTTCCACCACCTGTACGCTGTCACCTCCCCCCCTCTGACCCCTCACCTGCACTCACGATCTGGATGTGCGCCAGCTCTTTCAGAGGCAGAAGACCAGAAAGGCTCCTGGCCCAGACGGTGTGTCACCATCCTGCCTGAAAATCTGTGCAGACCAGCTGGCCCCCATCTTCACTCAGATCTTCAACAGATCTCTGGAGCTATCTGAAGTTCCCTCCTGCTTCAAACGCTCCACAATCATCCCAGTCCCCAAAAAACCCTCCATCTCTGGACTAAATGACTACAGGCCTGTCGCCCTGACATCTGTAGTCATGAAGTCCTTTGAAAGACTGCTGTTGGCCCACCTGAAGAACATCACAGTCCCCTTGCTGGACCCCCTGCAGTTTGCCTACAGGGCTAAAAGGTTGGTGGATGATGCAGTCAACTTGGGACTGCATTACATTGTGCAACACCTCAACTCCCCAGGGGCATATGCAAGGATCCTGTTTGTGGACTTCAGCTCGGCGTTCAACACCATCATCCCGGACATCCTCAGCACCAAACTCTCCCAGCTCACTGTGCCAGCCTACACCTGTTGGTGGATCACAAACTTCCTGACTGACAGGAGTCAGCAGGTGAGGCTGGGGAACATCACATACAGCACACGGACTATCAGCACTGGCGCCCCCCAGGGGTGTGTGCTCTCCCCACTGCTTTTCTCCCTCTAGACCAATGACTGCACCTCAGGAGACCCATCTGTTAAACTCCTGAAGTTCGCTGACGACACAACGGTCATCAGCCTCATCGGTGATAAGTTGGCCTACAGACGGGAGGTGGATCAGCTGGCTCTCTGGTGCAGTCAGAACAACCTTGAACTCAACACGCTGAAAACTGTGGAGATGATCGTGGACTTCAGGAAGAGACCCCCCACTCTTCCCCCCATCACCATACTCAACAGCCCTGTATCTGCTGTGGAATCCTTGTGGGAGCCCAACACAGACACCATCATCAAAAAGGCCCAGCAGAGGCTGTACTTCCTGCGCCAGCTCAGGAAGTTCAACCTGCCTAAGGAGCTGCTGATCCACTTCTACACAGCCATCGTCCAGTCTGTCCTCTGCACGTCCATCACTGTCTGGTTTGGATCTGCCACCAAAAAGGACAGGAGCAGACTACAACGGACAGTTAGGACTGCAGAAAAGATTATCGGTGCCAACCTGCCCTCCGTTCATGACTTATACTCCTCCAGAGTCAGAAAACGGGCAGGAACCTTCTCTACAGACCCATCTCACCCCGGACCCAACCTGTTCCAGCTTCTCCCCTCTGGTAGGCGCTACAGAGCACTGTACGCCAAAACCAACAGACTCAGGAACAGTTTCTACCCACAAGCCATCTCTCTGATGAACAGCTGACTTCTGACCCACAGTGTCAGGTTCAGTTCTGGTCACTAACCCAGTAACACTGTCTCTACAGCACCTGTTTACTGGTTCCACTTATTATTCCACTTATTTAGTATTATTCATCATTCCCATTCACACATCTCACTTATTATTTTTTATTTAGCCATCATTCTCAATTCCTAATACATAACTGTTCATATGCATAGCTGTCGCCATGTTCCCTTCCCTGCCACGATCTGCGGTGCCCAGCTACGTCCTGCTGTTCCTTGTAATGCTGCACAGTGCCCTGCTATGCCATGAACTACTACAAAGAACTACTACAAACTACTTTATTTTTATTTATTTTTTTGGGACTGTTATTGCCACTCTTCATTCTATCCCCAACCGGTCGTCAGACACCGCCTACCAAGAGCCTGGGTCTGGGTCTGGGTCTGTCCGAGGTTTCTGCCTAAAAGGAGTTTTTCCTTGCCACTGTCGCACTGTTGCTTGCTCTGGAGGAAACTACTAGAAATGTTGGGTTCTTGTAAAGTGTCTTGAGATAACTCTTGTTATGAATTGATACTATAAATAAAATTGAATTGAATTGAATTGAATTGAATTGAATTGAATATGTTAATACTGTTCATACTGTTCATATTGTAATATAATAACATAATACTATTTATCCCAGTATCTTTTGCACTATGCTCCACATTTAAATCATTTTATTGATCGCTTCATTGCACTCATGCCTCTATATTGTTTCTGTTTAGACTATGTATATATTGTATATATATTAGTGTGTATATTTTTGTTTTGGTTGTTTTGTATGTGTATGCACAGTGTGAGTAACAATGCTCCAAAGAAAAATTCCTCGTATGTGTCCTCATACCTGGCAAATAAAGCTGATTCTGATTCTGATGAAGATGGATGGATGGATGGATGGATGGATGGATGGATGGATGGATGGATGGATGGATGGATGATGGATGGATGGATGGATGGATGGATGGATGATGGATGGCATTGCCAGTGCTGACATTTGAGGAGAAAAAAAAGCTCACAATGGAGGAAGCAGTTAACTTGAGTCACCTCCATCCACTTTGACCTCTGTCAAAGTTAATACAGTTACACAATTGAGCAATGGTTTTGCAGACAGCTGTAAGACAAGAGTCAATGATACAACAGTGTGATTTTATTGTCCAATCAGCGACACAGCTAAGCTAATTAGTTAACATGTTTGCTAACTGACCGTTAGGTGTACACTGGTGAACAAAATTCCAAGGGAAACGTGAACAGAACAGTAGAAAAAAACAGAGAGAAAGTCCAGAAGCTGTTGTAACTTGCCAGGCTGACAAGCAGGTTAACACCTAGCTTGCTACAGCAGTTTACCAACTAGCCCTGCACCAATTTTCCGGCACCATCCATTTGTATTGACAAGCGAAAGTCCCTTTGTGGTGTGACCGGCACTTAAGCATAGCCTGCTATAGAAATTGTTCCCACTATCATAAAGTCACAGGTTCAATCCCAAAAATGTCCATTTTGCTCACTCAGTGTTAATAACTCTAGATAAAGACTGTTTGTATTAAGTAAATGAAATTGGGTAATTGCACAGCAAGTAAAGTGTGCTAAAGTGAAAGCTGGCTCTTTTCTGTTTGTTTTCTCTGAATGATACGTGACACAGTTAAAGGTTGGACCTGTCTGCACATGCCCATACAGCTCATACTGATGTAATTGGATGGCATAGAACAATGTTATCATTCTGCCATCTGAAAGGACTCATTCCACATACTAACACAAACTGGGAGGATGAAAGTGGTACATTTTCTACATTGCTTTGGCTGTACTTAACCTGCCATAAACTAACAGTGCATTTCCTATATTTAGGTTGGAGTTGGGCCAAATGTTCTCACAGCTTGCATGTCTGACTATCGTGTCATTGGTTATAGTTTGGGCAGTGGATCAGCCATACATGTTCACACACACGCACACATGCATAAGTCATTAATGTGCGACCCCCACTAAAACACTTAAACCCTTCCAGATTACTCTAGGACTAAGCCCTCTGATGATTTTCATTTGAAGTGTGGAGAGCTTGTTTCACTACAGCACATAAAAAATATTTTTAAAGCTTAATTGACCACGAACGTGAGTTAAGATTTGTCTCTCTATCTGTGCTCAACTGTTTTTTCCCTCCGTACTGAACAAAGGAGGCTTGTGTGTCTGCAAAGTCCTGGGATTATGATTAACGCTTTGATTACTGGGGCTAAATTCAGAAGAGATGGAGGGGTGAGAATGAGGGAGGAAAACGGATGTGAGGGTGAATAGGAAAAAGTGCAAGAGGTGAGTACATGCAAAAATAGTGACAGCTCATCCTTGTTGAATAACACACTAAACAGCAGGCATGGAAATACGCTACACCCGACATTCTAGGAGCAGAATCTAGTGTAACTTATCTGCTGATCTTTCAGAACAGAGGAATGTATAAAAAAAAAGGGTTTTACTGAATGTAACGCTGTCTGCTATATCACTGTGAGTTTATCCGAGCAGGTAAAGAGGAGGCTTTTCCACTGATGCAGCAGTGAACTGGACATTTGATTAATGGGACATATTTGGATGAGTCAATCATGGGCCCAACATCACCAATATAAAAACACTCCAATGTGAGCACTGGTGAATGACAGGGTAGTAAACTCATCACATCTCATGATCTTCTTTTCCTTACAATTTCACATTATGCTGCCTTCAGGTGTCATACAGAATTACAAGTTGAACACATGCTGGCAATGTGGATAATGGAAACAACTGATGTTTAAAAAATAAGTGGTTTGCCAATCTGGGTCATATTTCCAGGGTGGTTTTATTACACTCCTTTCCTGCATGCTAGAGATCGGGGCGCATCAGTTTAGCATCAACTTGTTTTTTTGCTTATTTTTGATGTGGTGTTACTTTATTTTTTCTATAGCTTATTTTTGATGTTCAGGTGTTCCCACTTTTCTATGTTGTCTCACTTTTAAATGTGAATGACAGAGACACAACAGACCAAAATCAGCACTTTATTGTGGTTTGTTATTCTTTACATTTCACTTCCGAGAGACTACACTGTAACAATCCATCCATCGGGTCGCGGGGGCAGCAGCTCCAGTAGGGGACCCCAAACTTCCCTTTCCCGAGCCACATCAACCAGCTCCGACTGGGGGGTCCCGAGGTGTTCCCAGGCCAGGTTGGAGATTTAATCCCTCCACCTAGTCCTGGGTCTTCCCCAAGGCCTCCTCCCAGCTGGACATGCCTGGAACACCTCCCTAGGGAGGCCCCTAGGAGGCATCCTTACCAGATGCCCAAACCACCTCAACTGGACACTGTAACACTGTAACAAATTTTATGTAAAATTTACAGTAACTTACTGGCAACAATTGTCCAGCAAGTTACTGTGAATTCTGTTTACAGTAAATGTACCATACTTCCATTTACAGTATTTAATATATTCACTGTAAAAAATAACAACAATTAAACACACCAGAAGATACAAAAGTAAAAATTACTATTTACAATACTATAGTGGTTATATTGTTATTTTTTTACAGTAATGCTTTACAGTAATGTATTTGTCACTCTGCATCACTCCCTTAGGACTAGCTAAGTGCTACCAGAAAAGACAGTTGCACGGCCTACCAATATGTATGAACTGGTTGTATGTGGCAGCAAAATAGATATTTCCTTGTGTAAATTTTTTTATTGTTCATAACAACTTGCATTCATCTACCATATGTTTCCTCTCAGGTCAGAGCCCACAAATTGCAAAACAAGACAGCAATCATCAATTGGCGATCTTTTTTTTTTCCTATTTGGAAGAACCCCAAAATCAATTGAGATGGACATAATAGTAGATATAAAAATGAATGAATAATACAAGCTGGTCCTGAATGGGTCGTGTTTAGTGGTGCTGAATGTTGGTAATATGAATGCAAACCTACTAGTCTATTCTTCATTAAAGCGGCGGTTTTCCATGTCAACTTTTCCCTTCAGGCTGTTTAAGAGGGACATTATTTGAGCATTTTCCATCTCCACCACCATGATGTTTTCTGTAATCACAGATTTTGAACCATCACTCCTCAGTGAACTGCCTCCTTGGCGGAGATCTGAGAGCATTTTCAAATTAAAAGTCTATCTACTTCTCAATATGGAATTTTCATGTTTTTTAGGAGTTTACACTCATACTAGTATATAAAAAATGACAGGCCTAGTAGGTATAAATAGATTTTTTATTTAAAAGTCTGGCCCCCGCAGTGGCTGCTGAGAAAAAATCTGGCTCCTGGAAAAATGTAGTTGATAACCCCTGGTCTACAATGCTAATGCTAATGTCTTCATGATAACATGCTCAGAGTTCATAATCCTTTTGGTATCTAGCCATATACGTATAGTTTATGTTTTATTCACCCAGGTTTTGAGATTCAGGTCAGATTAAAAATGGTAAATTGAATTTTGTATCGATAGGGATTACTTCAGTAAAGGCTTTTCTTTAATAACTACAGCATAGAACACTAACTAGTGTTTTATGGGGTGGAGGCGGAAATCAAGGTACCCCTAAAGGAAACTGGGAAAATATGTTTTTTTGTAACATTGGCTCAACCAACCTTTTAACCCCGAGTGGTTAGCTCTCAGGCTTTTACTGCAACTGGGAGCCGAACTCTCCCAATCCGAGACTGACTTATGCTTTATGAGCTCATATCACGGCTATGGCATGTCAGTATTAGAGAACTCAGAGCAGGAATGATGTATGCTGTGAAATGGATTCCACTCTCATAAATGTACAGATTTGTCGGATTCTTCTCTAGGCTCTGCCTTTGAACTGTGGCTCGCGTAATAAACTCTGAATTCCAAGACAATTTCCTGTCCCACTGGGAGACGCTGAGATCAGAGTTAAAAGTATACCCACTCACACAGACACATAGTTTATCTCATACATATGCGTATGGATGAACACCCACATTCACTCAGAGACGCTTGTTATACAGACTGATTGCGTGTGCTACGGGGCCCCAGAGCTCCAGATAAGGTGTGTGGAGGCATGTACGAATAAAACTCAGAGCCAACCTGACACACAGGCTTACAAGATAAAAGGCTGCATGAAAACAGTAAATACCTCCTCCAAACGATCATCCTCAACCTGTTTCATACTGTAACTGTACCACTAAACTAATGTCAGCAGGCTGAGGTTTTCACTCTGCACTGCTGTCAGATCTTAACCCTCATGTTGTCCTCATGTTGTCCTCATGTTGTCCTCATGTTGTCCAATATCAATGTTCTTTTTAATTCCCCAAAATAACATGATTGATTCCACACAACGCTCTTTGGCAAGTACAAATCTCTACTTTCATTAATTTTGGGGCGTCTTATTCAATTTTATAACATTTGGAGAAAAATGGAAGTGTTTTTGAAATAGTATTGAGTAAAAGTTGACATATTCCAGTCTGTGATTATCATCAACATCCATTCCTTTAATTTTAGTCTCAATAATTCCTAATTTCTGCTTTTCTAACTAAAATATTAGGTATAATTTCCTATAAATGAGCTTTATTGACCAAAAATTCCAAAAATAACTGTAAAACTAAAGTTAATAGGTTAGTGTTACGTAGTGTTAAATGTCAAAAAAAGTGACAAACATTGTAAAAAGTGTTGAAAAAAGGGACAAAAAGTTAAAAACATCGATAAAAAGCATCAACAAAAGTGTTGATTTTCAATTTTGACAAGACAACACAGTGGAGTTTATCTATCCATACTGCTGTGTATGGTGTTTCTGGGTGTCTTATCTACATTGTCATACTACCATGGAATTAAAGAAATATTCAGAAGAATTGTTTGAAATATTGAGGAAATTGCGTATTCCATGTCTTGCCATCACTCAGTGTCCTTATGTTTGCATATCATGTCCGCTTTTTGTATTTCACTTATTGTCTCACTTCGGCCCTGGCTGTGAGACGAGACTGCGTTGTTGCCAGTGATTTAAATAAAGCATGTTGTGAATGTTTTGAAGCTTTTATGTTAAATGTTGCTATTAAATTATTTGATTTTTTTTTCTTTTTTAATCCATTAAATTAAATGAATTTTTACTTTTTTTTATCCAATAAATTATTTGAAATTCTTTTCTTCTTTTGGAATGTTGACATTGTTTTAATCCATTAAATTATTTGAATTGTTCCTTTTTTTAATTCATTAAACTATTTGAATTTTTTTCCTTTTTTTGAATGTTGATGTTGGTTTAATCCATTAAATTATTTGACTTTTTCCTTTTTTTAATCCATTAAATTATTTGAATTTTTTTCAATGGTATTGAATTTACCATTGAATTTCCAACTTAACATCTAACTTTCTGCAACAAAGCAAAAGAGAATATTTCTCGACATATCTAACCAATTAAATCTTTTTTTGCATGTAAACTGCCAACTTCCCATGAGTTTGCACTATATTGCACCATTTTTCTCCAGTGTGTTGAATTTCACACTCTGCACCCAGTATGTTTTAAATGTTTTATGTGTTTTTAATCGTGATTACTTCCATGAGTGTCATGAAGTGTCATCAACTCAAATAGATTGCACATTTTTTAATCTGTTCTAAATGTACTATAGAAGCAATATTTTTTTCATTTTTTAATGCTCGAGTGGTAACTATTTGATACTTCTCCATCAGTAACTTAATTCACATAGTACAGAGGGGGAGAGAGCAACACTGTTTAGTGTAATAAAGACTGCATGCATGGGAATTAATTAAAATAGAAATTTACTTGAATATATGGGTAAGAGAAGTCACTAAATCTATGGAGAAAGTCGCCAAGTTGACAACACTGACCACAACGTTACTGCTGCAGTAGTCTATATCCACGGCATTCCACTTCCGGGATTGCTCCGGTGCCTCTTCGGCCGGATGGGCGTCACCTTCCTCTTTCTTTGTGATGGCGTTCTAACCTCTGATGGATTTCTGAGGACTATGGTTACCTGGTCCTCAGATCTCTGCAGGTTAAATCCAGACAGCTAGCTAGACTTTCTGTCCAATCTGAGGACTCTGATCCTGCAGGGTCTGGCCAATCGGAGCGTTCTATTGCACGACTAAAACAATTTTTGAATGTACCCATGTTCCACCAAAACAAGTTACTTCACAAAGCTGTTATGCAGAAGCACCGCGGCTCTGCTCTGTGCTTAGCGCCGTCCATGGAGATTTTGATTGGTTTAAAAAAAATCAACCAATAAACCAGAGCAAGTTTTTCTCCCATCTCAGAATGCTGTGTGGACCAACCAGACCCTCCTACTCAGCGCTGTGGAGGAAGGTCCGGCTATGTGAGACTATATAGGGAAGGCAGAGATGGCTGACTCAAACTCAATTGTCTTCATCCAGAGTCTGTTATCTGCACTGGAGACTGGGGTGGAGGGATAGAGACGCAAGAGATTGGTATCTTAGTTCAATCAGCAGGCCTTAGGTTCCAGTGAGCACCCTGCAGGCCACAGATCCTGAGTCACCCAATATCTCAAAAGCATTCCTTGACAGCAGTGCATCCTCTTTGTCTTAGACTGAAATCTTAAAGCGCTGTGCATTTTCTCAGATTCAAATCAGAGTGGGCCTCTATCAGATGTGCCTGTTCTTCCCACTCTCACGTCAGTCCTTTAGAGCCCTGACACACAGTTGAACAGCTTTACCTCTTACCTCTCAAATGTCCACTACGAGGACTCTAGCTGATGGCCAACAAACAGTTTTCAAAATGTATGCTAATTAACTGAACAGTACAGTTTTAATGTACTTACTGTATCCTTTACATTACTTTCTTTTTATACTTTCATTTCACTACATATTATGCCATATTGTACTTTTTACTCCACTACATTGTGTATCAAGAATATTTCAACATGTTTTCTGAATCAACTTTTTTTTTTTTAGGATTTTAATGTTATTTCCTTGTTTCAAAATAAAGACACTCACTTGTACATTGATTTAGATTAAAACAGGTTTTCTACGTTTTTAGGACCCAATCGTTGACAAAAATGTCTAAATGTCTCTGTAATTGAGTGAATACACTTATTTACTACAGTCAAATAGCTCTGTGTCATCGACTACCTCCCATCCACTTCAACAGGCTAAATGAGCCAACAATGATGGTCACAGTAATTTTAACTTTAACTTTTATATCCATAATAATACAATCTTTAGAAAAAACAGGCAATGGTTGGCAACCAATGGCCCAACTGTGGCTTGGTGTCGGGGCCCTTAAACTCTGTACATTTCACTTCATCCTTCAATTTTGTCCCCCCCAAGCCCCCCCTCCCCCTCCCTCTCATTCTTTGTCTCTCTCTCTCTGTAGCCCCGGGATTTTGATAAACACAGTTGATCCTGGGCCTATGCACTGAGTATGGAGTGTTTGAAGGGCAGCCTTTCTACTCAGGACCTTGTTTATTCTGCCCACTCCCTGTCAACCGTGTTTAATGTCACCAAGGTTTTTCTCTCCCCTGAACACACACACACACACACACACACACACACACCGTCCTCCATTCTCTATTCTCTTTCCTCCCTGGAGAGAGAGAGAGTGAAATAAGGGAAAGAAACAGATAGCAGCTCCATGTTCATGTGTGTATATGTTATGGGAATAGGGGGAGTTAATGTATGAAAGCCAGAGCTGCTGATTATATCTCTTTTAAGGAGTGTGTGTGTGTGTGTGTGTGTGTGTGTGTGTGGGAGTACGCTGAGTAAAAGCAGGCATACCAGCTTCTTGGCACATGCATATGGTTTTGGCATTTTGGTTTTGTTTGGAGAAAAACAGCTTGAGAGTGCAAAGAAGCCTAGTGTGTGTGTGTGTGTGTGTGTGTGTGTGTGTGTGTGTGTGTGTGTGTGTGTGTGTGTGTGTGTGTGTAGTTTATGTTAAAAATGAACCAGGAGTGTAATCTGAGTGCTGACAGTCCAAATCTCCAGTTGTAAAGTGGCTTTTGTATGGTAAAAAAGGCATGTGACCTAGATAGCTTGCAACAGTGTACATAGCATTAGATTATATAACGTATAATCAAATATCATTCATTAAAGTTGGGAACTCTTGGTTTGGGTGAAAAAAAAAACAGCAACACATGAACTCAGGGTTTTTGTGCGTTGTTCTTTGTCAAAGACTTTTGGTGGGAATTCAATGGATAACATTACTTTTTTATACTTAAAGCTAATTATTGCAAATTATTGCTTTCCTACTTTTCAAGACTGCTGCTGTATTTAATAACTTGGTTGTAAATCTGAAGTAATTCCTCACAACAGGATGTGGGGTGTGGTTTAGTCCCATTTGATTGACAGTGACCAAATAAGGTGTCATCAGACTGGGATTTCAATATTGCTAAACTCTGATTGGTTGACGCGGTACATGGCACCATCTGTTTCCACCCGAGCCCTGTCCACACGATAAAAACACAAATACAGAAGTGTCTCACACGAAATGACCAAACTGAACGAACTTTTGAAATTGTGTGTTCATGTAGAGCCCCATCAATTATAGTAAGAAGCCGATTGAGAATATAGATTTAAAGGGTCTTTAAATAGGGTTTTTATAAAAGTACCACAGTAAAACACTGTAAAACTGTAAAAAGGAGTATCAATTAAGTAACATTCCTGACCTCCAGGCTATATCTAAATTTATTTCTTTATTTGCACGGCTTTCTACGTCACTAGAGACGAGGTGACTAATCGTAGCATGCTAGCTCGTTCTCAATGGCAAAACACTGCTACAACACACACTAGTTGAACACAATCTCCAAAAGAACTACTTCCTGTCCCTGTTGTGCAGGTTTTCCACAAGTGGCCCTCATGTAGAAGAAGTCTCCCAGCTAATCCTGCCTTGGACTGACCAAAGCTGGAGAAAGAGTTATCTAGCTGATGGGATCTTACCAAGCTACTGAGCATGTGCAGCTCCCAACAAAGATAGTATAGAAGTGAGATGTCTCACTCTGGAGCTAAAACAGAGACCTAAACACACAGGGTTAAAAGAGGATCTGCAGCAATGTGCAGTACAACAAAAATCTGGTGTTTTTTGAAAATGAAACATGAAAACCTATTCTGGTACAACCTCAAAATACAATTATGAACCTGAAAATGAGCATAATATGGGGCTTTAGGGCACTTCTAGTTCTTCTAGCCCAACTACATATTACTACCCCTAAATATATCCTGGGTTGTAACAATTGCCAGCAGACAGGATTTTGTGTTCCCCACTTTGTCTCTGCAGGCCTACTTGATAGATTTCTATACATCAATGGATAAAAGATGTTTCACACTGGTCCTGATATTTTACTGAGACCTGGAGCATAGATGCACATGTGCACATAAACTCATGTCACGGACGAGATCATGGATGCATACACACTACACAGGCACACAAACGCACTTTTGCAAACACACATGTGCAGATCCAAACTCATACACACAAACAGCCCCCTAAGGTCCAGTCCGCTCTACAACCCCCCCCCACAACAAATTTATGAGCCTAACCACATCTGCAAGCCATTTCAGCTGTTGTTGTTGAGTCAAGCCAGGTCGAGGAGAAGGACTTGACAATGCATCCAGCCCACCTTTATCATCCCCCACACCCCCTTCCCATCCCTGGGTCAGAACATGTTAAGGAGGTCAAGGGAGGAAAGAGAATTGAGCATGGCGTGTGTGTGGTGGTGTTTTTGGGGAGAGAGACCAGCAGGAACCTCATACCATTTCATGCTCAGGCGGACTTTATTGTCCAGCTCTGGAGCTAAACCTCTCAAGTTCATTATCATGTTCAAACCGCTTCAATGTTTCTTAACCAATACACCCCCACCACCCCCCCCCCCCCCCCAACCCCCATCTACTGCAACGGCAAAACAATTGTTCTTTTCTGGAAAATTAACATTCAAATGGTGCATACAGTACAGGCCCTTTGGCGTTCATATTAATGGTCCTCATGCATGTGAAAGAGACACGGTAGGGGGGACAGAGCTGGATGAACCCGCTGAATATTTGCATGTTTCATTAATCTGCTAACATTTGTCCTTGGGTGGGCCACGCGTGTGTGTAGGAGCATTTACATTTTCCATTATTTTAGCCATTCATTTTCTGTTGAATAGAGATGGTCTGTGAAACCACGAAAAAAACAGTTAAAAGGAGCGCACAGAAAGTTGGGTGGCCCCAACGTGTGTGTGAGTGTGTGCGTCTGTCTGAGAACTGGGGATCTACAGTAAGCCCAGTGCACACAGACCATCATCAGTGATGAATGGGCCTACCTGGTGAGAGGGTCCTTCATGGACACACACACACACACACAACTTCTTGCAAATGGATTACACTGCACCGGCAATAGTCATCCTCTGTTTCATCTCTTTTATCCCCCTACACACACACACACACACACACACACACACACACACTGAGTGTAATCCACTGTGTGTTTATTTTATCCATGGCCCCCAGGATTACAGCAGCTAAGCAAGGAATGCTGGGAACAGCAGGTGAAGCGCAGTGATGGGTCTTCTTTCTGTGCCGTGTAGCTCTGGAACAGAGGATCTGAGGTGGTCTGTCGAGAGAGGGAGAGAGGGAGAGAGGGAGCAATAGAAAAGGAAAAAGTGTGATGCGAAGCTAATTATAAAAATGTGATGTGAATATGTAATAACAAATACCTATCTAGTGTATTGTAGATCACTGTTGTGATGAACCCACAGACCTTTTTTTGTCTACAGTCTACTGAGCTTTTTTACCATCTTTTAGCTTGTCTTTTAGCACAAAAATGTCATGTTAAACCCAATGGCAGGCACACCAGTCCCCCAGAAGATGGTGGAACAGAGCTTAAAATACAGTTGACTTAAATTCATCAGGTGGACACAAACACGGCTCCAAATGACTGCTTATGTTTTTGTTATTTCTTTTGTGCAACGCAGTACTTCTTCACATTCAGTTACAAAATGTAAATGAAGCAGACGAGATACAAAGACAATAAAGGATCATTTTGGTATACTAAAATGGAGGTATTTTTGTCAACGTCTTAGCTATCATTTCTATCTGTCATGATAAGATTGGGATCACCAAAGTAATCGCTGAGGTCTGGGAAAACAGCAACAATGCTACAACAAAGTCGGACCAGGCTACCACTTTATTTGGAGAAAATATCAAAAGTGAGCACACCACAAATGTTTGTCATATTGACATTTGGAGCACACACAATGCCAAGCACAGTTGGTTAACAATGAACCAGGAAGTCAGTCCACAAACTGTGATTATTGTTTTCAATGGAAAGGTTTGGGTAATAATTTTACCATTTAACTATGTTTTCTCTACCTAAAATATCTAGCTGCTCATAGTAGCATGCCTCATAGGACATTGTTGCATTTCCAAATGTTAGCACAAAAACCTATAGTGTTATTATCACCAATAGAAATGCTGGCCGAAACTACAAAAGTAAGACACATTATAATAAATCAGGACTATATTTTAGAGCTGGAGAGCACTACAGAGATGCACCAACGGGAATCATGTAAAGAGACAAATGTCCGCTCCTTTCCCTCTCCTGATCGCTGTGTGCAGCAGTAGTTAACCTGCCCGTCACTTTTTCTACAACTGAGGAAACCGCTGTCCAAACAAGATACGCTGCCGCTCCGACACCCGCTCGGACTCATCTGACTCATCTTCCTCGCTTTTATCACCGACACTATTTTCCCACAGCCACATCCAAAGCCATTACCGAGCAGCTTCCAGGTCAAAAGTCATGGTGGCAGCCTCTGTGTCGAAAGTTTTTTAAGGATGAGATTCCATGAGCAACAATATCCTGATAATGTAATACCTGCATATGGAATGAGATTATGCCATAATGTATGCATGCTTATATAGCATACAGGCATTCAGGCTGTTCTCGTGAAGCATTCGGACATGTAGCTACGAAATTTAATGCACTCTAATTTGAATGTATTCCAAGTATTTATTACTGTGAGCCCCACATATGACTGCTAGTGGCCGTGGTACTTATGACAGGTGCGTCTAGTATAAGACTGTGAAAATCTGTGTAGGGAGGAAGTCGGTGTGTTGGATGTGTCCCAAAACACAGAAACGCAACCGTCTTGACCACTGTCATGACCATCACCTCAAGGAATCGCGGAAAAAGTACAGGGCAAAACACAAGATTTTTACCCAGGCAACATTTTACTTTAAGGGGACCAGTGTTTTAGCCTGGCTCCGCCCTCCTACATACTTCTGCTCAATTTTCATTTTCCTTCTGAACTCCGTCTGGGTTTGCGGTATATTCTTGGGTTTTCTCTCGTCACATCTTTGCTGATGATGTTGAGGCTGTGCGCTAGTTTGAGTTGTTGTTCCGTAATGGTGGTGGAGGAAGATGCGAACGAAGCCATTCGGTCCGTTGTGGCAACGCTGCTAAATATCCAGAATTTTAAGCCCAAGAAAGAACAATCTTTGCTGAGTTTTGTTGGGGGCCATGATGTTGTGGCCCTCTCCCCCACGGGGCTCGGGAACAGTTGGATTTTCCAGCTTGCTCCGTTAGTGGTGAAGGAGTTGGCTAAGGCTAATGCTAGCGATGCTAAGCCGACGTCACGACCAAACGTTAGCGATTGATTATGGCAGATGCAGAGTGGCTCCGGGCAGATCCAATAGTTTTCAACTTCAACAGAAGGAAGTTAACACTTGTCAATGGAGAGGGGCCAGACTCTCTGGACTAATGAAATGGACCAGAGTCTGGTAGGACCAGGCTACTAGACCTGAGTCTGGTAGGACCAGGCTACTGGACCAGAGTCTGGTAGGACCAGGCTAATGCTCCAGAGTCTGGTAGGACCAGGCTAATGGACCAGAGTCTGGTAGGACCGGGCTAATGGACCAGAGTCTGGTAGGACCGGGCTAATGGACCAGAGTCTGGTAGGACTGGGCTAATGCACCAGAGTCTGGTAGGACCAGGCTAATAGACCAGAGTCTAGTAGGACCAAGCTAATGGCCCAGAGTCTGGTAGGACCGGGCTAATGCACCAGAGTCTGGTAGGACCGGGCTAATGGACCAGATTCTGGTAGGACCAGGCTAATGTACCAGAGTCTGGTAGGACCAAGCTAATGGCCCAGAGTCTGGTAGGACCGGGCTAATGCACCAGAGTCTGGTAGGACCGGGCTAATGGACCAGATTCTGGTAGGACCAGGCTAATGTACCAGAGTCTGGTAGGACCAGGCTAATGCACACGAGTCCGGTAGGACCAGGCTAATGGACCAGGCTCTGATCGGACCAAGTTAATGCACCAGAGTTGGGTAAGACCAGGCTAATGGATCAGGCTCTGATAGGACCAAGCTAATGCACCAGAGTCTGGTAGGACCAGGCTAATGTACTACCAGTCCGATGTCACGACCGCCGTCACGACCATCCAACCATCATTTCACGGTCACATGACCGCTCGCCGCACCTGTCACATGACTGGTCGCCGTCATTTTGTAAGATATACAAATTGTTGTGTCAGTGTATGTGGCTTTGGATGACACCATAGATAAATAGTGCTGCATTCAGGCTTCCCACATTTCTATAAATTTTGAAAGGCCAACATACCATAATTGGCTGTTTTGTATTCCTTTCAACATAACATTTCCAACAGTGTCTCTCTTTACAAAACCAACATTGGTTGATTGGCAAAATCATGCAAAGAAAAAACAGTTATAATCATATTTGCTCTATTCAAATTAAAGCCTTCTCTAAGACCTCCCCCCCAACCCCCAAACCCCAAACCCCATGTGCATCCAAGGTTAAAGCATCTGGAAAGATTTAGCTCATATAAATGTTTTATGTTGGTCAATTGTCAGTCTAATGCTTATTTTGTGATTTCATCTTGCATGCTAGCTTGTAACATCTATTACATTTTGTCTGCTTGAATGTTTTGATAACCCCCAAAAGATGTGATTCTACTCTGGCCAAACAATGGAAATGTTCCTAAATGACTTGTAGACTCAGGTTTAATTACAAGAGACAGAATAACAGAATATATATAGACAGCAAGATGAGGAGACAAGGATGTGGTGAGGCAGCAGAGAGCTGCAGGCATGATTTGGGAAAAAATGAAAGGAAAAAAATGGAGAGGTGGATGGGAACAGAAAGCAGGCAGGCGGCCCTCATCAGCCAGTTATATAAGCAGGCTCAATGAGAAATCAGAGCTATCAGCCCAGTGAAACAGGCCGACTTGGCCAAGGAACTGGAACACTGGGAGGAATAACACACCAAAGATAAGGTAGTGTTTTATGGCCTCTTTGCTGCTGAGTCATGTTGTGTCTTAGAGTAATACTGTTTTAATAAACTGGGAGATTAAAGTCTGGGTGCAACAGTTGCTGCATTGATTTCGGTTTCCTAGCAACTCTTTGATAGATCAGTTAAATCACATGCAGTCTGTGGCAGAGAAGCGCCATTCACACATACAGTGGCTAGAATAAGTTAACACACCCATGCTAAAGTTGATTAAAAAGAGGAATAAAAAAAGAAAACATCTTTTGGAAATTGATTTTAATTTAAAAAAAAAATAGGAAAATCCAACCTTTTAAGGACACCAATTTTCTTTGTGAATGAATAATGTATTGTAAATAAATAAATGTTAAATACAGTATACACACCTCTATGTTAAATTCCCATAGAGGCAGGCACATGTTTATTTTTAAAGGCCAGTTATTTCATGGATCAGGATACTATGCATCCTGATAAAGTTCCCTTGACCTCTGAAATTAAAATACCCTCCCACATCATCACATACCCACCATACCTAGAGATAGGCATGGGGAACTTTCCATGAGATCATCTCTCAATGCAAATCACTTATGCCCCTGTATTTTAAGGAAGGACATTTTTTTTTAAATTTACATTACATTATTCAGTCACAAAGAAAATTGGTGTCCTTAAAATGATGGATTTTCCTAACTTTTTTGAATTAAGGCATTAAGATCAATTTCCAAAAGATGTTTATTTTTTTATTCCTTTATTCCTTTAGCATGGGTGTGTAAACGTACGCAAGCCACTGCATGTAAATACTTATGTCCACTTTCCAACAAACCCATTACTGGTCTAACTTACCTCATGCAGGTAAGTGCAGTAATACAAACATTGTAAAAATGTGTGTACCTGATTAGCTCTGGGTTTTACAAATAAGGGTTAGAGGAGATAAAGGTATAGGATTTCATTTCCCTAAAACCCAACTTAAGTTGTGTGTTTAGGCGCATGCAAGCAAATGTTCCTGTATTTCTGTGTGTGTGTGTGTGTGTGTGTGTGTGTGTGTGTGTGTGTGTGTGTGTGTCTGTGTGAAGCCACAGAGGAGCCAGGCTGTAATGGTCCAGCTCAGTTTGTTTGCACAGCCACCCAGAGACAGAGCAGGTCCACAGATCCAATCAGAGAGGATGTGGTTTCACTTCTAATTTTACACAAACATCTTCAGCTACGCTATGGGTGCCTGTAGAGCCGGGGATGAATGGATGAACAGATGGATGGGTAGCAGGAGATATGAGTGAGTGTGTGATAGTGTGTGTGTGTGCCTTTCATTGTCCGCCTGCATTCATGTCGGCATGTTAGGCATGCAGGAAAATGAATTATGTTTTTGCAAAAGCATGGAGAAAGTGTGCATGTGTGCATGTTCTTAAAGGTGTATTTGCATATACCTGCTACACATGCACACACAATATTGTTGTGTGCAGAATTCCTGACCCCGTGCACTCACAGCAGAGCAGTAATGAGCCTATTAGTCTGGGGATGTATTTAAAGCAGGTCACAGCAGTCTGGATTATTAACAGCAGACTGTAGCACATGTGATATGTGTGGTTGTGGCAGTAATTGCAACAGCAGTAATAATAGTTCAGACAGTGTTAGTGCTAGTTGTTAATGCTGTGGTTGTGCAGTTTTGTAAATAGGGTTGATGTGTTGCATGATTTTAATCAACCATTTAGCTGTGGATACACACATTTATCCTAAATATCAGGTTGTGTCGAGATGATAAAACCTAGATTTTTTTCAAAACTCGCGAAAACTCTTATGAGACTCACTGCCCAACAACTTATTCTTACCTTAACTATCCGAGGTATGCCTAAACTTAAAATAAAAAATAACGTTGGAAAAAGCTTCAAAAACGTAGAGAAAAGTGACAAAAACATCAGGAAAAGCGACAAAAGTGTTGAAAGTGACAACCAAAACGTCAACGGGAAGACAACACGAGGGTTAATCTCGACATACAAAGCTCTGATCGATGTAAACAGCCTTTCACACCAGACCTTACCTTTACCCATTGCCGGGAAAATTGGAGATTTTGGCAGTGATTTAGAAGTCTGGGACAATAAATATGTCATAGTTATATGCAGTTCTTAAATATTGAGATCTGGATAATGAAAAGCTATTGGGGAACAGACTTCACAATGTTAATCAAACAGTAAATATTCATTACCTCCCAGATATCTATGAATTTACCCCCTGTCTTGCCTAGATCTGAGTACTTACATATTACAGTTACTCTTTAAAAAGCAAAGTAACAATGCATCAAAGTGAGTCATTAATAGAGTATGTGTCCTTACTTTATGATTACCACTAATTACCATTTTTTGTGTGGTTTGTCACCTGAAATGTGTATTAATCCTAACATGTTCCACATTAAGTATCAGCCTTATAAATCCTTACATATCACGCAATGTCATTTAAAGAAAAACCACAACTCTCACACTATTTGCAGTGTCTGAACCTTCTACACAGGAGTTCTCTCTGATATAGAGAGAACTCCTGTGTATCAGGAGGCCTCTCTGATATAGACTGCAGTGATGGCAGTAATTGGGTAAAAAGGTGGGTAAACACACAGGTCAAAAGTTAAAGGCAAATATTGACCCAATGACACGAGGCCGGGAGGCTCAAGAAAACAGCTCCACAAAATGAGCAAGGTGAGCAAGGAGACATTATCCGTGGAAAAGTTTTTACTGCTGGTTCACAGGACAGCCTTCTTGGATCATGTTCACAGGCAAAGAAAGTCACACCGCAGGTCCAACTCTCTTTCTACGAGGGCTTTAAGCTTTCCAGCAATAAGACAACCATTTCAAGTTCAAGTTCCTTTTCATTCCCAGAGTCGGGCAGGAGGAATTCATTTCAGCTAGGAGGAAAATTGCTCTGACATTTAGAGCACCAAGCAGTGCCATGCTGAACATAAAAACAGCAGAGCCTGCAGACAGAACCAACTTCAATATTTTCGCAAAAGAAGAATGTGTTTTCTTTGTGTTAAATATTTTGCTGCTTGCTCGTATAGCTGCTTCCTGCAACTTTCACAGGGTTACTTTTATTTGAAAATGGTCTGCTTGTGATCCAATAAACTCAACAATTACTTTCCTAACTTTCTTCTGGGTCTTTCATCCTGCTAGCCAAGCATCCCAGTACCTTCTGAAGTTACAGTTGCCTATCGCTGACATCAGCAAAGAAAAATTACACCCATGAAAAGACGTCCAATCTCCGAGATCGGACAAAGAACCTTATTGCCTTTCATAGTAAATGACCTATATCGGAGCTATATCTTCAACTGCTTGCTAGTGCTTCCAGTAGGCATTCATTATGAAAACTCTTGAGTTTCAGCCATGCAGCTATCATGATAAAGACTCCTGGGTGGAAATCTAGAGCAGAGGCCATTTTGGTTCTTCAATGACACGTAATGGAGGCCATTGAGTGGTCCCTGGACAGGAAACCAGGGGCCGTTGGGGGTCGTTGACAGGCGTCACTGACCCCTTTCTCCACTCATCTGGGGAGAAACCAGAGCCCTCCAGCTGACAACACAACATCTCCTCACATTCAGGCCGGGCCAAAGATTTGGTGCTAATAGCTGAGGAATGATGATTGTCCCTGCGGTCAGGTTTCACAGAGGAGACGTTTGTGGACAAAGGACTGGGAGGGGAGAGTCAGCTCTGTGTCAAACACAATGTGCATGTAAGCTCCTAGCGATAAACTCCACTTCTTTGTGGGGAAAAATGTCCATTTTTCTACCTTTTGTTTATGCCTGCAGACATGCTGTTAAAAGCATGTGTATCATAAGCTTCAATACCTCTAATAAATATATATTAATACCAATCTGAAATAGCTTGGACTCAGGAAATGTCTTGTAACCACAAGTAAACTCAGTTATACTTGAATCTTGTAAGTTATGAATCCAGACGACACAAGCGTCGATCACTGCAAGACCCACATACACAAACACCCTTCTCAGATAATTACATGTGCAGTGAATCAAGAGATCGAGTGACGTTCGGTCACACAGATCCCCCATCTTCAAACCCACCACAGAGGGAGAGGGAGAGGCCTCCACTGAAACGAAGAGTCAAACTCTGTCTTAGAACCAAACAAACAAGGAGATTTGCTTAAGACAAGTAAGACCAAACGGGATTAGTGTCGATTGCATGAAGCACCAACTTAAAGGACATAAAGGAGTGACTTGGATGTCGCAGACAAAACTCTTTTGCTGCTTTTACTTTTCAGACCACAGTTTGAAGTCTGAAGATCTGGACCCGGCACCCGTCTCTCTCTGTCTCCGCTTAAAAAGCATCTCGACGTCTCGTCCTTCCTCCAAGTCCAACCACAGATATCCTGCAAATTCCTGCCAAGTCTTCCCTTGGCTCCCATCCATCCATTGAGCAAGCAAGCAAGCGCAAAACTCACCTTCTCACCATCCATCCCTCCTTCTTCTTTCTCCACCTGCTTTGTAAACCTTGTAAATGCAACCACTGGGATTTATTTTTTTGTTTTTACAAGAAAAGTTTGACATGGGCCTTATAGGTACAGTGGGCTGCGTGACCCCGGGGGTCCCTAGAAAGCTCTTCAACTCCCACAAGAGCAAATTAAAAATACATCGTCATTAATCTGAAATGACATGTTTTTTTGTTTTGTTTTTAAAGTTACAGGCTTTCTATCCCATCCGTACAGTACATCTCCAGGGCAAAGCACTGTTACCACTAATCCTGCTGTCTGACTCAGGCCCAGGACCCTCTTCTCATGGATAGCCAAGAGGGAGAAATCCCATCTGGGCACAGGCAACCAAAGAAACCACACTACTTTACAGTATGAAGGACGTGTGAAACCCTGCAAATATCTGGGGTTGGAGTAATGAGAGGGAATCTGATGTATAGCATGGAAACATGAATGCTGTTCCTTTGGTTTTGTTCTCCTGCCCACTCCTTTCCCTCAGATACATGTATCAGTGAATCACTGTTTGAGGAGCTGATAGTTGTATCAAACCTAAATTTGTATTGGCACAAGTCAAAAGCAAATACCAGTGTTCCAGCAGTCAATCACTACACACACACACATACACCACTTTCTCTGATAAATACGACAGTGTGCCTGGGGTGCAAAATTAAACGTGTTTAATCAACAAAGCTCCTTTTTCTTTTAAGTCACATACAACAGATCCCAATCCAAGACTTCTTTTTTAGAATATGCAAGCATGGGAGTTAAGCGTGCTTATATTCCTGAAGTAGAGTCAAGCATGTTTAAGTTTCAACGTTTCACTGGCAACACACATCAAGTCGGAATAAAACCGCAAAAATAGGGTTGGCATACTCTTATTAGTGATGAGAATAACAACTATGTAAACAAACAAGTCTCTATAGTTGTTTCCCATCCCATCTCAGAATGAGACAGAGTGACAGGACGTTTGGTTTCAACAAACCTTCAGTCACGCTGCATGCATGCAAATGTCAAAACAGGCAGAAACTGAGCAAAAGCCACGCCAGAACGGATTTTCCTGAAAGTAACAAGTGAACAATTATAACAATTTATCATCATCCTTTCAAAACAAGCAGCTCACACCCTATGATGCTTAGTGGTGATACCATTCACTAAAGGGGCAAGTAAAATCCATTAGGTTGTAGGACAACAGATGAAAGGCCAAAGGTCTCCAGGCTTTTGAATCTGTGATGATTTACTAGCTGGAGAGTCTCATCTTGCCTTGCTAAAGTAAAGACACAGTCTTAGTATTAACCAGCATTAGACCACCCATTGAACAGAAACACACACACACACACAAATAAGGCCAGATTTTAAGCCAAGCGATGGGAGATAAATGGGGAGCTTAAACATGACACTCACTGTATCAACAGGCCTGGAAGGGTCGCTGAGGGAAAGGGTCTGTCCTGACAACAGAAGACATCCTGTCCAGACAATGATGTGAATGGGAAAGGCATTCTGGGAAAACTGACTAATGAAGGGCTTAATTTAATTTTTGTGTGCAACATGTTATACAATGTTTAAACAATTCTGCATACATTATGTAAAAAAGATGTTAATTTCCATCCAGGGAACATCATAAAAAATTATAAGATAAATTGTATTAGTTAAATTAATTATATAAGTATATATAAATGAAATTTAAGGAAGTCATTTAAAACATATACAGAAAAAAAAGGAGGTAGAAAACAATAAAAAATACATAAAGTATTATATATAGACAAGATGAAATGGAATGAAGGCTACATAATCACAATTCCACAAAAGAATCTTGCAGTATATCAGCTACATAGATAGTTTTCTTATTATTAATAATTTGGATAGACCAAAAAAAGTTACGAAATTCAATTCTGAAGTGAGTAAAAACTGGCCCAGATTTAGCAAATTTGGCTTTATGGAACTAATGAAGGGCTAACCCCCCCCCCAACAGACACTAACATGATGGTTATTAAGTTAAAGACAAAAATGAGTGACGCCATCATGCAGACAACTCACTGATACTCTGACTCTACTCTTTCAATATTCTATGTCCTGCGTATTATTTGCAATACATTGCACTGTATATAGGTTAATTTCACATGAAATGAAATGTTTTTTGAGACTAAGTGGATCATATCTGATTTTTAATTGAAAAAAACAATTGGCCTCATGCATGTGTTGCACATCAGCAAGCTCATACATTATTCTAAGCCCAATATAATAAAATGTTGGATAAGCTTTCCTGTAATACTGAAATGGAGAATGGCACTCAAGGACTTTATTTTCCTCTTCACACTTCATCCAACATACCATTTATTGTGGCATTTCTGAAGTGCCATTATTAGGTGCAATTAGGGAGTGAATTGCAGTCTATCTTCCAACACACATGCTTACTGCAATAACACTGTAAATGTACATTCAGTCCCGTACACACACACAGCAGCCGGTGCATAGGCCTCCCATCTGTACATCTCAGACACTGATAGACCCCCATTACTTTAATATAAAAATCACAACCACATGAAATTTCTCCCATGGTTCAAACATACAGCGGCCGGCGACCGCCCAGTTCTGTTTTTTTTTCTTTCCCTCTCTCATCTGTGGATCAGACACTTAAAGGTTTGCCAACCATAACACAGTTGGCACAGACTTTACCCTCCCATCTCTGCGGTGCACGCAAACGTTGTTTCACGTCTTTCTTCTCTTTTTCCTCATCATCTGTTTATTTTGGTTTTCCTTTTCTTTTCCGAATGGAAATTTTGAGGTCGATTGGTGTTGCCTGTTCCGGGCGAACAGTTCCAAGCACAAAGGGTATGATGAGGGATGGGCGGAGGGTTGAAGAGAGACAGCAAGAAGTCGCGGGGGGAAATATAGATTTTTAACCGGCAATGAGGGAGCTTTGAAACGGCTCCCATGTGTTCTTTATTTCAGCTGGGGTTTGATGGCAAATGGAGCAAGACAAGAGCTGGCTAGACCCTCTACCCAACACACAAGTCCTGTACACACACATGCACACACACAGAAATACGAACATTCTCTGCCCACTATCCCCATCCGCCAACCACATCCACTGACTTCAAACCAAAACAGAACAGAGGACTGTACTTTCCCAGACCCTGCTTCCAGTTTGCCTTATTGCATTACCTAGATTTGGTTCATGACAATACAACAATACATTTAGGCTTAAAGGAATGTAGGACTGTCACACAATTTGTATATTACAGTCATCTAGGGGAGGCAATTGAGAACACTTTCTCTTTTCAAGGAGAAATCTGCTTCACATTCAATCAGTTTCAGGCCTGAGCTGCCAGTAGAATGTTAGCCACAGAGCAGGACTTCATGCCTTGCTTAAGGGCAAACAATGCAAATGTTAGGCGGAAGAGAGCATTACTCATTCACTTCTTCGTCTTCCTGGCTGGTCAAAAGATTGAAAGGTACACCCGTCCAGCCACAAACCCAATGTGTCATACTTACTAAATGAATTTCTTGGCCACAGCCATTAAAGGAAAATTCTGGGACTTTCTTCCATCTGTTATGAGATGATGGTTGTTTACAGCTGAAATCATATTTCCATTTGCCTTCATTTTCTCTTCCAGTTAAGTTTGGCTAATCTGTCTGATCATCTGTTTATGTTTCTTGCTATGTCTGATGCTATTTAACTCCTAGCAAGCTGCATACTGTACTGTACTGCTTACTTTACCGAAGACTTTTTTAAATGAGAATAGCTGTCTTCGTCATCTAGAAACAGGTTGTTGAGAGATGTGAGACAGAACTAATTTGATTTATTTAGCATGTTAAAAAAAAAAACATGCAAAAACATTCACATGCAAAGGACATGCAAAGGAAACCTCAAAACCCCTCAGGAGGTTTGGCATGTTGGGTGCCCTACAATTATTCAATAATGCAGGAAAAGACAAATTTAAAAAACAGAGAGTCTTTAATAAAAAAGGGGCAGAAGAAAGGAACAATCAAATGAGGAGACAAAATAAAGAGTGAGGAAAAAAAGTAATATATAAAAGGAAGAATCAAACAAGAATCATGTTAGGATATTGATACACAGATTGTTTTAAAGGTAGCATGGCATCAAGTTCCCCCAGCCTGCCAATGGTCCCCCAGTGGCTAAAAGCGGTGATAGTAAACTGAGCCCTGGGTATCCTGCTCTGCCTTCGAGAAAATGAAAGCTGAGATGGGCTGATCTGGAATCTTGCTTCTTATGAGGTCATAAGGGGCACAGTTACCCCCCTTTCTCTGCTTTGACCGCCCAGAGAATTTACCCCCCCATGAGAGAGAGACATCATGGCTTTCAAACGAGCAAAGTGGTAGTTGGTCAAGCCCCCTATAAAAGAGACTTCAGATTCAGGATTAATGACCACTAAGGCCTATATAAAAGAGACTTCAGATACAGTATTAGGGGACCACTAAGGTCTATATAAAAGAGACTTCAGATTCAGGATTAATGACCACTAAGGCCTATATAAAAGAGACTTCAGATACAGTATTAGGGGACCACTAAGGTCTATATAAAAGAGACTTCAGATACAGTATTAGGGACCACTAAGGTCTATATAAAAGAGACTTCAGATACAGTATTAGGGGACCACTAAGGTCTATATAAAAGAGACTTCAGATACAGTATTAGGGACCACTAAGGTCTATATAAAAGAGACTTCAGGTACAGTATTAGGGACCATTAAGGTCTATATAAAAGAGACTTAAGATACAGTATTAGGGGACCACTAAGGTCTATATAAAAGAGACTTAAGATACAGTATTAGGGGACCACTAAGGTCTATATAAAAGAGACTTCAGATACAGTATTAGGGGACCACTAAGGTCTATATAAAAGAGACTTCAGATCCAGTATTAGGGGACCACTAAGGTCTATATAAAGAGACTTCAGATACAGTATTAGGGGACCACTAAGGTCTATATAAAAGAGACTTCAGATACAGTATTAGGGGACCACTAAGGTCTATATAAAAGAGACTTCAGATACAGTATTAGGGGACCACTAAGGTCTACAGTATATAAAAGCGTCCAAAGAGCACCATGACATTGGACCTTTAAATGATAAAGGAAAAAGTGTCTGTAGGCTTGGAGTGAAAGAATTAATATATTGCATTGTAATATATTGTAAATTGGGGGGCAGGCAACTAAAAGCATTACCATGACTGTAAGTTTAAAATTGATCGGTGCAGCTTTAAAATAAGACCCTTGTTGGAATAAATCCCAATTATCCTTTAACATGATAAATGTAATGGTCATAGTTACCAGTATTTCACTTAACTAAACATTTGATCCCATCTGTGACATGACCTTTGTACATAAGCAATAATGTCGAGCCTGAATGCAAATAATCATTACAAATGTTGTTCTTGAACACTCACTGCTTGTTAAACTCTAATCCGTCAGAGCAAATGTTCTGTTCCTTACTGCTAGGAGGGAAGGCAGTCATGGAAACGGGGCTTTTACAGATAAACACATGAGGTGAATCACATTGTTCTGCTGTAAACATGAAAGCACGTTCATGCCGGTGGAATGCAGCGGCCTTGTGTTTCTGAGTGCATGTGTGTGCCTACATGTATGAATGTGTGTAGAGCTCTATATCTGTTGCTGCACTGTTGCTCAACCCTGAGGTGTCAGTGATATGAATGTGTTCATTGAACAAGTTGAGCTTGCCCACCTACGTTTGAAGCGAAAACGTTGTTGCTGTAACAGACAGGACATATAGCTATTCTAATCTTGGCTAGATGCGAGATGTACAGTGGCTTACATACACCCATGCTAAAGTTGATTAAAAAAACATATAACATAAAAAAACATCTTTTGGAAATTGATCTTAATGCCTTAATTCAAAAATGTAGGAAAATCAACCTTTTAAGGACACCAATTTTCTTTATGAATGAATAATGTATTGTACATGAATAAATGTTCTTCCTTAAAATACAGGAGGCATAAATATACACCCCCCTATGATAAATTCCCATAGAGGCATATTTTTATTTTTAAAGGCCAGTTATTTCATGGATCAGGATACTATGCATCCTGATAAAGTTCCCTTGGCCTTTGGAATTAAAATAGCTCCCCCCCCACATCATCACATACCCTTCACCATACATAGAGATAGGCATGGTGTTAGTTCAGTTAGCTTAATAGCTGGTTTGATTTGCATTGAGAGATGATTTTATGGAAAGTTCCCCATGCCAATCTCTATGTATGGTGAAGGGTATGTGATGATGGGGGGGGGGCTATTTTAATTCCAAAGGCCAAGGGAACTTTATCAGGATGCATAGTATCCTGATCCATGGAATAACTGGCGTTTAATAATAAAAATATGCCTGCTTCTATTGGAATTTAACATGGCGTGTATACTTATACTTATATCAATTTTCAAAAGATGTTTTTTTATTCCTCTTTTAAACCAACTTTAGCGTGGGTGTGTAAACTTATGCAAGCCACTGTAGCTCCAAAGTTTAGCTTGCAGCCAAGCTCTCAAAACCACAAGATGAAGAAACAAGGTGACAGAGGTTAACATCAGCCAGTCAAAGTTTTGCTTGTCATTTAAAATAAATATGGATTTCTTGAGGTTTCTTTAGTTTATTGCGGTGAACACATGTCTTGCATTCGGGGAATATGGTTGTAAAGAGAGTACACATAGAAACAAGGGTCTTAAATCTATGTGCTAGTCTGGGAAAGTAGTTTATGGTGCATATATCAGCACATGCATGTTTAATGCATACATCAGTATACATCTATTAAAGATACTGATGAGTATCATTGGCAGCCTGCATCTCGCATTGCTTATGTTGGAATTATTATACTTTTGCTAATAAAGGATACAGCTTGTTTTATAGTAGTATATTTTATTGTACAATAATGTTCAGCGACACATGGACTGAATGGACAAAACCAACTACTGCCTGATATGTCTTCTACCATTGTGACACAGAATGTGACTGCTGTGTACATTGTGTAAAGATAATAAATATTCCTTCATACGAATCAACATGGCCACTGTAGCCTATTTCTCTTAGTTTAGGCTTAGTTAACCTACTAAACCTTAACCATAGAAGCACAGATCAGATCAGAAAGCACACATATAGGTTGTTTTGATACGCACTAACATGACATTACATTCTGTCATTTAGGTTGATAGGGTGTAGGACAGAGAGTTAATTGGCTGAGCCAGAGAATGGTCCTTGTCCAGATTATAGGTAGGCTAAATGGGTTAGATGGTTATGGTTAGGAATTGACTTTGAATAGTTAAGGTTAGATGGTTATGGTTGGGCATTCAAACAAGCTGGCAGGAAGTGAAACAGCGAGATTATCTAGCCAAATTACCAAAACACACCCCAAATATTGTTTAGGTATCCTTTATAAGACCATAAAAATATAATACAATATCCCAGATCTTTTTTAAGGACGTCACCAGAAAAGAGAAGGCATGGAGTTTAATTGCAGGAGTACTTGGAGTGGAAGGTAGATACTAGCTTAATAAACACACTTTTTTTCTGGAAAGTACTTGTAGAGACAATAACATCTGCAAGTTGGGCAACAAGACGCTTCGCTTCTGAGATGCTCCCAGTGTGGTATGGTGTGTGGACGTGCTCGGTGGGAAATCGGAGTTAGATGGTTGAGGTTAGACATTCACTATGAATGGTTAAGGTTAAATTGTTTGGGTTATGCATTGACTGTAATTGGTTAACGGCAGATGGTGTGGAAGAAAAAGTTCTTCCAGTGGTCTGGTTTAGATGAGTTTTATTCACTGCAGAACTTCAAACCTTAACTAATGAAAGCACCTTTGCTTTGATGGAACAGACGGTATTGAGTCCATGCAAATCCACTGAGATAGACTTTTGAGTTGAATGTCTTCTCAACTTTTGTTTATTCAGTTGTAAACTTGTACAAAACCCTGGCGAGCAACCCACTCTGGTCAGGTGAGGTTAGGTCATCAGGAAGTAGGTCTCACAAGAGGTTTTTGCAAATCTAAGGTTACTATCTAAACACAACACCAGTTGAACTGCTCTTAAAAATAATGTGCCACCTTAACTATTGTAAACTCTGTTGGATAGCTGTAACAATGAGCAACCTTTGGCCTTCCAGTCTAGACACACTGTACCAGGTTCCCTCGTGACAGTGATTATGTTCTTAATCTCATGGAAAATGTTGATGATCTGTGCTTAATAACTTGACCTCTAGCCTTTTAACACATAGACACACAAACAAACCAATATGTACTCTGCAGAACGGCCATTTAGTTTTCTTTCAGACACAGAAAAAGGTGTGGTACAACAGAGTATTACTGGGATGTACATCGATCAGGTTGTTACATCACTCACCAGGTTCTCACACACACTCACACACACAACCATTTAGAGCCAGATCCTTGCTTGGGGAGAGCTAACGGCAGACCAGATGTGGCTGTAATGCTATTTTAATGTTGGACTTAAAAACTCTATAAGAACCCAACCTGCTTCAACCAGAGCGCCTTCAACACCTCATCATCAGCACTAGAGCTTCCATAGTGAAACAGTCGAATCCCCTGTCTGAAGATGGATTTGAGTTCAGACAGCAAGTGTAGGCGGTCAGACTTAAGTGCAGTGCAGTGGTTTGATATCATCACTGTCAAACATTTGGATGTTTTATCTCTCTTGAATTTGGCAGATTTACTTTCTGGTGAGGATGTTTGTTAACATTGCTATGGAAATGTTGGCCATAACATTTGTGATCATAATTGGAGTCATGATGAGGGAATGGGAGAGATATCAGTGTGATGATTATGGAGGTTTGGACTGAATCATCATGCAGGTTGGTACAGCCAAGTCTCTTCATCCATGAACACTGTTTCTCCTACTCCTTTTCCCCTTCTCTTGTCATAGTTTTATCTTATGGAAGATATTCTTCGTTTTATGATCTACGAGATACTTTTTTGCTTGTGAAAGCTTTCATGGAAATAAATCTTTCAATGACAATTGAGGCCACGTCCACATGTACCAGAACTATCTTTTTTCTCCCCTGTCTTCCCTGGCATCGTTTCAAGAATATTAATATCCAAACTAATCCATTTGTAAATGACTCAACACGCTACTTCATATTCCAGACCTATAGGTTGGGTTGTTTCTGCTACAGAAATTCCCCAACACACAGAGAAGAAGAGGCGGAGCATGCGCATAAAGTTTGCGTATATTTTGCCCTAATAATCCTAATTCATTCAGGAGAGACATGTTTGCAGATATGCAAATTAGGTTTGTTGTACAGCTCAATAAAATGTACAAAGTCTTTGGCAATTAGACTCCAAAGCTATATGAATATTTCATATATCTATATAGGGGTAGAGAACCATCAGACCCCCCGATGGAATCTAGACACCGGTGGTGGCGATGAAGGAGCCCGAAGACCAGCCTGAAGGAGGCTCCGGACCGGTCAGCTGGAGAAGAGGACTGGAAGTGGAAGGCGGGGTGGAGGGTCGTACGCTTTGCCTGCAACGACAGCTGATAGCAAAGGGAGAAACACATTATTTAAAGCAGGGTTGTGACTCTGTGATTGGCCCTTGCCATTTGTGTATGATTCTGATTGGTTAAGCAGGAAGGTGAACGCCTCCACCAGCTAATTCAATTTAGGAAGAGAGCATTGATTAAATTAGGTCTTCCTGAAAGAATTTACACTGAGCTATAATTAAATCAGGAGAGACTAGTTGCAGATATGCGACAGTTATACCCAGCATGATAAAATATACATTTATTAGGATAACAGCTGAATTGATTTAGGAGAGCACCGATTAAAAGTTCCTGAAAGAATTTACGCTGAGCTACATTAGGCTCAATATCTTATCCAGCAGGAACACAAACATATAGTCCGCCATTGTTGTTGTTATAAGACGTTGTCAATGGCTAGAGGTCAAGGGGTGTGGCAATGACATCATCGATACGCAAGTATGCGGCTTTGCCGTCCAAACAAAGACGCAACGGTAGTGATTTTGAATTTTTTCCCCCTGGGACCAGGTTTCTAAAAAGTGCGTTTTCAGGCAGTGCGTGTACAAGATTTGTTTGGACAATCGGCCAACCAATGAAAAACGTGCATTCCCGTGTGGATGGCCCCTAAGATTGACTAACTGTTCCCACCTGATGTAAACTGCTGTCCTTTACACTGCTGCTAAGTTAGCATGAATGGTGGAGGACTTGTGCTGCCTTATCAGACAGTAAACAATTCAGATCAAACAGTGTTATCGGGAGCAACAGAGTGTGTGTGTGCATGTGTGTCACCTGAAGAATCTTGGGCTAGCCAATCCGGGCACCGGCTGTAATGACCTAGATATAGGCTACTCTAAGTTTAATTGTTGCTGTTTTTCATCAGTCAGCCATAAAGAGCAGCATAACTGAATGTAAGGGCCTCCAATTAGTATCAGCTGCAGCTCAAAAAGAAATCAATAAGTGTATCAATATCAGACTTAGTGAACAAATCACGTTGGTTATCCATCATTGGAGATTTGACGTGAGCTCTTTTAATTATAGCACCACCAACTGTCAATCCAATGCACCTAACTCCTAATATTTGCAAACAGAAACTATAAATTAAATAGCATTTTTTTTGTTGATTTTCTGGAAATTTTCAGGTTAGAATCTGTGCTAAATTTGGATGAAAACTTGACTGATGTAAAACCATCCTTACATTTGACTTATTAGCTTTCGGTGGCTCATGTTAGCAAACTCTGGGTAGATATTGCTGTATAATGGACAGTTATATCACTGATTTCATAATACTTTCTGCTTGTGCTACTGTTACATTACATTGTAGCTTTTACCATTATATCATAGTGGTCACTTGTGAGCACAGTGGCTGGTAAATCCATCAGGGGGGGATACATTATAAAAGCAGCCGTGCATCATTGTAAGACTTTTTTATCTCAAACACCTTTCAGGAATGTGTGTAATTGTTGCACCACCCCGATTGAAAATGAAGCCACAACTATGACAGTGTTGATTTACTATAACCATAATTAGGTTTCATAATATCAGAGCTAAAGGCTGTAGATTTTGCAAGATGCCAAAACTCATGACAAGTTAATAACCATTGGCAGCATCTTTGGGCAGCAAGGGATCGCTGTTTTAACTGGAATAACATAATTTATTCATTTTCCATCATAAATGGTTATTAATTGTATTATATAATGGTTTAATAAATTGTGCAGTTCTTACCAATTTGTGGCTGTATGAGTTTGTCTTGTTCTACGCCAGGACTCTGTGCTGTGAAAAGCAATTTGCCAATAAGTCATCATCGATGTAACAACATGAGAATCTAATATTTATTGTACTCTGTGATGTGAAGTGGCTCTTATTCTGCTTCTGATCTAATGACTCGGAGCTGCAGACAGTTTCTGCCAAACATTTCCAAAACAAACGTTCCTCCTTTGTTTCACAATCGCTCTCTTCTTTCTTCTCCTCCTTTCTTCAACCCTTATCGGCAGATTTTTGACTACAAAGTCAAACAAGTCGTCCCAAATGTTGAATGTTAAATCTAACGATACATACAGGGTTATGAGGTGCCTTGGTTGGGAGCAGCTCATAACCAACTTCCATGGTGCCATAACCCATGGCACCATAAAAGCGTACCTTCTTATAACTCTCCTTTGTAAATGATGAGGAAAATATGCTCAATAGCGTCAGTCTATAGATATATAGATTAGTATATACAGTATGTTCTTAAACAAAAAGTGAAGAGACTTCAAATTTTAGTTTGACTTTAAATTTTACAAAAATATATTTTTTTATTTATTGTAGTTTATTATGTACACCTAGCTAAAACGAATACAGTCTTATACAGCAGTCCTGAAGAAGCTCCTACCTTCATGAAGGTTCTAATGTTCAGTTTGTGTTGAAATTGTTTTAGAGCAGTTGATTCCACTGGATATTCATTTTGGAAGCTGCAGTGTGTGGTGCTGTGCTGTTGAATTGTATTACCATTATACTAGACTATATCCATGACGTTTACACCTCTGGGATTGCTCCGTTGTCGCCGAAAAAGTCGCTCTTTTTGGACGGCTTCATTTTTTTTTGTATTGGTATTTTGGATTTCTGAGCACTATGGTTACCTGCCCCTCAGATCTCTGCAGGGTAAATCCCAACAGCTAGCTAGACTATCTGTCCAATCTGAAGACTATGGTTACCTGGTCCTCAGATCTCTGCAGGGTAAATCCAGACAGCTAGCTAGACTATCTATCCATTCTGAGGACTATGGTTACCTGGTCCTCAGATCTCTGCAGGGTAAATCCAGACAGCTAGCTAGACTATCTATCCAATCTGAGGACTATGGTTACCTGGTCCTCAGATCTCTGCAGGGTAAATCCAGACAGCTAGCTAGACTATCTGTCCAATCTGAGGACTATGGTTACCTGGTCCTCAGATCTCTGCAGAGTAAATCCCGACAGCTAGCTAGACTGTCTGTCCAATCAGAGTTTTCTGTTGATGACTGAAACAAATTCTGAACGTACACATGTTCCACCAAAACAACTTCCTTCTCGAGGCTATTTTGCAGCGGCACCGTGGCTCCAGGGTACAAGCGGCCGAAATGGGTTTCCTCAGGAGGGTGGCTGGCATCTCCCTTAGAGATAGGGTGAGAAGCTCAGTCATCCGAGAGGAGCTGGGAGTAGAGCCGCTGCTCCTTCGCGTCGAAAGGAGCCAGTTGAGGTGATTCGGGATCTGGTAAGGATGCCTCCTGGGCGCCTCCCTAGGGAGGTGGTCCAGGCATGTCCAGCTGGGAGGAGACCTCGGGGAAGACCCAGGACTAGGAGGAAGAATTATATCTCCAACCTGGCCTGGGAACGCCTCAGGATCCCCCAGTCGGAGCTGGTTGATGTGGCTCGGGAAAGGGAAGTTTGGGGTCCCCCACTGGAGCTGCTGCCCCCGAGACCCGATACCGGATAAGATGAAGATGGATGGACCGTGGCTCCGTCCGACGTTAGCGCTGCCCATGGCGATTGTGATTGCTTTAAAGAAATGCCAATAAATGCCATTCCAGAATGCTGTGTGGACTAGCCGGACCCTCCACCGCAGCACTGTGGAGGAGGGTCTGGCAGAGGGCCGTTATGCTAAAACTGTAAACAAACTAATTAAAAACTAATGAGCACACAGAAGTTAAGTTTTTAACCCTCACAAACACACAGAAACAGCAGCCAAGCAGGTGCACACACACACACACACACACACCTTCCCTTATTTTTCTACCTGATTAAACACTAAATGAGAAGGCTGCCTGGGAACGCAGCATTGGCACACAACCTGCTCATGCTGGGAAATATCTTATAAGACTTCCACAATTTCCATGTATAAATCCAATGGAACAATATTGATATTTTAAAAGTAGGCAATGTGTTTCCACCAGCTTCATACACACTCACGCTCTCTCCAGGACAAGGAGCTCATTGAGGGAAGAAAATACGGCTAAGCCCTGTTGATTGCTGGAGCGGCATTTTCCTCCAATTCCCTTGGGTCACCTGCTGCTTCACCCCACCACTGCCACCATCAGCTCCTCCCTCTCCTCCTCCCTACTCTGCCATTTCTCTTTTTTTTTTCTTTCTTTACATTGTTTGCCCACAGCGGGCCAAGAATGTGTTAATCCACTGAGCACACCAGTAGATTAATTGAGGGCGTTTTCCTTTGATCAGGACAACGCTATCTGACGCTTGAAATATTTCAACCCAATCAGCGTTGATCAATTAGCAGAACAATAACTCCAGGGTCAGAGTGGAGGAGTGCCCACTCGTCTTTTTTTCCACTTTCTTTTTCTTGTGTTATTTTTTCTGTCTGCTGATGATGACCCCCCGGGCCAGCAATCAGGGCAGCCCAGCAAGGATTAGACGGACATTAACTATGATTAATAGGAAAAACAACAAGGCAGCCAAACAAAGGCTCCACTTCCATGGCATCTTGGAGCCGCTTTGAAGGGCACTTTTCTTTTTTGACGCGCGCAAACACACACATGTACATTCATGTGTGCAAATATGCACAGATGTACACACAGCTATACACACTCCCCCCACACAAAACACACGCTTTCCCATCTGTAGGCCGCCTTTCACCCTGACTGAGGACCTATAAATCAAAGGCTGAAGAAAGAGAAGGAGCTCTGGACTTGTGTTTGCGATATAAAGGAACCGAGCATGTGTGCATGCATTCATGTGTGTGTGTGTGTGTGTGTTAGTGAGAGATTTAAGGGGAACTGTTGGGCTATAAACCCCCCGGGCTGAAAGAGAACAAAGGGCAGACATTCATTAATCTCTCTGTGCAGGCCTCTATTCTCTCCGCTCCAGAGTACAGTCAGCCAAACACTCTGCTGCACTATATCTTATATGTGACAACCTGTGTGTGTGTGTGTGTGTGTGTGTGTGTGTGTGTGTGATCTAAAATCAGCCACATATGGAAACACTGCTTCTGAAATATCAGTCTTTACTGTTTATGTATTTCTTCCATTGATGTGGACACAAATAAATAAATAAATGATTTGCGTGTGTATCCAGATTGGTGTGTGCGGAGCTTCAGAGGGAGCCGCCGGTGCTGCAGTCAGGCCAGGGAGGCAGCATGTTCCCATGCTATGGAGTGTCAGGCAGCTTGGCCCACAGCCAAGCCAAACCTGTGGCGGCTGGAAGGAGCGCGGCCCAGCACCGAGATCCAGTTACCATTTCCTCAATCACCAAGCGAGAGAGAAGAGAGCTGATGAGCAGTCTTTCCTGTCTACACGGAGATGATAAAATGGTGCATGGATTTGGGAAAGCAGGCATGGCTGTGGGCAAACACCCCGCGCCAGCTAAAGATGAAAGCTGCATGTCATATTTCACTCTGAAAGATAAACTGCCAATTCTCTTGTTTCTTCTTCTTGTCCTTCCCATCATGCCCCCGTGGAAAAGGAGGGAGAGGTAAAAGAAGACAGGGGGCGAGTGTGTGTACCCCATATGGAAGCCATTCCACCCCCCCCTGCTCTAGTCGCTGCTGGGAATGTTTTGCTCGGCAGATGAGCGCTGTGATGTCACACACTGGCTCAGTACTGCTGTGTCAGTGAAGAGGTGGAGAAGGAGGGGTTAGTGGCGGTGGCGATGGCGGTCGGCGGGAGGAGATGGGGGTAGGAGAGTGAATTGCTGAGCCGGCAGGTTTTTCTCACCACACTGTAAATTAGCTTGCTGGTTCGTTGATGAAAAACATTCGGGGGGCAACACCGAGGGGCCTCCTGAGATCCCAGAAATGTGAGAGAGCCGTGTTCTGTCAAGGATGGGGGTGGTTCAGGTTTTGGTGTCTTTTCAATTAAGAAGGCCACGAACAAAACATCTCTCCCTCAGGACGAGTCCCAGCAGAGCAACGAGAGCATGAGAGAGAGCAGATGAGTCCTGATGTGAAACAGCAGAGGCTGCATCTAATAAGGTCTTTACGTACTCCCCCCTTTACGGAAAAATCTGAGGCAGTACAAACAGCTCAACCTCGCACTCCGCTGGAGATAATTAGATAAAGATAGAAGTGCAATTTCCACTGGTGAATAATCCAGGACTGTATAGCTTTACACACTCTCTTGAATTGCTGCAATCTTCAGTCACACTCTCAGGGCTAGGTTAACACACCAATTCCCAGAAAATTGTCCAACAAGAATAGTTTTGGCATTGTATGTGTGTGTGTGTGTGTGTGTGTGTGTGTGTGTGTGTGTGTGTGTGTGTGTGTGTGTGTGTGTGTGTGTGGACAATGTGACGCTGTTGTTTTCTACGGAGACCAGTGAAGGAAGTTCTTTTCCGGTGATGGCTGAGCGTTTCTCTGCAGCCATCCATGCGGTATATTCACGGGTTTTCTCCTGCCAATCTTTATCTGTCCAATCCGTGAACAGAGGGAGTGGCTGAGAATGATGACGTTGAGGCTGTGCGCTAGTTTGAGTTGTATTTCCGTAATGGCGGCGGAAGGATGGCGAGGAAGATGAGAGCGACGCCATTGGGTTCGTTGTGGCAACGCTGCAGAATATCCAGAAGTTAAAGCCTGAGGAAGAACAATCTTTTCTGAGTTTTGTTGGGGACCATGATGTTGTGGACAATGGGTTTAGTGGTGAAGGAGTTAGCTAAGGGTAACGCTGGTGATGCTAAGCCGACGTCACGACTAAACGTCAGCGATTGGTTATGGAAGATCCAGAGTGGCTCTGGGCAGATCCAATAGTTTTAAACTTCAACAGAGGACCCGCCTTCAAGGAAGTTAACACTTGTCAATGAAGGGTGGCCAAACTCTTTACCAGAGTCTGGTAGGACCGTGCTAATGGACCAGAGTCTGGTAGGAGCAGGCTATTGGACCACAGTCTGGTAGGACCGGGCTAATGGACCAGAGTCTGGTAGGAGCAGGCTATTGGACCACAGTCTGGTAGGACCGGGCTAATGGACCAGAGTCTGGTAGGAGCAGGCTATTGGACCAGAGTCTGGTAGGACCGGGCTAATGGACCAGAGTCTGATAGGAGCAGGCTATTGGACCACAGTCTGGTAGGACCGGGCTAATGGACCAGAGTCTGGTAGGAGCAGGCTAATTTACCAGAGTCTGGTAGGACCAGCCTAATGATAGACAGAATACTTTAATAGGTCATGTGATGATTTCTGAGATGAGCCTATTTGCTGATGAAGACTATGAGATGAATGCACTGGGAAAATCTCATCTGTCAATAATCTTTTTCTCAATAATTTCTCTAAATATCTGAACAAAATGGTTTAATCTGGTATTTAATAAAGAGCATGTTGAGCTGATACATCACACAACACATACACGACACGACACACACTCCTCAACCCCCCCCATTTCCCCCTTCCTATACAGTTGTGGAGAGACCTGATCTTCTGCTCTCAGGTTATAAATTTGGACCAAAAGGGGAGACGAGGGGTGTAAAAAAAAAGGAAAAGGAGGCCATGCTTTTTGAGACTCAACTGTATTGACTGGGGCACACATGGTGATTGTCGGGGTCGAGAGGTATTCTGTCACATCCACCTAAAATTAAGCCATTCCCAGAGGCCAGGCCAAACAAAGCATCAGGAAAAGGCCCCTGCTCTGGTACAGTGGGTCGGCGCAGCGCTGCAAGTCTGAAAAACAACAGGAAACACATGTGGAGAGCTCAATACAGGGAGGGACGGCGGGCATGCAGAGCAGCCAGGAACCAGGATCCCAGGATTGAGACCCCACCTGACCCTGCCGGTTCCCACTGACACTTCCTTATCCGCTACAATGGGGTAGAGGTCAGGGCGGAGGGACGGGCAACAGATGTCAGTGCTGAGCTCAGCTACAGGAAGCGGCCTGGGCAGAGTGAGAGGAAGAAATGATGGATGTTTTTGTGCTATCTATGGTGTTGTCATGGTTACACAACAGCTAAACACAGCTTTAACACTTTAATGCTCCTGCAAAGCCATTCCTGCAACAATCTATCTTGATATTTATATACAAAGATAACAGTTGAACCAGCCGGCTGCGATTAAAGAGCAACACCTGTGTCTCATATTCGACACTGAGATGGACCAGGGCTATTCAGCCATGTTTGTTTTGGGAACGAAGCCTTCATAGAGAGAAGGATTACCAAATGACTTGAACAGAGGCTGAAATGGGGTGTCAGCTGACATGTGTGTGACGCCTTGTCTTCATCAGGCGATTGCACAAGAGACAGATTGCAAAAATGCACCCAAAGCCCCCTTCTCATCATCATCATCATCATCTACGCTGTCATCTTCTTCTTTCATGTCTTTTCTGTTCTCTGTCGTTCCTCAGCGAATCAGACAGAAAGTGTTTACTCCGAGTTGGGAAACTATAATCTCCTTTTCCAGGCTGTTCCATCGCACAGCCAATGTCAATGTTAACCCCCGCCACAGTGAACAGAGCGAGCCAAGTGCTTAGCGACAGGAAGTGATATCAGTTTCTCAAACATCCATAAAGAGAACTGCCAATACCGTGCATGTCTCTCATTTGTCTGCTTTACACTCCCAAGTTCTCTTCTTAACATTGCACATGCATCATGTCCGAATGTTTGTTTTTTGCATGCTTTCATATCATCTATATTTTCAGTGAATTCTTTGTTTAAATATGTTTTTAAAAAATGTAATCTCCCCCTCAGTAGAATTTTTTCAAACAGTGTCCAGCTGCCAAAATCCAAGTGAGAAAAGCTTTGAGTTGATAAAATTATTGCGTTTATCAAGTGGTTGATGGGCTTTTTTTCCCCTGTATAAGGTCACATACAAGCCTTTTTTATAGGAAATCTACACACAAGTAATTTAATGTGTAGTGCTTGTGCTTTTGTTTTTCCCTGTCCTTTACCTGGGGCTGTGTGTCTAAAGATGTTGGCATTGATCTGGAGGTGGTTTGAAACCCAAGTTCCTCTTGGGGAGGGGAAGGATTGCAACAACTCATTTTTAAACAGCACGGCAAACACAGCAATTCATGTGTTTAGCATTGCAAGAAAGTCTGTTGCAACATGCGACATGCATATTTTGCTGCATTGTATATTTATGTCAGTGTTTCCATTAATGTTTAGGCTGTGTTGGTATTTTCATTTCCACCATGCAGCTGGGCAGCGCAACCAAATGCAGCAGCTCTATATATTATTTCATTCAGGAGAGACATGTTTGCAGATATGCAAATAAGATTTATTTTACAGCTCAAATAACACTAGACCGAAGGAGGCCCCGGACCGGTCAGCTGGAGTAGAGGACTGGAGGTGGAAGGGGGGGTGGAGGGTTGCACTCTTTGCCTGAAACGACAGCTGATAGCAAAGAGAGAAACGATTGTGATTGGTTTAGCAGGAAGGTGAACGCCCCCAACAGCTGATTCGAGTTAGGTAGAGCATCGATTAAGAGTGAGATCTTCCTGAAAACTGAGATACATTTATATATAAGGAGAGAACTGTGGGCTTCATGGTCACCCCCCCCCCCACACACACACACACACACACACACACACACACACACACACACACACACACACACACAACCCTTTCTGGAACCAAAGCAACACAATTGTGTTTGAGTGACATACTGACACCCCAATCACATTTTCATGTTAAATACCCTAAATATTCCGTCTCCATTTGATTATTTGTCTCTATTGTTCATCTTCTATTAAAAACAAACCTTCTTTCTCTACCTTTGTGTGTCATATGTGCCGAGAGAATCATGCGTCAGAGCCTCGTGTAAAAGCCCCTTCCCTTTATCCAAATCCCACAGCACTCCTCCTAACAAAATGTTGTATTCCTCAGGGATTAACAGCATTGTCTTCTGTCAGAACACGACGGTGCAACTCTGCACCGCATCCAGACTCAACATCAGAAGGACTGGCAAAATGATTAGGAATGTGATCCAGTAAAACGCAGATGAACCAACTCACACATAAAGCTGCACATGCTTAAAACCTCCATCAAGCTAATCAAAACTGTTGATTCATCGAGTTATGGAAATAAATCAATCACTTAGATGCAGGTTTAAACCGTGGGACTGGGGAGTGACTCTAAGATGAAATGAGTAAGGATGAATTTATTTCTCATTTGCTTTCCGTCCTCATTCGCCATGGAGCTCACAGGCGAAGCTATTCCAATGGTAATGAAAATAAATACAGGCCTTGGGAATCCATGTCCATTCCAAGAGCCATTTGTCTATGAAGCAACCTCATTCTTATATAAGAGCCCTTTTTGGATTCAGTTCACATCACAGTTTATTTAACTTGATTTCCCTAAATAGGGTCCTGATTGGGTTGCATAAGGGCTCTGGGTCCTCAGTGGAAAGGGGGAGGAGGGTAATGGGATGAGAAGAATAAGGAAGGGGTGATCAGGAGGAGAAAGAGAGCAAAAGAATAGCAAAAGGGGGGGTTTTAAGTTCAATTTCATGTGTCCAAGTGGGGAACTGGTTTGGCAGCGAGGAGTTACACTTACAACACATAAATATGTTAGCCAGTCGCCGAGGCAAGGTGCTGACAAAACAAGCCATGTAAGACAAATCATCACTGTCATCAACCTCATTGACGTCTCCGTCATCATCATCGTTCACATTCAGTCTTAATCGAGCCTGAATCCCAGTCTCCCTCCTCCTTGTACCAACAGCATAAGATAGTGGGAAGCCCTTCCACCTATTTGTCTCAGACTGTGGTGTAGCCTACCGTGTGTCAAACACACTGTAAGGGGCACAATCAGGTCATGTTCTTTCCAACATCAATAATGTGCAACCCAATACATTTTGGAGTGTATCCAAATCACAGGGCGATAACCCTAATATTTTTTACTTTTCATTAATAACCCATGGTAGGGAATTTTGCATTAATGCCCTTTTAGTTGCGGATATGTTTTTAGTTAGTTACCTGTCTGCTGTGTAAAACAGGATTTTTGATACACCAAACTATATTTTTGCATAATGTGTATACAAAGCTATTTTATATATGTATATACAGTAGATATGCTCTCAGGACTGTGCACCAGGTTCCTCCCCTCTATTTTTTTCTGCCCTACCTATACTTTATATTTTATATTTTGTGTCAACACTGTAAAGGGGTTACTTCAATCTCGTTGCACAGGTACTGCACTCTATAATGACAATAAAGGCTTTCTATTCTATTCTATTCTATTCTATTCTATCTTGTATCTCTAGTGCTGCAGTACATACTCTAGCCTCACAATCACCTGGAGGGATCCTCTTTGTAATCAGTGTAAAAAAAGTTCAAAAAGTGTATAAAATCCCTTCTGATTCCATAAGCTCAGTTTTTCAGTTTTTTTTCTCTACTTCTACCAAGAGAGATTGTTTTGCACACCATTTCAGTTTAACAACCAAAATTCAGCCAATTTGATTTGGTAAAGTGTTTCAGGTTGAAATATTTTGTGAACCAAAAATGTTTTGCTGTTTTGCTCCATCAGCACTTGAATCTATTAAAATGAAACAACTGAATGGCAGAATTGAATTGGACTCTTGAATCTTAGAAAAGAATGTCCAGGAATTTAGCAATATCTGACTCGCAGTACTTCTAACATTTGGATGAGGATAATAACCCGCCGTCTACTTTCGTAGAGACCGTTTATATTTTATGGATGTTATTGGTTTTGTTTTTTCACAGTGCATCTGCACCTGAGTAAAACATAATATCGTAAAAAAAGCTTTTCATGGCAAATGCATTGACAGGAAATGACAAGAAACTGGAGACTTAGCGAGCCTTTCCCAGAATATTTTTGCAGAGATTTGGCCCCAAAACCTTTGACTTTGGTACATCCAAAATAAATTTAGAGCTGCAGCTGAGTGAAATAAAACCCCCAAAACTAGTCTGATGATTTATTCAGAAAGGTTTTTGAACAGTAGGAAAGATTTCACACACTGCAGACACAACAACAACTGTTCAGTCGTTAAAAAAAGTGTGTGCACATTTCCACACAGGGTGACCTCACGACCCCGAAATGCACCATGGCAACGCAAAATCCCAGACTGGCGTGACCGCACTCTTAACACACACAGACAGGTGTAGGGGGGGGGGGAGTGTGAGAATCACTGCAAATGTGATGACAATGGTGAGAGATGGCTAACACCACAGGCTTAATGTATAGTTTCCAAGGTCCAGCTTTTTCTCCCACGCGTCTCGTATGGTGAATAACCCTCTGTGCGGCGCGGCAGTCCGCCGCAGGCCCATCCGGATGCCGGCACAATTACCGTGGGGATATTGCGGCTGGATTCCTGAGTGACCAGTGTGACATTTCTGGATTAGTCATGATGGCTGAAAACATGAGCGCCTGTTAATTTTATTATCAATGGATGGTATTGTCTCTGCTCTTCGCCCACTCATATTTGAGGAATTCTCACTTCCTCTCTCCCCAACTGTCTGTCGTTGTGGTGCCTCTGTATTCATCCCTGATCGGGTTGAGAGTCAGCTCACTTGTCATTTACCTCCAATACTGTAAATCAGGCATTCTAGCTAACATCTCAGATTTCAATTCATCAACTCTGACACAAATCTGCTTCAAAACTAACTTTCGTCCATCTTGTTTGACCCATTGTTCTTCTCTATAGTGCAGTTACAGTTTGGAGTCCTAATCCTCAGGGGATCACTGTAAAGAGATGGGAGGTGATGGACAGTGGGAACTATGTGGACCATGAGATCCCCCCTCTAAGCCCCAGTGATTGTGGGATAAGACGACGGTCTGTTGGAGGGCGAGGAAGCATGTTGAAACAAAAGCAAAAAAAACTTCTGCCCTTCTTAACATTCGCAGCCACTCACATTTTCCATGTTCTGGCGAGATGAGCCAACAACACATGTTGGGTCTGAGTGAACACTCAGCACACACGTGTGTGTGTGTGTGTGTGTCTGTGTCTGTTTGTGTACATTAGAGGCAGGGGAGAGATGTTCTTGGCCGAGGCAAAATCAGACGTCTTTCTTTGCCAAGGACAAGTTTAACTCCGTTCTGCTTATTTTGGGCAGCGGTGACCAGGGTAAATCACAGTGCTGCTTTATTGGCAATTGTTGAGAAGCTAACGGGCTGCAACCCAGCTCCTACCCGCTCACTACGTCAACACGGCTCCGTGCCGTTTAGGGGTCAAGGGTCACAAGGCAAAACAACTTCAGCCCGGTGGAGGGGCAGAGAAAGAGAAGAGCAGCAGTTACTAAACTATAATATCTGAACAAAGAAGTAAAAGGAAGACACTGCTTTTTTTGTCACTAATGACTAAAAGAGGAAAAACCACTCAGTGATTTTAAATGCAGTTTAAAAACATAATTACATTCAGGTTAAGGCAAAACCCCAGTTTGTGTTGCTTCCACACACATTCAAACTTGGAAAAAAACATCCATGGTGTTTTAATTGAGATTCGGTTTCGGAATGTCCTCTGTCTTCAGTCTCTGGGTGGGCTGTTCAACATCTGCATGGCTTTCTACGTCACTAGTGTTTGAGTTAGAAAAGTAGAAATTAGGAATTAGTCAGACTAAAATTAAAGGAATGGATGTTGATGGACTGGAATATGTCAACTTTTACTCAATACTGTTTCAAAACCACTTCAGTGTTTTTTTTCAAATGCTATAAAATTGAATAAGACACCCCAAAATTAATGATAGTAGAGATTTGTACTTGGCAAAGTGTGGAATCAATCATGTTATTTTGGGGAATTACAATTGAGTAGTTAAAAAGAACATTGATATAGGAAAACAGGTCAATTTGACCCGAGGACAACATGAGGGTTAAGCGCCTGTGCATGCTCCGTAGGTTAAAACTGCCCCTCCGCTGCAGTAGTTTTTGACCCGGAAATAGAAGAGAGCAGTTGGAAGTCACTGCGCCAAAAAGAAAACACAATCTTTCAACCTTTAAACCCACTAAAGTCTTAGTCATGAATGTCAAAAAAATGTACAGCGCTGAAAAGTTGTCCATTTTCTCCCCACTTTCCAAGTTGTGTTTCAACAATGGTCAACCGGAAGAAAATGTGTTATTCACTTTGGCGGAGCGCCACCTACTGTACTGGAGCTACAATTACATTCACTTAACCGAGGTAAGACTATACCCTGGTTACTGCTGTGCATGTACTGTAAACCCACTGAGTAATATACTGTGATGTAAGGAGGATCCAGACTGACAGAGAACATCTCAAGGCTTTCATAGAAACTTTCATTGACTATTTCAAATCCAAGTAGAGGCTAAAACCTCTCGCTTTTGGTAGTAGTATCTTTGTCAAGCGCTACTATTAAAGAAATAGTCTGAATCTTAACATTCAAACGTGAGTTGTTGGAACATGCATTTACTATCATAAAGCACATTTTTGCATGACAATGGTCCGAGTTATGTAAGGCTTCGAGCAATGTTCAGGCGGTCCTGGCTCAAGGGGGTTAAGGGGTTGTGGGGGGTAAGAGGGATAAAAACCATGTTGGTGTCTCTCCAGTGATTAGAGTATCATTACATGAGGATTAGTCAAAGGATCATCCAGGAGGATACACTAAAGACAGCTGTGGTGTGTAGGGTGGTCTGGTGGTCCTGGGAACTTAAATCCAAACTCACAGAGACCTAGAACTAAACAGACAATAACATCATTTAAAGTGTGAGAAAAGCCTAAACCTGCTTCCAGCACCCAAACAGTGTTTTGTCTGGGACTAAGACATGTGGTGGGCAGGCAGCGGAGGCCATTTTGGCTCTGAACTACCCTCAGTGGAAGAGCCAAGTGTCTGCAATGTCACCACTACGATTCATGCAAAGCTGTAACCAAAGCTGCTCTCTGGGGAGTCCTGGGCAACGTGTGTGTGTGTGTGTGTGTGTGTGTGTGTGTGTGTGTGTGTGTGTGTGTGTGTGTGTGTGTGTGTGTGTGAGATGAGGACCGTGAGAAAGTCTGGTGGAACCCCAGAGGTTCTGACTTAGAGACCAGAGGGGTAAAACACACAGCAGTCCAGACGTCACTGCACTTTAAAACACTCAAATAGTGAAGTTACACTGACCAGGCCAGCGAGTGTGTGTACGATGCACTGACGATGTTCTGTGTTGTAATTGCCAAAGCGATTTTTCATACACGTATGAAAACAACTTCAACTTGATGTTTTTCAGATTCTTTTTTTTTGTCTTTTCTCTTAAGGAGTTATTGGGGCCCTGAGACACTGGATTTTACCCCAGACTGTATCAAATATGGACGTAATCTCCATGACGTTGCCCATAGGTTTGGAGATAAGCTCAAAGTGGGCAGCTCCTAGTAGCTTCGGCCATCGCCATCTTGGAAGTACCTGACCCCGCCAACTCTTGGCTACTCCATATATGGGTAAAGAGGTGGAGCGTGGATGGACCTGAGACGGGTTTATCCTTTAAAAATGCATACATTTAAGCCCGATTATAATTCAAACGTACCCTCTGTACAGTTGTCATAAAAGGAGAAATTAGCTATAAAGAATAATCATCATATTTCATGACCTTATATACCTCTAGGGGATACGGTGAATAAGCTAAAGTCCCAATAAGTCGATATGTTCCTTTAAATGTGCGGTGAAGGGAGATACAGGTGTTAATGTAGGTGGAGCATTTGGGGCCGGTAGCTACGCATACACTACACACTACATGCCAAGACAGGAATAGATGAAAGATGAGAAAAGTCTCACTGCATGTTTTGCAGTGTTAGATTAATTTTCTGTCACATTACTCAACCCTGTATTGAACACAAATATCTGAAGGGAAAGTTCAGGTCACAAAACTGTGTTGTTGTGTTTGTTGCACATTTTTAAGTGAGTATATAGAAATCCTGGAGATTTCTTAGTGGGTATACTATGTATACCTTGCGTATCATGTAGACTACACCACTGATTTGAACCAGATCTGTGTCCTCTAACTTTAGGTCATGCACACACACATTAGATGGTGAGTTTGATACACTTCTGAGTGAAAGGAAGGAGGAATAACAGCCTTGTGTTTGACGTCACTGTTTCAGCCTTGAAAAGGGCCAAATAGGCCTCCATTCATAATCGCTAATCATAGCCCCATCACTTGGCAACGCCAACAAAAACACAACGGAACAAATTATTCAGTGTAATTCAGTGAGAATTCATAAAAGAGGACAGGAAGCCCTGGATGGCAAAGGTCTGAGTCATGAGTGTTGTCACGCTGCACGGAAGTGCATTAATACAATGCGGGGTCACAGAAGTAGTCTCATTATCCAATATAAAATTAATTATCCAGACACTTTAACATGTTTGAATATGTATCCACTACACTTCTGTGCTTTTTGACAAACATGTTGTCTTTCTCTCAAACACACATCTCTGCATGCTATTGAGTGCCTTTACAACTCCCTGTGGATGAAATCCCTTTATTAGTGGCCAGTAGGCCACTGGCGGGCTTTAAAACTGGCCCCAGAGAGAGCGGCATGCCATCTATAAATGTGATGATTGTTGCGTTGTGTTTTCCCCTGCTCTGTGTAAAAACCAGCCAATGACCTCCCTACCTCCCACCCTGGCACCAGTCTCAGCAGCCCACTGGCCCCAGAATGGCTCCCGCAACAGAGCCGCGAGCTCCAGTCGCCTGCACTTAACTGTAATCTCAGCGATGTTATTTTGGAATTCAATAAGAAAAACTGAATCTTTCACCCAAATTATAGGGTTGAGTGTGGGGTTGATTGAGTGGTGGGAGGGTTGGGGGGTATGGCGTGGGGGTCTTGAGGAGTAAGAATAAGGGGTGGGAGCATGGAGCGATGTATAGGCTGAACCCTGAGTTATGACCACAAACTCACCGCTAATAGACCAAACTCACCCTCCTCAATGATTTGTGAGGGGTGAGAGGTCGCTCCCCAATCCTCCGTCCCGGTTCTCCAAGAACCTCCAAGCATGACCATTTATTTTCTCCATCCTTCAGTTACTTCCTCTGTCTACGGACATTATTAATCTCCCCAAAGGAGACATAGGATGATTCATGGAGTGTGAAAACATGGATCTATAATTCACAGCTGCACAGCTGTTTGATTACTAACTTTTTCCATATAAAATTAGTGTTTGCAGCCTTCAAGCTTAAAAAATAAATCAAATGAAATAGCCTTTAAAAGGGAATATCACATTTGGTGTTTTAAAGGCATACATGTAAGTTCACACCCACAGCAAGGGGCTGTGAGTGGGGTCCGGATGACGTATGGGTTTAACTTGGACCATGTCGGATTTACTAGAAATATACTGGCGACTGGCCGCTATTTGATTTAGGTCACATTTTATTAGTTTTGGCCATCATTTCTGACAGTAATGATACCGCTGCACTCACAAAGTTATTGCTGAGATCTGGGACCAATCAACACTGCAGGTCCAGCAGCAGGGGAGGAAACAGTTCATTGATCAGACATTTTAGCCACTTTAATCTAAATGTTAAAAGATAAAACCGAAAGTGAGGGTGACTGAAATATGGGTGACAATCCCTCAAAGCACAGAAAAGTTGCAAAACTGCAATTAGTACAGTAGGCAAAAGACAGTTTGTAAACTGTGATGAATATTTACGATGACGACAATCTGGGTAATCATTATATAGACTCAGACTTAGACTTAGACTTAGACTTCTCTTTATTAATCCTTTTGGGATGACTCCCACAAGGAAATTGAAATTTCCAGCAGCAGTTTTAGAAGAAGACAATATAAAGATAACAATAATAACAGTAATAAAAATTGTAATCATAATAATAACAATAAGAACCTTTATATATGTCTATAAAAAGACATAAAAAGTAATTTACCATAAATGATCAAGTGTCAGTGTTGAGTCAAGTGTTAAAATGTCCAGGTATTTATGTGAGTCCAAGTGTGTGTGAGTATGTACTGTCCTCTCTGCCCTATTCCCCCCCCCCACCCACCCCCTTGCTCAAGAGCACCTTGGCAGTGAGGTGAACCAGACCACCACCATACTTTGGTCCGTATGTGGACTTCAACCAGAGGCCCCCCGGTTCCCAGCCCAACTCCCTGAGCTACTACCACCCCCATTTAGGTGAGTCCAGGTGTGTTTGTGTATGTACTCTTTACCCTATTTCCTCCTCCCCCCCCGAGTGAGGAGTTGTACAGTCTGATGGCATGAGGGACAAAGGAGTCATTGAGTCTGCTGGTCCTACACTTGTTCACCTTCATTTTCTCACTGTGTGGGACAGATATGAAAACTATGAAAATAAGAGCCCCGTTGTAATAAACCAGAATGGTCCTTTAAAGTTACTCAAGGTTTTTTAATTTGATGATGTAAAGCGATTTCCCAGTCTGAATAAAAAAGCATCTGAGAACAATATATCAGTCTTAAACGTTTTGGGAGTACAAACCCCTTTGCTTTTCAGGGATGAGCATTTATGAGGCTGTGAACAACACAACTAACCTCAAGCTAACGGGTGGGTGTCATCCAGAGGCCTAGCAATGTGGGACTCCCAGCGGGCCAACCCCGGGAGGGAGTTTAATGGCTGGGTGGAGGCCTTTAATACAAGGCTTTCCAGCATAAGAAAATACAATAGCTCAATTGGGAGACATAACATCACAAACTGTAATGAACCCTCAGAGGACCCTGGGTAGTTGGTGCAGCCAGTGGCCATAAGATAGTAAATTATTAGGAAAGTCAATAATAACATTATGTATTATCATGTGAACTAAAGGAAGAAAACATGACCATTACATATAAGAATATGCGTGTGTGCAGTACTTCTCCAGTTCAATCCATTCAGTCCATGCAACAGTTTGCTCAGTTACGCCATCTTTCCCCCCCCCCAACGACTCAGAGCAGCCAGCTGTTTCTTATTTTTCTTCTGCACCCCCTGAATTCTCCACCCATGCCTTCCTTCAGTCTTTCCTCCATCAGCACTCCCTCCATCTAAACATCCAGCCCACCTCCCCTCCACATGGGAGCCTATACCTGATATCCAGATCTCTCTCTCACACACACACACACACACACACATGTCAATGGTTAGAGGTGATTTGATTGCCTCGTGCCGTGGACACACAATACCACTCCTCCAAACATTTGTAATTCTGCTCAAACAATGTATGCTGTGTTTGCAGTTTTCAGATGAATTTAAGAATTTGTGAGTGTGTTTTTATGTGTTCTCTATCGGATACAGAGGCCGTCTTTTCAAACCACTTCCACACAGACAAGGTGGGTAACTCTCTCTCCAAGGTGTCATCCGTTTGCCTCTACACTCTACAGCGAGAGTCTAGACACACAAACACACATTAACTGTCCAATTAGCTCCTGACATGAAAATCGGCACTTAGTGAAGTTTTCCTGCAGTTTATTGAGTAAACAGGTCAGGTATATAAATGGGCATTAGACAGCAGCAATAGAAGGCACATACATAACTGACAGTTTCTCACTTTCCCTCCGTCTCTCTTTATGTCACTCACTAACTCGCCCTCGGGGCCCTTAAATAGCATCACTTTTTATCTAAATGTTTTTCTTTTTCTCAAGGAGGAGATGATGGAATGATTCCTGAAATTTTACCCTGTCAAAATAAGTCTACGGACACATATGTGTGTGTGCGCGTGCGTTCGTGTGTGTGTGTGTGTGTGTGTGTGTTAACACATTTATACAAAACTGGCTCCTTCATCCACCAAATATCACACACTTTCTGTATGCTATTTTTTCTCATTCATGCATTTATGCTCTCTCTCCGTCACACATATCCACAAAAAGCATCTTTGTTCTTGCCCTATCTGGACAGGGCGAAAGATAAACAAGCATTCTTTTGGGGGAGATGAAAGAGTGCTGGAATGATTGTGAGGGAGGAGGAGAAGCTGGGGGTGATAAGATCTGACCCTAATTATGTGGGTGCAATAGAGCCCCATATTGGAAGGGGGAGGGGGAGGGGGGAGGGCCTCTCCTACAGACACCAAAACAACTGCTTTCAGATACAGCGTTACTGTTACAGGATGTTACTGTTGCTAATCAGGATTTGGGCATCACAGAAAAATTTAAAACCTGCTATAAGGAGCCATGTGGTTTCTTTATCAGTCTTCTAAGCATACATACAGTAACTGGGTTTATATCGGGCCAGATGTTTTGTTAAAGGACTAGTTTGATATTTTAGGACATATGCTAACTTGCTTTCTTGCAGAGAGTTAGATGAGAACATTGATACTGCTTGCATATCTGTATGGAGCTGGAGCCAGCAGATGATTAGCTTAGCATAAAGACTGGAAATAGGAGGAAACAGCTATCCTGGCTCTGGCTGAAGGTTAAAAAAAAGCTCTCAAATTAGCACGTTATATTGTATTAGTTTACCCTACAAAAACTAAAAAAAAACGGAAAGTTTTGTTGTGTTGACAGCTAGCACATTAACACACGGACGTATGTATAGTTTTCCTCTTGCTTTTACTTTTTCTGCTAAGCTCAACTAACCGTGTCCTGGCACAAGCAAAATGTCAAACTAATTTTTTAAATTAAATCTTTTTTTTTTTTAAGCCTCTCCTTTCAGGAACGCCGAGATCACATTCACACAGTTCCTCATTCATACCTGGAAGCTGCCCAGTACAACCAGCATCTGATCTGCTGCCACCGAGAAGCTCCACTGGAGCGGATGGAGGTTAAGGAGTGGTGGAAATGAGGGAGGGACAAGCACTGCTCTTTCCCTTTCCCCACCCAGACTTTATCCTGTCAGTCTGGGGATTGAACCGACGACCTCCCGGTCACAAGCTTGCGTCTCTAACCTTTTGTCTCTAACCCTATCTCGCAGAATTCCGTGAAATGAATACAGCCCCTCAACTCAAAATCGGTGGCAGTTTTACGGAATCGCAACAAATTCCATGATGAGCCCATGGAAGAATTCTGTGAAATTAACACGGCCCCTAAAGTTAAGGAAAAGGTTGTGGGTGGGTTTACGGTTACGTGACACGCGGGAAGAACGGATGGGTTTAGGAAAAAAGAAAGCAACTTTAGGAAACATTACACGATCCCCAGTCTCTTGGGTGAAAGTCCTGTGTTTGACCCATCCACCCCCCCAACCAACCTCCTTACGCGGATTTTTGGGCTTTCATACTACTCGCTACCATAGCCTCTCCTAATGCTACGTCATCTTCTCATTGACTTTACATTGGCATTGTTTTCCGTGGTGGCCACGCAGACTTTTCACACAGTACGTAATGCGGTGTTAACAGTTTGTGATCATTTCACAAAATTCTGTGAAACCAAGATCATATTTGGGTTTTTCAGTGGACACTTGCTAGTTTCTAATTAAATAGTGTTACATGATAAGATAGGGCCTGTTCAAGTCTTCCATAAGAAACCTTCCTTGTTCATTTGGGCGTCGTCTAAAACACAGCTGGTCAGCAGGTGATGCAGCGCTCTTGGTGGAAACTTGGCAAGATGAGTGTTGATGAAATGCTCAAACTACATTGCATAAATAATAGAAACAAATAGATTTAATGGTTAAACAAAGAACATGGGATTGTTTATCCATGCATGTCAGAACTCTTTTATTATCAGTAACAAATGTTGGTAAGTAAAAACTCCTCATGAGTGTCTCATTTAAAAGGAAGTTATTATCCTTCATAAAAAAAATGTTAAGTTTTGCTCCGCAGCCTTTTTCCAGAATTGGATAAAGCAATCTAGCTCAAAAGACAAATCATGTTTCATGTTGAAGAAAGATAAACAGCAGCTAAAAGAATGCTTTTTCCAGCCTTCAAACGCAAAAGTGGCTCTTACTACTTACTACTATGTTGTTTTATCTAAACTATGAAACATAGGTAAATGATGTATTAATGATTCTTTAAACCATTTGTTTAAATGTATGAACCATTTATAAAGAATGTCTTGTAAGAAAGTGGTTTAATTTTTGTATACGTGGAACCCATATTGTTTGGGACAGGGAGTATTTGGACTAGTTAGCATAAACCTACATAGAGTCATACTCATTGGTAATTTTAGATCCTTTAAATGGGGGCTCAAGGCCTCCTAATTTAATCCCAGCCCCTATGAAAATTATAATAATAAAAACATTTTTTTTATTTATTAGTGCTTCAAATGAGTATTTGCAAACTTGTCTGTTAGTGACAGAAGACAAACAGGTTTAAAGGGCTTGAAACAGGTTTAATATCCTGTGTGTCTGTGGACGATGCTATGCACCTGTAACCCAGTCAAGGAAAGGGTTAATCCGAAGAGGTTGTGCCAGACTCATAATGTAATGTATACATTATTAATCTGGCAAGGTGAAACTACAAATTGCACTCTGTTATTGCACACAGGCCTGAATTACACACACATGCTCAGTACCTACTGTATAGTATATGCACTTAATGGAGAGATGTAAGAGTGAGGGGGGGGGCTGCCCATGGAAAAGCATCCTACACAGTTGGTGCCTTGCTCAAGAGCAGCTTGGCAGTGCCCAAGAAAGCCATACATATATATGTCCATGCCATACTTTGGGTATCTTGTACTGGGATTGAACCAGCGACCCTTCAGTTCCCAATCCAACTCCCTACTGGCTGAGCTTCTACCTACCCCACACTTGGTTTCTACTAGAAACCCAAACATGTTTTAGTGCTCAAAAAAACACTGTCTGTCTGAATATACATGTAATCACCTTCTGTCTGAAAAGCTCCGTTAGAGCACCTGTCTCTTTAGGCCCCCACCTGAAAAAACCCAGTCTGCCCTGATTGGTCAGTGTTTCCAGGGTCTTCCGTCGTCAGTGCGTCATTGCAGCGGGGAATGACAATAACGGCACTGGAGCAGCATTTTCCACCTAGTTGTGACATTATGACGGTACTGAGGGCACAGATTCGGGATATGGTCTGTGTGCATGTCTCTATGGATTGAGTGTGTGTTGACTGTGCACCAGGTCCCCCCCTACCAATACTTTATATTTTTATATTTCCTGTTGACACTGTAAAGGGATTTGATTCAATCTCGTTGTACAGGTACTGCACTAGCGTATACTGACAATAAAGGCATTCTTTTACAATATAAGACCATCAGAAAACAGTTGGGATATTCAATTTGTTTCTTTAGAAAATAAAACACACAATCATTCAAAATAAGTTCACTGACTAAATTGGCTGTTCAAGAACATTCTTCTGCTTGGGCGTAAATGTCCGGCTGCATTGACTTCAAATCGGGGATCTAAAACCAGAAATAATGTGTCACTGTCTTACAATTTACATACTGCACTGCACAAAGTATTTTGTTTTAATGATAAGTGCAGTAGGATGACATTTTTTTACTCCACAGACCTTAAAATGGTTTTCACTTGGTTCTGGAAAAAAATAAAATATAAAAATACTGTGGTACAGTTGCTTTTACCATGCCACAACCCAAGGCCTCATAAATTACACGAGGGCCAATCCCTCACAGTAAAACACTCCAAGGCACACTGTAAGATTGAGTTATCAAGAGAGGAGGAAGGAATGATGTTTGTAGGGTGTGTGTGTTGGGCAAGGGGGAGGGGGGGGGGGGGGGTTATGGTGATAAGATTGAAATAACTCAGCAGTGTGTTTACTTAAAGAGTCAGTGGTGCTGGTTGCAGTCCAGACCAGCTGAGAGTTGTCTCCTGGAGGGAGGAAGTGTGTGTGTGTGTGTGTGTGTGTGTGTGTGTGTGTGTGTGTGTGTGTGTGTGTGTGTGTGTGTGTGTGTGTGAGTTAATGCTCATTCCATAAGTATCATACAAAAGGTCAATGGGCTTAAGAGCTTGCATCATATACAATAAAAGCAGGAATGCTCTAAATCACGCTGGATCTTTCTCTACCGTCTGTCTCTCACTATCTTTGTTTCTTGTTCCCTTTCCATCAATTTCTCTCACTCTTTCTCTCTCTCTCTCACACACACTCTCTCTTTAAGGATTAAATGTGGATCAGTGTGCCCTGTTGCAGCCAATCACAGCCATCCCGAAGTCTTTTGTGCCAAGTGTGTGTTTTTGGAGCTATGTGTACTCAGTAGACCACAAAATCTAAACACATGCATGCACGCAACGCAAGAACATAGACACACACACACACACACACACACACACACACACACACATACATATACATATATACATAAACACAGCATGTGCTACTTACAAAATTCTCCTGCTGTGCATCATATTTTGTTTAATTTAATTGTTTAATTTGAACTATAGAGCCACCATTTCTTCAAACTACAAGATATTTCTAATAAAACTAATACAATTGTCGTACATATATTCATTTTAAATTAAATGATTTGTTTATTTGAAGATATATTATGGTATGGCAAGTACTTTTACTTATTAAAGTTTTATTTCTGAGAAATCATGTTTTTTCAATCACTTTAGCATGGCTGATGGATTATACTACAATACCCAGATGCCATTGCTATGGACATGTACATGCAGTCCCACTGCACAACTCACAAAATACTATCAGTTTTAATGACGTACTGTCAGGAAAATAGCAAACACATTTTGCACATTACTTTACATATTATCAACTTATTAACAACAATATGCCTGCCTTGCATTGAGTGACAAAAGCCAGTAAGCAGCTAGATGAATTAGTGTTCACAGAACTGTTTGGGAAAAATCCCAAAAATAAAATAAAATTTCACGACATTGCTGTCTGTGGTCTACAATGAATGAACTAAACATGTTGACTGACACATCTTGGTGTTTTCTTACATGCAGAAAAAATAAAACTAAAACCCTTATTCATTTTGGGTTCCAACCGATAGTTTAAGAAAGCAGGATCTAGTGCTGTGCTATTTTCCTATTCCTATAGTTCCCCCCTCTCTTTACATGCTCTGCTGCTTTTACTTCTCTCATATGGTGATTGCTGTCTGTTTTTCAAGGGCCCAGCAGTAGTTCCCTGGTGGATGGGGGTCCGTGATACTTTACAGATGGGTATGCCTGTGTGTCTTTGTGTGTGGGAGTGGGAGTAAGCCATTGCAGTTTCCACTGATCTGTTCTTGGATCTCCTGAATTGGGTTGCAGGTTTCACCTCACCAACAACTGCAAACCTGAGACATGGGGATTCACAGTAGTGTATACAGTGTACACATGCATGGATGTGTTGCTCTCACTGCCAACCAGCATTCCCTTTCTGTCATTTAAAAGCAGGACCCAACAAGACTGCATTTATTAACCAAAGAAATCCTTTGGAAATCCCAAGTAATCCTCCTTAAGTTTCCTACAGCCCCCTTTTAAACACTCAAAACAGCTTACCTCATGCTTTGCCTCATCAAGGATCTGCCTTTACAACCAGCACAGACAAGATGGAGACGCCTACCACTCAATAATCAAAGACAGGCTGATTGAATAGCAAGCAGACTCAGAGGCAGCCAGCGCTTGTCATTTGGGTCACTGTGTTACAAAAGAGTGCTATTGTCGTGTGAGGACATTTTCAGTCTGTCTTTCTGTGTGTGTTAGTGTGCTCCTGTCCTCAATGAGAACAACTGAAAGATTGTAATGAAACATGTATTTTATTAATACTTATGAAAACTCTGACAATAGAATTTGGGAGAAAAAAGAGTTTCCCCCTTAGACTAAGGCTACTAATTATGGATTTGCATAGAAGTTGAAAGTTATGTTGATCTCTTATAATAACACCTGTTTGGAGCATATACTCTAGGTAGATCGAGAAGATAATCGGACCAAGGATGGATCCCTGGGGTACACCACAAGGACATTGTTTTTATGAGTGGTTGACTATGATGAAAGCTGCACTTAATTAAAGCAATACAGGTTTAACCAAAATCACATACTGTCTAGGTATTGTGCAGTGATTTGAAACAGTGCTCATATAGTTTGTAGCTGGTTTGTTATTGTGTTCTATGAATCTTTTCACAGGAAACGTTATTTGGACATTGAGGGTCAAGGGAAGGAAGGTTTCCAGAATACAGCAGTCTCAAAATAAAGTGCTAGTCATTATGAATTGTACTGTATATGGGTTGAAACATATTCAAAGACTTTGGTTTGAGTGTTAAATGCACATACTGAGGTGTTATGACAAGAGACAAATACATCTACATGTAAACCTAACTGCAATTTGGGAACCACCTTGTAGGTTGAAAAAAAATTGGGTCATATGACAGATTTGTGACTCATGTGTGTGTGTGTTTTGTGGTGACAGGAACGAAGAATGAGAGAGTATTACCTTTGTCCTTGGCATTGCTCCAGCCCGGCCTATGTCTGTACTCGAGGATTAGTTGTCTCTCAGCACCTACACTCCTCCAGCCGCTGACTCGTGCACGCACACACACACACACACACACACACACACACACACAAACACACACATACAATATGCACTGATTGCACAAGTCCAGGCCTGTTACAAGTGTTGTAATCAGTATAAACACACTTCCACAGAGACACAACACACAAACACACACAGACAAGTGATGATTACCTATGTAGATTTGCAGAAATAATTGGACAGGATCCTTTTTTGTCTACATTCATGCACAAGTAAACACAATGCACACACATAGAGATGCTGACCTGATATACTCTCAGTGATGACACAGCAAAAAAAAGGCCAATATATGTCTGCATGCATTCAAACACAGACTACGTGGATACACAGCCGTAAGTACTGACAAATACTTACATGAAAATGCACACACATACACACAACAAGACTCCCACCAATGTAACACATTGCCTATCATGTAGGTCTGGAGTAAGCTTCAGCTTAACACCAACCAACAAACAAGACTGGTTCAAAAAAAATTGTCAGAGCATATTTGGCAGGTTTTGTAGCGGCCCTGCTTGGAGGTCAGCCCCCGCTGTTATGGATATGTGTATAACACTTTACCTACATGCTAGTAAAAGTTGTATCTGCTGCTTTTTCTACTCCCAATAACATAACACCTCGCTGACATATTATGTAATTTTTACTCAAAAAAACTGTGTGTAAAAACACATTGTGGATTTATCCTCTCTTCTGGTTGCCTGGCAACCTCACAATTACGACAGGCAAGAAATTGTCATGCAGAGCTTTTTAGAGACTAAACAAATAATACAGATCAAATTAGTGAGCTTTAGAGGTGCTGGCTGGAGTATTTTGTTGAGCCACACTAGTTCCCAGTTCCCAGTTTTTATGCTAAGCTAAGATAACCAGCATATTCATGGGACAGATATAAAAGTAGAATCGATTTTGGGGGAAAAATCCCAACATGTTTGAGAACTGGAACAGGAATACAGCTGTAACTCCACGTTTACTCAAGGCTGTAATTGAACACCTATGGGCTCCCTGTGAGCAGTCTTGCATTTCAAACACTCACTAACGGTCACAAACCGTGTTACCAGGACCCCACTAACAGTTAAAAAAGGGGTCGTAACACAGGACAGAGGTCTAGCCATTGCACCTGATTTGTGTCAGTGGAAGATGGTTACTGGAATAGCACTTGGTTTAAGTCATGTGTCTTTATTTGAAGAGGCCAAAGGGTGATTCTGACGCATGCTGGCGCTCCAACAGAGAGCAGCAATTGGAAACAGACATTGGTTGCTTGGGGAGTGGAGTGATGGTAAAGAAAGAGGGAGGGGATCATAGAGAAAGTGTGTGAGAGAGTTTGATTTCAGACACGTTTTTTACAGTTGTAATACAATACCACTAACAACTGATAAAAATACTTTGTGCTAAACCGAGCACCAATAAAACCAGATAAAGATGCAAATGTCTCACATTTGGAAATCAAATTCTGGCATGGCAAGAAAATAAGAAAAGGGAAAAGAGTAGCAGAGCAAAAGGCCGTTAAATTAAGGTCAACTACATGATAACTCATTGTATTGGCTTGGTGGCTAGTTTGGCAGTGCTAGCTTGGACAATCCTAGAGAACACAGAGTTCTCAATTAATTTCCTATGGGTGGATCTGCAGAGGGAAGGATTTGTGTCCCAGTGTCCCATACAGGCTTGACTTCCTGCTGTCCAAGCAGAATGAATGGAGTGTGAAAAGACCATCTGGAAAAATGAGAGGTGATCCAGGAGTAGAAAAGACAGAGAGGGAAGAAGCAATGTAAGAGGGAGAAGGGTGGATATTTATCTTTTCCGTCAGAGGTACGACATAGAGAAGGCTCTCCTTAGAGTCCCAAATCAAGTCCTGTTGCAGGACTTTGGGGTTTAAATCTGCATCCAAATTCTGATTTAAGGGCTGCTTTTATGAAATGTGGTTATTCAATGTTATATATGTCATTTATCCAAGCGGTCCCTCCTTTACATAAAGTGTCAGATTTGATTTGTTGGCTGTGATGTGAAAAATTGAGGAAGAGAAAAGCGTTCAATGGGAGAAGAAAGCAATGAGGATATAAATGGGAACAGGCAGAAAGCGTAACAGACCCGGGTCAAATAATCTCTAATCTCTTTAACCTGCTTGGAGTACTAGCAGGTTAGGCAGGGTTTACACCATTAACAAAAACTCTAATTGTGTCAAGTCAAGTTCCAGCCACAGAAAAGTTCAACAAACTGACTTTCAAATACTTTGATTGTCTAATAGCTCTGCCACTCATTGTATTGTTCTACGTGGCAAATCCCACCCATCTGGCACCAAGGCAGGGCCAACATAAATCATAAAAATTATCGTCAGAAATGATTTGGCTTAGTATTTTGGGTCCCTGGTGGGAAGGAGAGATGGAAAAATATGAGATTTATCCTCTCTGCTGTGAATCTCTAGCTCCCCCAGTGGGGTGGCTGAGGTGTCTCTCAGGCATACTGCATCCGTTTGTCATGTTCTTATCTGTCATCCATTAAAGCATAATGGAGAGCAGATGCCCATGAGATGGATAGCTAACCATAACACCCACACATTTACACACACTGAAACACACACAGACATCTGCAGCATCCATAGAACTAGGTCTAATAACATAACACTTGCCTCGCTCCCTGTGGAACACTGGAAACCATGCCAGGCTTTCCTGAATCAAGAGATGCTGGGATCATAAGTGACACCCACACACATAAATATACAAAATGAGAACTTATATGTACACAATGCACACTTAAACAGAAGGAAGTGCATGCAAACATTTTGCACAAATATACAAAACTGATTGAATATTCACAAGCAGGAAAAGCCAAATGCACGCACCCAAACTCAATCGGTTCCACATTCAGATGCAGTGATGTAGCATTGGGGAAATGGAAGAACAATTAGCTTAACTCCTTGGGAGAACAACGCCTACATGCTGCTAAGAAAGGAAGAGAGAGAAAGAGGGAAAAATTTGCACTGTCACTGGGACCAAACCACCATCAAGCCTTGTCATCTGCCAAGAAAAACAGCAATCACCAACAACACAGAAGGAGAAAGAGGAAGAGAAAGAGAGAAACAGACAGGGAGGGATGGAAAGAGAGGAGGGCAAAAAAAGCAGACAGGGAGAGAAGCAAAAGCAGAAGGACAAAGAGAGAGCTACAAAGGGAAAGAATAGGGAAGCCAGTGTTAAATGAATAGTTTTCAGTTAGTGTGGAGGTCAATGCTAGAGGGACGACGTAATTGGACGGGCCCCTGAAAGCATGGATGATGATGATGCCGGGCGTTGATTATGATGCCGGCCGTTGATTGGAAGGGCCAACACAGTGAAGACGGGGCCAAAGTGACCGTCCGTTTACAGGGAAACAAACACTGTTATGAGGACAGTTTGTCCTCTGATGTCACGGCCTGGCCTTCTGCCATACCATACTCTACTGGCAACACACACACACACACAGTGACACACTAACATACACCAACAACAAAACAACAATGTAAATAATCACGTAACAGCTAATACAAATACACACTTTATAATGCAAAAGTGTGAAACAGCAACAAAGACCTAAGTGTCCCTCACTATTTGGACCACTTGGTATTGAACTATAAAACAACAAAGTGATGATGATGATGGTGGGGATTGGGATGGTTATGATGATAAAAGAGGTTGCAGTAATGGAAATGCAGCAGGGAAGCTGCTGAAAAGAGTTGGGAACTTTCCGTCTCCTTCTCCATGGAGATTTAAGCATCTGAGCAGAGGGTAAGTAAGCCGTCTTCCCGCTCCAGGCTCGGCTCTCGCTGACTGATTCTATCTCCTTCTGGGTTTGGCGAACGCTGACGGATTCTGTCACCATTGGCAATGTTGGTCTCCACATGCACAGTCACTAGGCTCCACCCTGAAGCCTCTTAACACACACACAGGGAGCAGGACACATACAAAGACTACTGGCTTTTGGCTAGCATGAAACTATGATTGTCTAGTATATATGTAAAGAGTCAACCTTTTCCATTAAATATGAGAAAATTTAAAAAAGCATTCATCATGCTAATGTTTTCGTATATATAAGTGATTACACACAATTGGTATTATACAGAGACAGCTGGAATACTTTCATGCCAAACGACTACATAAAGTCAGTAGCTACAGCCAAGTTGGGTCAAGTTGAGTGTGAGTGTTACATGGAGCCAACTAGCAAATTAAAACAATACGTTTTTTCTGAGATGTTTGCATATGCAGGAACAACTGTACGAAGTTATGTCATCAGAGAAACCTATATGCTCAGTATAAAAGCAGATTGATAAAGGCAGGGCCAATGACTTTATAAGATCTTGATCATCTTGATCACTGAGCGGGATCAGATGTTAGATGATACAAGAGAGTTAATCTGTGAGTTATAGCCTACAGCTTCAGTAATTGATGTTTTCCATTCACTATCAGTTTTGAGCGTTTTGTTTTGTACTATTAACCTTGACACAACTGTGGCTCTGAAGCATGGTTGGGAGACCTCTGGTTCAAACCTAATTTAACCTGGCTTGTAATAGTGCTAACAATAACAAGATTTCACAGAACCTCTCTCTATTCTTCTATGGCTTCAAATACAACACATGTACGCCGCTAACTAGGCTTTACTCAGAGCTTTAGCCTACTACTGATGAACAGTATAAGGGCTAGTACAATGTAGTGACACTTCCCATGGACATATACATTGTAAAAGTCTTGCAGTGAATCAGAATCACACTACTTTATTGATTGAAAGGTGAAATAAAAGTAAGAAAGAGCAATTCAATATGTGTATACAGTAAATAAGTGGCATATCTACAATAAGACATGAATAAAAATGTTAAGTTGAAGTTAGTCAGATTAGGTTAACCAAACTACAACACAGGTACAGATACCGTAACTCTGAATTTACTTCTAGTGGTCCAACCAGCAGAGACACAAAGAGCCTGACAGTAGCTGGTCATGGCTGGTTAGCTCTGACTACCAGCACAGTGTCACGTACGTCCCTGTCCATGTGCTGAGGGGTTAGCTCAGCTTCGCGTCCCCACACCCAATAGACTTACACTCTTTATCAATCCTTTTGGGTAGAAATATAATGTATCCTTTATTAGTCCCACAAGGGGAAATTACAATGTACACAGGGCTGAATTCAAAAATTGATGCTCAGTACCTACACATGCATACCAATGGAGAGATGTCAGAGTGGGGGGCACCTATGGAAAGGCACCCTGAGCAGTTGGGGGTTTGGTGCCTTGCTCAAGAGGCAAATTACCCAGGAGGTGAACTGGCACCTCTTCAGCTACCAGTCCACCACCATACTTAGGTCTTGAACCAGCGACCCTCATTTACTTGAGTCCAGGTGTGTACAGCATGTGTATGTACTGTCCTCTTTACCCCATTTCCTCCTCCCTCCCAAGTGAGGAGTTGTAAAGTCTGATGGCATGAGGGACAAAGGAGTCCTTGAGTCTGCTGGTCTTACACTTGAGACGGAGCAGCCTTCCACTGAACAGGCTCCTCTGGGTGCTGATGACGATGTGCGCGGGGGGCTGGCATGGTTAATAATGTCCAGCAGTTTGGGCCTTGGCAATGGGCCATCACTCACTATGTAGCGTGCCTGACAGATGTTTGCGCTCCACCCACCCCGAACTTCTCTGTTGTGTTTTCTTTTGCGTTTACTGAAGGGACGGTGCTAGCAGCATTTGAGGGTTTACTTACTCTTTAATGGCTATTTGAAGAGGTCTGAGGCGTGCAGACTTTGGCTGATATGCTTTGAGAATCAGCAGCACTTGGGCTAGGTTTGGGGCAGTGCTGGCTGGAAACCAATATTGGACCAGTGTTGGACAGACTCTGAAACCTGAGACCACATCTGAAACCATTCATCACAAGTCTGGCATCAATCCCAAAAGCAGCCACTTTGGATTTGGGCTTCTGTTGGGCACATTTTGGCCTCCTGGGAACTAATATCAGCTTCTCTTAGAAACAATATTTGTAGCTTAATTGGGTAGTTAATAATAATAATAATAATTCATTTTACTTGTAATGCACTTTAAATTTAAGACAAACCTCAAAGTGCTACAGGTACAGTAAGATCATAAAAGCAAGGTAAATACATCAGTTTAAAATATATATAAATAGTTCAACATTATTTTGCAAGGTTAAAACTCATTAAAACTCACTCTTTTAAAGGTCTCAATAGTCTGTGGTGCCCTCAGATGGTCAGTGGGGGCATTCCAAGTCCGAGGAGCAGCACCCAGTTCAAATTAAATTAAAATCAGTACATTTTTAATGTCATATTTCATATAATGTTTACCTGTCAACACAACCAGACTAATATCAACATATTAAAATAATTCTGAAGTGCTAGGAGTCATCGTCCTACACAGTGTACAGCAAGGGATTTACTTGGGACACATGGATGACAATGATTAACTAGGACTTTTTCCTACAGCTAAACATGTCCAACAGACCAACGTACCTGTGTACTCCTTTAGAGCATAAAGGAAATCCCAACAGCCAGAGATACAGTTACTGAACTCTACTGTAGGTGAGGCCAATCAAGACTCAACCTGCTCCACGCACGGATTATTAGCACATGACTGGATTTGCTCTTGTTTAATTAGGCTGGTTTATCTGAAAACAATCGGAGCAGGTTTATTGTGGTTAATGTGTCATCACTGGCTGAGTCGTGTCTTGACAGATGAGGTGATCCGGGTTGTTAAGATAATTATACCTATAGATTGTGATTAAAAATTCCCTTTGTTTTGTTAAGTCCTTTATGTTGTCATGGATATTCAGGTCAAGATAAAGGAAGATATCATTTGGAGTCAACAGTATAGGACATTAGAACTAAAGGCAGTTCAGTAACTCGTCATTAACGCGGTACCCTGGGGGCAGCAGTGAGTGTTAGATCCTCTCCTCTCCTCAAACACTCACAACCTGATGGCTGCACGGCAGAACCACAATTACATATCTGGGGATGGGGGCAACTCGGGGTTCAGTGTCTTGCCCAAGGACACTTCGACATGGGACTGCACAGCCAGGGATGAACCACCAACCTTCCGATTGGCAGGCAACCGCTCTACCACTGAGCCACAGCCGCCTCAAAGTATATCCTAACAGGGATGTATATCCCGGTTAGGATGTCTTTAACCCTCATGTTGTCCTCGGGGCAAATTAACCCCTTTTTGTATATCAATGTTTTTTTAATTCCCCAAAATAACATAAATAACATGAAGTACAAATCTCTACTTTCATAAATTTTCTTATTCAATTTTATAGCATTTGAAAACAAATTGAAGTGGTTTTGAAATAGTTTTGAGTAAAAGTTGACATATTCCAGTCTGTGATTATCATCAACATCCATTCCTTTAATTTTAGTCTAAATAATTCCTAATTTCTGCTTTTCTAGCTCAAACATTAGGTGTAATTTCCTATAAATGAGGTTTATTGACCATAACTTCCAAAAATAACTGTAAAACTAAAGTTAATAAGTTGGTGATATGTAGTGTTGAAAACGCCAAAAAAGGACAAACATTGACAAAAAGTGTCAAAAGTGTTGAAAAAAGGGACAAAAACATAAGAAAAAGTTAAAAAACATTGATAAAAAGCATCAATAAAAGTGTTGATTTTCAACAACACAAGGGTTAAGCAGGGCACCTGGGCCATAAATATGGATATCTTTGTGTGCATATTTTTTACCTTTTGCATTAGCCACATCAATAAAGGCTTTTTAGCTTTTTCCTCCCCAACAGTGCCCGGGTTTTCACGCTGAACTGATGCTTTTGAATCAACCTAGCACCAACTAACATGTTGTACGACTTTTTTCAACCACCACCAAAACAAAGCACTCCTTTTCTCGGTATTCCCACATATGTGGATGATTATCGAAACAAACATAAGGCAAGAAGGCACCACAAGATAAAAGAACAAGTGTAAAGGTCAAAATATTTTAATGACAGATAGAAAAGTAATTACACCAGGTTTATAATTACATGTTTAATTGGAAGTGGTTTAATAGATGACTGTGATTAAGCAGCCTTATCGGTTTAACCTCTAAGCCAAACTCTTTATAGTTTGTTTATACTGGTAATACGGCGACCAAATTGCTCTGACAGATATGTAAGTGTTCTCCGGGGCCTGATTGTGTGGGTAGGTCCTATGGGAAACCCAGATAATATGAGTCCTCTCATAAATTTGTATAGCTTTCCAGAGGCCTGAATGTTTTTTGGGCAGCAATGATTGACTGCCGTTCCAAGGGGTCATTATTTTCTGGGTGAGTGGCTACATCTTGGAGGAGACAGCGAGTAACTCATGCCTCCAGGACCAGGGCTATAAATCTGTGTGTGCGCGTGAGTGTGTAGGTATACGATATGTTTATACTGTATCTCTCTGCGTAAGTATTTTGCCTCAAGGCTCAGTCGATGCTGATGTGGAGCTTACCTCTGCCCATCAATCAATTCTCACTTTACAACTGTGGAGTCTCCCACAGAATCAGGGTAGAGCCAAATGAGTTACCTCTGACCTTAAAGTATGAGTGATTGGTGGATTCTGAAGTTAAACATCAGAGTGCTGGAGCCACTTACTGTAAGATGTCTAACTATTTTCTCCCCTAAAGCCACAGGTGGAAGATCGGGATGAAAAACCTTGTGATAAATGAGGCCAATTACATAGCAGCAGGTGTTGGATTCACAAATCTGACTGACTGACTGACTCCGGCCCTGCTTTCATTGCACATTAATTAAAGACATGAGGAACAAAATAAAAAAAAAAACTTTCATTCTAAATACTAAATTCTACTACAGTAAAAATGCATAAAAATGTTTTTGTATAACTATAGTTGTACTTCTTTTTTTACTGAAGGGATGTTCTTTTTAAAGCAGGTGACCTACACAGAAAGCACAAACAAGTTATTATTATTATTAGTATTGATGTGACTTGATGTGTTATTATATTGAAATATATTTTCAGGTGTGGTTGTGTGTTTCTTTGTCTCTATTTATGTAAAGCAGTGTAATCATGCAACCATGTGGGAATGTCTCATACTTAATATTTGATTACTGTAGTTTTTAAAGGCAGAATTTTTAATTGTTGAAGTCAGGAGTTTGAAACTCGTACAAAATAAGGATTTTGCTGCCTCTCCATCAGTAATGCACAATTTAAGTGGTGATGATACTCACGGCTATACTATTAAAATGTGTCCAACAGTGTTAACATGCATGCAGATGTTCTACCTTTCTGTTAGCCTGGTGGTGTCTTTTTTACTCCCCTAATATTTTAAAACTGAATTTTAGGACCTTTACTACCACATGAGTCAAACTCCAAACTCCAGCAAAGCTTGAACACCCTATACACACTGACCTCTGGTTTACACACACACACAAACACACACACACACACACACACCCACACATACAGTATGTGTATAACTGTCACATTGCATGCACTCCTCATAACTGCTTTTACTGGTTACCAACTGATGTTCTGAGACATGAACGGGCCTGTAGCTGGCACACTGAAGATGACTCACACACTCATAGTAACACCCTCTGTTGTGATGGGCCTGAATCAATCAAACCTCAACAACAACAGTCAATCTTCTTTGACCTTATAAAACTGAGATTTGCATGAACTGGCTGACACAACCTGCTTACCTGAAGACTTAAGACTCAAAAGTCGTAATGTAATGTCAATAATAAATGCGTTTCTAATGACTTCATGGGTTGTCTAGTGCCTAGAGTGGTTTATGTCAAATAAGGAGTTATGCATATACCATTGCTTATTTCAAATCAATGAAATCAATCATTCTGGTAGTATATTTTAGTAGTTCATTTAAAACAAAGAAAAGTCTACAGAAATAAGTAAAATCTTAATCCCACAAAAAAATGGGCGGCCATTTTGTTGGTCAGCCATGTTGTTTATTTATAGCTGTGTGAAAACAACGTAATCCAAGGAAATGTCAGCTCAGTCTGCAGTCTTGTATTCCTGCTATCCGTCTGCTTCACAAAGATACTATCACATTATTTCTCGTAGGCAGAAAGCAAGGACACAGTGAATGGCTCGATGACAACCAGCAGCAAAAACAACATTGCTCTGTGAAAGTGAGAAGGCGGCGGCAGCCTGTGGATCTAGGAAATGCATTGTGACAAAAGCTGCGTTCTTGTTGTTATTGTTATGATACAGCAAGACAAAAGTGAAACATTTCTCTCCTTGCCGGCTTAGTCAGTGCACTCCAGCAGTTTTGGTTTCCTCCCTCACCCACCTCACCCAGCAAGACGTCTTTCATGCCATTGTGGATGTGGCATGCTGGAAACACAATGAAAGAAAGCATGAAGCCAAACTACACTTCCCCTGGCACCAGTACTACATTGTGGGACCCAGTGGGAGGAGATGCTGGGACAGGGGAAAATCAACTTGGTCCTTCGCACCCACAGCTAACAATTTACAGTTGAGAAAGCAAAGACAAAAGACAGCCATGTCAAGATATATTGGCTTTCTGGCTACTGACATGTTATTACCGACCTCATGCTTCATGCTTTTCAACTTTACTAAATTCTTTCCATTTTACTGTCTGGTAGAAGCCATGTATGAGAAGGTGACATGAGCAGAAATCAATCAAATTATTAATTAAAAGAGGAAAATTAAAAGATGGAATTAACAAACACAGGGTCAAACAAATGACTTTCACCCAAGAGAGCGGGGTCCGTGTCCCGCGTGTCCTTAACCGTCCTGTTATTGACGCATGTCACAGAACTGTAAGCCCACCCACAACCTTTTCCTAAACCCAACAGCGTCAAAGGGAATCCAATATTCCCGACCAAGCGTGTGTTATATGCAATAAGGGGGACAACCAAGCGCGTGTTATATGACGCTAAAGGAGACAACCAAGTGTGTTATATGACGCTAAAGGAGACAACCAAGTGTGTTATATGACGCTAAAGGAGACAACCAAGTGTGTTATATGACGCTAAAGGAGATGACCAAGCGCGTGTTACATGGCGCTAAAGGAGATGACCAAGCTTGTGTTATATGATGCTAAAGGAGACAACCAAGCACGTGTTATATGACGCTAAAGGAGACAACCAAGCACGTGTTATATGACGCTAAAGGAGACAACCAAGCACGTGTTATATAACGCTAAAGGAGACAACCAAGCACGTGTTATATGACGCTAAAGGAGACAACCAAGCACGTGTTATATGACGCTAAAGGAGACGACCAAGCGCGTGTTATATGACGCTAAAGGAGACAACCAAGCGCGTGTTATATGACGCTAAAGGAGACAACCACACACGTGTTATATGACGCTAAAGGAGACAACCAAGCACGTGTTATATGACGCTAAAGGAGACGACCAAGCACGTGTTATATGACGCTAAAGGAGACAACCAAGCGCTTGTTATATGACGCTAAAGGAGACGACCAAGCGTGTGTCATATGATGCTAAAGGAGACAACCAAGTGCATGGACGTAAAGGAGACCTTTAACGTCAATAACAACAACAAAGACACCTGACCAAGCATCTGTATTTTATGTGATGGGAGTGATTATTTGTTGGAATTACAGGTGACACTGTGGCAGTCCTCCAAGCAACAACTCCCTTGACTGACTAACCAGTCAGTATGCATCAATGACTCCCTAAACCAAAAGTAACACTGTTACTCCTTACATCTTCCAAAGATGAATAGGACAGTCAGAGCTTTGCAATTAGCTGCTTATCTTACACCCAGAACCTTGGAGCCAGAAGATTTAATAAGCAATGTATTGCTTTGATTAATGAAACCCCCCAGGCCCACCAGCAACACGCATTTACAGTACAGCTCATGAGCTCACCCCAGAAGGCTTTATAGGTAGCATTTACAGCCCCTATCCACCTGAACCACACTCACATACCGTTCCTTTCCCTCCTTTCTCCTGACCATGACCCCACTATCCATCCCTTGTATCTCCTCAGCTTCCCTGTCCTCCCCTCTCAAAGAGATCAGATTACAGCATACATAAAACACTGTTGTTAAATGTTGGACTGGGCCTTTGAGTCCAGGTCATATTCTTGTTCGCGTTTCAAAATAGATCATTGGCTGTTAATTCATTTTGCAGCCGTACATGCGTACATTTAACTCCATCATCCATTAGGTGATGGTCTGTTCAGCTGTGACATCCAGGACGTTCTGCCCCAGCCAATTACAGTGATCCCATTGGTCCAAAACACACCTAAGCCCTCCATTACATGTTATCTGCAGGGTGGACCATAAACACCGAGGCAGCCTCTCACTCTATACATCTTTGCGGTGAGTCGTCTCTGCCTGATATTTATTAAAGATGACATCGCCAATCCAAATCAAGGACTATACTTGAAGCCTCCACCCTTCAGAGTTTGAGTCAGACGTCTTGGTGAAGCTGTGGTTATGTAAAGCTGTCCATTGCACAGGAACGCTGGATTTCTGTTTACATGTTAGCCTGGTTTAATGTGAGCAGTCTAAGTGGCGTGTAAAAGAGCTGGAATTTGGTGGATGTTAATCAAAAACACAGCTGACAGGAGCAAGTCAATCATAGCCTGTCTGAAGAGTTTTTATTCAAGATTGTTGTTCTTTCTTCAGCTTGATGACTTGATGGTCTAGTTGCCATATTGGGTATTATTTTACTGCATATGAAATAGGGTTGGATGTGACCAAGTAATCTAAAAGATGAGTACTGATACTGTGGTACTATACTGAATGTTTTGAATATTACTCAAATATTCAATATTTGTGAAGATAGACTTGTCACAGACATTGTCCTGCCAATTCAATTTTAAGGTTTTATTAGTTTTATGCTAATAAAAGGTGTACGATTTTAATTAGAAAATGGCAACACTGACACCTGCAGAGGACAAAAACTAGGTTGAATAAAACAATATTTTTTTGGTTTGGTTTGTCCGTTTGTGTTTTGGTTTGTTTTTTTGTCAGCAGGATTATAGATAGATAGATAGATAGATAGATAGATAGATAGATAGATAGATAGATAGATAGATAGATAGATAGATCCCAATAAAATGGAAAATTATAGTGTTACAGCAGCAAAATCAGTTACACAGCACAGAATATAAATATAAATGAAATACTAGGATACAATATACATACATACAATATACAGTACATGAAATAATAATAAGAATAAAATACAAGAACTAATATTTGAATATATACAAGAATACAAAAATGTGTAACTGCTTAAATAGTATGATAAAATGTAAATACACCAATTGTGCATTTTGCACTTTGTGCAGTATTGTGGTTACACAACATTAATGAAACTTGGAAGAGTGTAGCATGGTAAAAGGACGTTCCGGGTCTTTCTGTGTGGAGTTTGTATGTTCTCCCCATGTTTGCGAGGGTATCCTCTGGGTCCCCCCCCCCCCCACCACCATCAGACACATGTACTAGGTTCTCCATTCAGTGCCCTTGATCAATGTTTTGAAAAATTGTAATCACTACTTATAGAGCCTTGCATGGTCAGTCTCCCTCTTACATCCAGGATGTACTTCAGACCAAGACCTTTTAACAGTCCCCAGAACACGTTTTAAAACCAGAGGTGATCAAGGCTTTTCTGTGGCGGCTCCAAGGCTGTGGAACTCTCTCCCTTTAGCCTTGAGAGCTTTGGATTCTGTGGAAACTTTTAAAAAACACCAGAAGACACGTCTTTTTAGACAAGCTTTTAACTAGCAATATGGCTTAGTCTTTTATGTGTTGCTGTTTTTATTTGATTTTACTGTTAAGCACTTTGTGGCCCCTCTTTTCTGTGAAAGGTGCTATTTAAATAAAGTTTCCTTACTTACTTACTTACTCAAGACACTGCCTCAGATCTGGCGTTGGCCCCCCGGGCGCTGTGATTTGCTGCCCACTGCTCTCTTGAGGGATGGGTTAAATGCAGAGAATGAATTTCTCTACATGTATGTGTATGTGACAATAAAGTACCTTTACATTGAAGATAGGGCGTGATTTGGGGGAGTTGTGTACTCAAGAGGTGCCCTTCTAGTTTAACGTTGGGTAGCAGTACTTTAGCTAAGCTTAGCATAAAGACTAAAAGCAGGGGGAAACAACTTCTCTTCACGGTTGAAAATGTTGTTGTGCCAATCTATTTGGTAATTGACCAAAGTGGTGTAATAATGGTTCGGGCATCTGGTAAGGATGCCTCCTGGGCGCCTCCCTAGGGAGGTGTTCCAGGCGCGTCCAGCTGGGAGGAGGCCTCGGGGAAGACCCAGGACTAGGTGGAGAGATTATATCTCCAACCTGGCCTGGGAACGCCTCGGGATCCCCCAGTCGGAGCTGGTTGATGTGGCTCGGGAAAGGGAAGTTTGGGGTCCCCTACTGGAGCTGCTGCCCCCGCGACCCGATACCGGATAAGCGGATAAAGATGGATGGATGGATGGTGTAATGACTGGCTGACACTGACCTTCCTAAAAATGTGTGGCAAATAAAAGGTAGGATAAATTAGATGAGGTGAGCAAGACTAAAGGTTCCCCTGAGGCAAAGAGAGGCTGGATTCACCATAGAAAGGGCAGAAAAATCCTTCCATTCCAATCTGATGCCATTTTTTTTCTGAAAATGAAACATACTCTTTAACTGAAATGATGCTTAGACTATGTTTTGGATTAGACCAACAGTTCCGATTTGGACTTATCAGATAGGAACTTTCAACTTTTCAGACACAGACTCAATAGAAAATATCAAGTTATATACAGTGGGTACGGAAAGTATTCAGACCCCTTTAAATTTTTCACTCTTTGTTTCATTGCAGCCTTTTTCCAAAAATCAAAAAAGTTCATTTTATTTCTCAGTAATGTACACTCAGCAACCCATCTTGACAGAAAAAAACAGAAATTTAGAAATTTTTGCATATTTATTAAAAAACAAAAACTGAAATATCACATGGTCATAAGTATTCAGACCCTTTGTTCAGTATTTAGTAGAAGCACCCTTTTGATCTAATACAGCCATGAGTCGTTTTGGGAAAGATGCAACAAGTTTCTCACATCTGGATTTGGGTATCCTCTGCCATTCCTCCTTGCAGATCCTCTCCAGTTCTGTCAGGTTGGATGGTAAACGTTGGTGGACAGTCATTTTCAGGTCTCTCCAGAGATGCTCAATTGGGTTTAAGTCAGGGCTCTGGCTGGGCCATTCAAGAACAGCCACAGAGTTGTTGTGAAGCCACTCCTTCGTTATTTTAGCGGTGTGCTTAGGGTCATTGTCTTGTTGGAAGGTAAACCTTCGGCCCAGTCTGAGGTCCAGAGCACTCTGGAAAAGGTTTTCGTCCAGGATATCCCTGTACTTGGCCGCATTCATCTTTCCCTCGATTGCAACCAGTCGTCCTGTCCCTGCAGCTGAAAAACACCCCCACAGCATGATGCTGCCACCACCATGCTTCACTGTTGAGACTGTATTGGACAGGTGATGAGCAGTGCCAGGTTTTCTCCACACATACCGCTTAGAATTAAGGCCAAAAAGTTCTATCTTGGTCTCATCAGACCAGAGGATTTTATTTATCACCATCTTGGAGTCCTTCAGGTGTTTTTTAGCAAACTCCATGCGGGCTTTCATGTGTCTTGCACTGAGGAGAGGCTTCCTTCGGGCCACTCTGCCATAAAGCCCCGACTGGTGGATTGCTGCAGTGATGGTTGACTTACTACAACTTTCTCCCATCTCCCGACTGCATCTCTGGAGCTTAGCCACAGTGACCATTGGGTTCTTCTTTGCCTCTCTCACCAAGGCTCTTCTCCCCCAATAGCTCAGTTTGGCCGGACGGCCAGCTCTAGGAAGGGTTCTGGTCGTCCCAAACGTCTTCCATTTGAGGATTATGGAGGCCACTGTGCTCTTAGGAACCTTAAGTGCAGCAGAAATTTTTTTTGTAACCTTGACCAGATCTGTGCCTTGCCACAATTCTGTCTCTGAGCTCTTGAGGCAGTTCCTTTGACCTCATGATTGTCATTTGCTCTGACATGCACTGTGAGCTGTAAGGTCTTATATAGACAGGTGTGTGGCTTTCCTAATCAAGTCCAATCAGTATAATCAAACACAGCTGGACTCCAATGAAGGTGTAGAACCATCTCAAGGATGATCAGAAGAAATAGACAGCACCTGAGTTACATATGAGGGTCACGGCAAAGGGTCTGAATACTTATGACCATGTGATATTTCAGTTTTTGTTTTTTAATAAATATGCAAAAATTTCTAAATTTCTGTTTTTTTCTGTCAAGATGGGTTGCTGAGTGTACATTACTGAGAAATAAAATGAACTTTTTTGATTTTTGGAAAAAGGCTGCAATGAAACAAAGAGTGAAAAATTTAAAGGGGTCTGAATACTTTCCGTACCCACTGTATAGGATTTTGGGTCCTCTTTATCTGGGAAGTTATACTCAATAATATTGGGATAAATATTAAAAGATGGTCCAATAGAAGCATTGTCTAGCTCTATCAACAGATAAAAACTGTAAGTAGCAGAGCTTATGTGCTGAGTGTTAACAGACAGGCCACATACCAGTGTGAGAGGCCTGTTTCCATAGAACAGAATGGGAGTCCTGTGATCACCTGCTGCAGCGGGGTGGGACTCTCATCCGCCGCTACAAGAGCGCTGAGAGATGGACAGATTGGAAGATGGGGGGGCCGGATTCCTCAAACACAATCACACACAAGCACACACCTGAGATCAAATCATCACCTGCAAAGCTAGACAGGCATGCAAACACTATGGCAAATCCCCACCTTTGGCTCTCAAAAGGTCCCAATTAGAGAGTAAATGTTGTTGAAACATAGTCTTTGTAAATCTTTAAAATCATTACATGAAAGAACCAAGCAGGCCTGCCTTGTTGCACAATCCACATTTTCTTAAAAACTTGCCATTTTCAATTCAATTCAATTTTATTTAAGTAGCGCCAAATCACAACAACAGTTATCTCACTGCGCTTTTCGTAAAAGAGCAGGACCGTACTCTGGGATGTTATTTAAAGAAACCCAACAATTCCCACCAAGAGCAAGCACTAGGCGACAGAGGCAAGGAAAAACTTCCTTTAAGAGGCAGAAACCTCGAGCAGAACCATGGCTCAGGGTGGGGGGGCATCTGCCTCGACCGGTTGGGGGTGAGAGAGAGAGAGACACAGAGAGTGTAGGAACTGTACAAAGTTACTGCTGAATGTTTCAGTACTCTCCCCCCTTTGCAGAGCATAAAAGCAAGTCTGTGTCCGTGAGTATTTTTTACTTGAGGTTGTGAACCTAACAGAGAGAGAGACAGACAGACAGACACACAAACACACACACACACACACACGGAGAATTGTAGCTGAGGGTGTCGAGCAGGGACATGACTCCAACCACAGATTCAGACTCCACAGCTCCAGAGCCAGAAACACCTACAGGAAGCAATAGGAGGAGAGAGGAGAGGGGCAAGAGAGAGCACAAGACTACGGGAAAGAGAAGAAGTCGAGTTAGTAACATGCATTAATGGGATGAGGTTGCATACATATTTCAGCGTGTAACGTTAGCGTGCATCTGGTAAATTCTCAATCCAGACTACAAAAGCCGTGACATCACACAAACTTTTGTATACCTACTCTGGGATTATCTAAACTGTTTGGTTGTCAATCCAAGTAAATACTTTCAAGCCAGGTGTATTTCAGATGACGCCATCCAGGAGGCCACTGTATCTGTTACTTGTAGCTGGGAGACACACACGTTAAATAATGTACTTTTCATGCTCATCAAACACAAACATAAACACACACACGAAAGCACATGGAGTCAGGAGGCAGGCATCCCCTTGTAGGCATATCTGTGGGCAGCTGGGGCTCTTTAGTGGTCAAGGCAGACGCAGACGCAGTCAGAATCAGAGCAGCATGGAAACCTAAGGCCCTCATTACCACAGATGATTCAGCCCCTTTTCACAGGACCATGATGAATGTGTGTGTGTGTGTGTGTGTGTGTGTGTGTGTGTGTGTGTGTGTGTGTGTGTGTGTGTGTGTGTGTGTGTGTGTGTGTGTGTGTGTGAGTATTGCTCATAATGGAAAGGGCATGACCCCAAGTTCTTACAGTTAATTTTTTTCCCTGTGTTGGTGCCAGGAACTAATATAATAATTTCTATATAAATTATAACACTCACTGTAACTGCTGTCATGTTTTCCTCATCTGGTTTGTCCTCAAATAATCCTTTGAACATAAACAGCTTGAAACACAGGATGAGGGCGCCTTGGTAGTTCACCTGGTAAAGGGAGGTTTACCCCTTGACGCAGTGGCCGCGGTTTCGACTCCAACCTGCAGCCCTTTGCTGCATGTTATTCCCCCTTTCATATCTTCAGCTGTACTATAAAAATAAAGGCCTATATTATGCCTAAAAATGTTGCAGGTGATGTGTGTGTGTGTGTAATCACAGAGATTTTTACTGGTAGCAGGGGGTCAAAGTTTACCGCAGCAACTGCCACACAACACTAACAGTGAGCTACTGGTAATGACTAACAGACAAACAGTGATATACCACTGTTAACAGTGGTAAAGAATAACAGTTAAGGGGGAAATGAGCTGCTTTCTTAATGTGAGTCACTAGCTAAGTTTCCATCCACTTGTCAATCGAATTATCTGAAGTTCGGTAAAAAAAACTGACGTGAATAAATCTGGTGAAAGTTTTGCAATCAAATTCAAATTTTAGACATTTTAAGGTGATTCCATTCATTTTCGCACTGAATCGCACAACATTCAACAAACTTTTGCGAACAAAGTCCATCCATCCATCTTCATCCGCTTATCCGGTATCGGGTCGCAGGGGCAGCAGCTCCAGTAGTGGACCCCAAACCTTCCTTTCCCGAGCCACATCAACCAGCTCCGACTGGGGGATCCCGAGGCGTTCCCAGGCCAGGTTGGAGATATAATCTCTCCACCTAGTCCTGGGTCTTCCGCGAGGCCTCCTCCCAACTGGACGTGCCAGGAACACCTCCCTAGGGAGGCGCCGGGGAGGCATCCTTACCAGATGCCCGAACCACCTCAACTGGCTTCTTTCGACACGAAGGAGCAGCGGCTCTACTCCGAGCTCCTCTCGGATGACTGAGCTTCTCACCCTATCTCTAAGGGAGACGCCAGCCACCCTCCTGAGGAAACCCATTTCGGCCGCTTGTACCCTGGATCTCGTTCTTTCGGTCATGACCCAGTCTTCATGACCATAGGTGAGGGTAGGAACGAAAATTGCCCGGTAGATCGAAAGCTTTGCCTTCTGGCTCAGCTCTCTTTTGGTCACAACGGTGCAATAAACGTAATGTAATACCGCACCGGCTGCTCCGATTCTCCGACCAATCTTACGCTCCATGGTCCCCTCACTCGCGAACAAGACCCCAAGGTACTTAAACTTCTTCACTTGGGGTAAGGACTCACTCCCTACCTGAAGAAAGCACTCCAGCGGTTTCCTGCTGAGAACCATGGCCTCATATTTAGAGGTGCTGATCCTCATCCCAGCCGCTTCACACTCAGCTGCAAACCGATCCAGTGAGTGCTGAAGGTCACAGGCCGATGACGCCATCAGGACCACATCATCTGCAAAAAGCAGCGATGAGATCCCAAGCCCACCGAACTGCAACCCCTCCCCGCCCCGACTACGCCTCGATATCCTGTCCATAAATATTACAAACAGGATTGGTGACAAAGCGCAGCCCTGGCGGAGGCCAGCCCTCACCTGGAACGAGTCCGACTTACTGCCGAGAACCCGGACACAGCTCTCGCTTTGGTCATACAGAGATTGGATGGCCCTGAGAAGGGACCCCCTCACCCCATACTCCCGCAGCACCTCCCACAATTTCTCCCGGGGAACCCGGTCATACGCCTTCTCCAGATCCACAAAAGACATGTAGACTGGTTGGGCATACTCCCAGGCCCCCTCCAAGATCCTTGCGAGAGTGAAGATCTGATCTGTTGTTCCACGGCCAGGACGGAATCCGCATTGTTCCTCTTCAATCCCAGGATCGACTATCGGCCAAACCCTCCTTTCCAGCACCTTGGAGTAGACTTTACCAGGGAGGCTGAGAAGTGTGATACCCCTGTAATTGGCACATACCCTCTGGTCCCCCTTTTTGAAGAGGGGAACCACCACCCCAGTCCACCACTCCTTAGGCACCGTCCCAGACTTTCACGCAATGTTGAAGAGGCGTGTCAACCAAGACATCCCCTCCACACCCAGACCTTTCAGCATTTCTGGACGGATCTCATCAATCCCCGGGGCTTTGCCACTGTGGAGTTGTTTAACTACCTCAACAACTTCCACCAGGGAAATTGACAACAATCCCCCATCATCCTCCAGCTCTGCCTCTACCACAGAGGGCGTGTCAGCTGGATTTAGGAGTTCCTCAAAGTGCTCCTTCCACCGCTCTATTACCTCCCCAGTTGAGGTCAACAACGCCCCATCCTTATTGTACACAGCTTGGATGATTCCCCGCTTCCCTCTCCTGAGGTGGCGAACGGTTTTCCAGAAGCACCTTGGTGCCGACCGAAAGTCCTTCTCCATGTCTTCTCCGAACTTCTCCCACACCCGCTGCTTTGCCTCTGTCACGGCAGAGGCTGCAGCCCTTCGGGCCCGTCGGTACCTTGCAACTGCCTCCGGAGTCCTCCGGGATAACATATCCCGGGTAGACTCCCTGACCACCGGTGTCCACCAGTGTGTTTGTGGGTTACCGCCCCTTGAGGCACCTAAGACCCTAAGACCACAGCTCGCCGCCGCAGCTTCAGCAATGGAAACTTTGAACATTGTCCACTCAGGTTCAATGCCCCCAGCCTCCACAGGGATGCCCGAAAAGCTCCGCTGGAGGTGTGAGTTGAAAGTCCGTCGGACAGGGGCCTCCTCCAGACGTTCCCAATTTACTCGCACTACCCGTTTGGGCTTACCAGGTCTGTCCAGAGTCTTCCCCCACCCCCTGACCCAACTCACCACCAGATGGTGATCAGTTGACAGCTCTGCCCCTCTCTTCACCCGAGTGTCTAAAACATACGGCCTCGGATTAGATGAAACGATTATAAAATCGATCATTGACCTTTGGCCTAGGGTGCTCTGGTAACACGTACACTTATGAGCATCCCTATGTTCGAACATGGTGTTTGTTATGGACTAATCCATGACTAGCACAGAAGTCCAACAACAGACAACCACTCTGGTTTAGATCAGGGAAGCCGTTCCTCCCAATCACGCCTCTCCAAGTATCTCCATCATCACCCACGTGTGCGTTGAAGTCCCCCAGCAGAACTATGGAGTCCCCTACTGGAGCCCCATACAGGACTCCATTCAAGGTCTCCAAGAAGGCCAAATACTCCGAACTCTTGTTTGGTACATATGCACAAACAACAGTCAGAGTTTTCCCCCCATCACCCGCAGGCGTAGGGAAGCGACCCTCTCGTCCACCAGGGTAAACTCCAATGCAGCGGCGCTCAGCCGGGGACTTGTGAGTATCCCCACACCCGTCCGGCGCCTCACACCATAGGCAACTCCGGAGTAGGACAGAGTCCAACCCCTATTCAGGAGTACGGTTTCAAAACCGAGACTGTGCGTAGATGTAAGCCCCACCAGATCTAACTGGTAGCGCTCCACCTCCCGCACAAGTTCCGGATCCTTCCCCCACAGAGAGGTGACATTCAACATCCCCAGAGCCAGCCTCTGCCGCCCAGGTCTGGTCCGTCGAAGCCCCTGACCTTCGCTGCCACCCATATAACAGCGCACCCGACCCCTTTGGATCCTCCCACAGGTGGTGGGCCCATGGGCTGGAGGGAGAAGTGCCACGTCGCTTCTTCGGGCTGTGCCCGACCGGGCTCCGTGGCAAACCCGGCCACCAGGCGCTCGCTTACGAGCCCACCGTCTGGGCCTGGCTCCAGACAAGGGCCCCGGGTTTCCTCCGGGCGGGGTCCCTCGATCCCTTCCTTGGTCTTCCATTAGAGTCTTTAGACCATTCTTTGTCTGGCCCCTCCCCTGAGACCTCTTTGCCATGGGAGACCCTACCAGGAGCACAAAGCTCCAGACAACACAGCCCTCAGGTTCATAGGGACACACAAACCTCTCCACCACGATAAGGTCATGGTTCCCAGAGAGGCGAACAAAGTGTTTCTAGACAAAATGGATTGCGCCGTCTACCAACACATGATCAATATCGAACAAATTATAGCGCTTATGTGCCAGATGATAGCAACATATCAAGGTATTATAAGAAAACAACGGCGCTATAGCGCTAAATCACAACAACAGTTATCTCATTGCGCTTTCCATAAAGAGCAGGTCTAGACCGTACTATTGGATGTTATTTACAGAAACCCAACAATTCCCACCAAGAGCAAGCACTAGGCAACAGAGGAAAGGAAAAACTTCCTTTAAGAGGCAAAACCTTGAGCAGAAGCATGTCTCAGGGTGGGGCGGTCATCTGCCTCGACCGGTTGGGGGGGAGAGAAAGAGAGAGAGAGAGAGACACACACAGAGAGGCAGAGAGAGACACAGACAGACAGACGCGATAGGAGGAGAGAGGGGAGGGGCGAGAAAGCACAAGACTCCAGGGGCGAGAGAGCACAAGAATCCGGGAAAGGGAAGAAGTTGAGTTAGTAACATGCATTAATGGGATGAGGTTGCATACAAATGGAGAGAAGAAGGAAGAGAGAGGTGCTCAGTGCATAATGGAAAGTCCCCCAGCAGTCTAGGCCTATAGCAGCATAACTAAGGGATGGTTCAGGACTCTCCTGAGCCAGCCCTAACTATAAGCTTTATCAAAGAGGAAAGTCTTAAGCCTACTCTTAAATGTAGAGACGGTGTCTGCCTTCTGAACCCAAATTGGAACCTGGTTACACAGGAGAGGAGTCTGATAGCTGAACGCTCTGGCTCCCATTCTACTTTTGGAGACTCTAGGAACCACAAGTAACCCTGCAGTCTGGGAGCGCAGTGCTCTGGTGGGGTACTATGAGATTAGATAAGATGGTGCCTGACCATGAAGAGCTTTGTAGGTGAGAAGAAGGATTTTTTAAATTCTATTGATCTATTCATCTATGATGCAGATGGCCACTCTCTATTGACAAGTGTTAACTTCCTGTTGAAGTTTAAAACTATTGGATCTGCCCAGAGCCACTCTGGATCTGCCATAACCAATCGCCAAAAACATTTGGTCCTTAGCATTGCTAGCGTTAGCCTTAGCCAAGTCCTTCACCACTAACGGAGCAAGTTGGAAGAACCAACTTTTCCCGAACCCCATGGGGAGGCGAGCCACAACATCATGGCCACCAATAAAACTCAAGATTGACCTTTCTCTGGCTTTAACTTCTGGCTTTCCGGATGGCCCGAATGGCTTCGCTCGCATCTTTCTCCTCCACCATTAAGACTTCAACGTCATCGTTCTCACCCACTCCCTCTGTTAGCTGATTGGACCAGCAAAGATGTGGCTGGAGAAACCCCAAGAATATACCAGAAACCCAGATGGTGTACTGAATGAAAATTGAGCGGAAGTACGTAGGAGGACGGAGCCAGGCTATGATAAGGCTCTGGAAAGAGTGCTCTTGTAATGGGTTGGGGTCTTGTTGGGAATATTTTTTCCCTCTTTTTTTCTGCCTCCTTGTGTTTATTTCCTAGCTTTTTCCCTAGTCTTGTGGTGTTGATCCTGTCTCGTGTTCCCCGGTAAGTGTCTGTTTGTTTGGCTTCCTGTTTTATTTTGAAGTCTGTTTTCTATCTCGTCTTGTCTCTAGATTTACTTCCTGTGTCTTCCCTCTCTTGTGATTAGCTGATGTTTTCCCCCTAATTCCCTGCCCTCTTGTCACCTGCCTCTCGTTACCTTGTGTAGATAATGTTTGTGCTCCCCTTGTCTCTTGTTAGATCCTTCCGTCTCGTCCTCGACGTCGTCTCCAAGTACTTACCTATGAGTCTTCCCCTGTGCCCGTTTTTGTATTTTTGGATTCCCCTGTGCCTGTTTTTGTATATTTGAAGCTCCCTCCTGCCGCCTTCTGCTCTGCTTTTGGGTCCTCCTTCCTACCTTATCACAGCTCTGGCTTGGTTGTATTTCTTTAAACCAATCACAACCATCCAACGGGAGGAGAAAGCCTAACACCTGATGCATGAGAGACTCAGAATCAGAAAAGGATTTATTGCTAAGTAACACTTTCAAGGAATTTGCCTTGGTGGATAATGCATACAGAATAAATAAACAATACATGTAAAAGAAACAATACAATATAACTGCTATATAACATACAAACAACAACATAACTTCCACACTGGCTTTGAAAGTTGAGATTAAAATGTCATTCTTCACTTTGGAAACAGTTACCAAATGGACCTTGATGTGATCAAATATGTTTTCAACCTTTCACACTCAATCTTTAGTATGTTTTCAAAGGCAAATAAAGAAATAATTATTCCAAGGGTTTCTCATTTCATAGTGTGTTGAAAAGAACTAAAATGAAAATGAGACTATATTAAGATCAAGGAAATTCAAGGTACTGAGTCATTATTGCCATCCAAAGATAACTGGGCAGACGTTGGAGGACAAATGGTTATTTTTTTCCTAAAATTGGCAAGAGAACTTCAGAGGAAGATACTCCTTGTACATGTGTCTGTAGGTGTGGACTGGAGCTTGACTTATTGGACTAAACCCTTTATTATTAATTAATGCAGCCCGAGGACTGATGAACAATAGGCCTGACTAACCTGGTAACCTGAAGTCAGTTCTGCACCAACACACACACACACACACATACAGTACACACCCTGCTTCTCTGACCACCTGAAGCATTGTGGGATATTGGAACAGCCACCCCCATCCTCTCCTGTTTCTTGTTCCCCTCCACCCACCCCCATTAAAACTCAAACTACTGGAGGAAACACCCACTTCCTACGCATTCCACAAGGATTTTCCATACAGAGAATAGTAAACAAACCTCTGAACAAAGAGCGAGTGGGGGGCGAGGGAGGGGCGCACGGACAAGTTAATGTTATTTCCTTCGTGTAGTAAATCAAACTAAAGGGCGAAGGGGGGGAGAGTTTCTTTTGTGGAGGAGTTTACCTTCAGCAGCGATGGAAGCAGGAGTAAGAGAGGGAACAAAGGTCTGAGCGAAGGCCTGCATCACCCTCCTCATCCTCCCGCTTACCTTTACCAATTGCCCACGCACTAACACACAAACACACACACACACACACAAAGGCACACACTGCCTAGCACCGCATGGGAGGAGAGAGTAGTTGGCAGTGGGAGGAAGGCTTCCTTATCAGCTTTCAGCATGGGAACCTCTGTGTTGTTCACTGACTCGTGTCAAAACCTTGGCCTGAACTTGACGCAGAGGGAGTGCTTGTGCGTGCGTGTGTGAAAGAAAGAAAGAAAGAAAGAAAGAAAGAAAGAAACCCGGAATCTGGAGAGACAGGAAGAGATTTGTGTCGTTAACTGACATTAACAGCTAAATAGAAAGATAGACTTTTGGCTTATTCCCAATGGGACTGACAGGTGAGAGTTTGATCTGTTAACTGGTGTTTTTATGTATTTGTGTAGAAGAAAGGAGAAAGACCTCAAGCAACATTTTTCCCCGCTGCAGGTGAGTCTTTGAATTTTCCAGTACTGAGGGGTCACGCTGGCATACAGCTGTTGACTTTTAAAAGTGCTGATTTGTACAGTTGTCAGGCGCTTCCTGCTGGCACACTGGCAACACACACTCCTACAAAACCTTGGCCCACACAAACCTCTGGGCCTCTAAAAAAAAAAGTCTGCTTCCTTCTTTGAAGGTTACTCCACCCAGTGCTGACAGCTTCAGAGGGCATGCAAATTCAATATTCATCTAGCATCCAGAAACAATAAACCCCCATTCCAACCTTAAACCGCCGAGCTGCAGAAAATATCTGCTGCGCTCATATAACCCAGGAGAGCCCTTAAACCATGTTCCATTGTCAAGGAGGCTGGCGCAGGATGTGTGAAAAACTCATCTTCTCTCCTGCTATCTAGCAAGGGCCTACTAACTGTGAGTCCTGACCTCCTGTTTGCTCTGGCGATGTCCTTTTATTTTGTTATTTTTTTGCTCAATCCCTCTGGCTGAGGCCGGCCTGTAGCTGTGGATCCTGCCCCGGCTTGCACACAGGAATGTACTATTGAGAAAGCGCCCCACCGCAAAACCCTCCCAGCCATTCCAACCAGTAATCAGATCCAGCCTGTCATCCCCCATCCTGTCTCCAATCTCTCTCTCTCTCTCTCTCTCTCTCTCTCTCTCTCTCTCTCTCTCTCTCTCTCTCTCTCTCTCTCTAAATGACATGCACACACGTAGAACACAAACACCCACATACAGAACAAGCACTCAGACACCCACACAGAATCCCAGACACCAATTTGTAGACATGTAAGCTTGTGCAAACACGGTTCTATAGTCACAGAGACTAGTAAATGCAGCTCTACTGGCAAATGCACTATAGTGATTGTACACAGAGAGATGACTATGAGAATAAAATAATACCAACATTATATCATATCCACATTTTAATTGGATTTCTGGAAGGAAGACACCTACATTAGGTTGTAAGATTTTCTATTTTCCCTGTAATGAGTTATTGAAGTGGACAAAAGAAGCTCTCCAAGCTAGCTTGCTAAGTGTCTGCTAGCTTGCAAGTAGCTCAGTCAGATGGGACAATAAGTTCACACAGTTTATTCACAAGACCTATTTGTACCATGAACCTCTGACTCTTTACTGTCTGTGAACCATACCTATTTTGTGGATCATTTGACACTCTTTTAAACTGACAGAGAAGGGTAAATAAAACTGGATGAGGCAACATGACTAATAACATTTGATAGCTTCATCTACTTCTCTCCGCTCAAAGGTCAACTCTGTCAAGACGGCAAAAAGTCAAAAAGTACAGTGTACACCGCTTTTATGAGACAAGCGCACATAGGGTTATTACACTTTCCATATGTTTTGAATTACAAATGTGATTCACATCTTATTCTGGTTCTGAGAATTCACAAATGTTTCAGTTTACTTCCTTTACTTTTCATATTCCGGTTGTTCCATGTATTTTATGTGTTTGTGCATGGGTTTGCGCCCAGTTGTAGATTTGTCCTCTTGATGCCAGAAGAAACAATAAAAAAATGTAAGAATTGTTGCTCATTATGTTTTATCAGAGGCAAATGGATCAGATTACATGCCCAGTTATAGTCTAAGTTGGAGTCTCAGTTAGTTAACCATTCTAACAATGAGCAATCTCTCCCTCCCTCTATCTCTAACCACCAGATCTTTTCATCTCTTTCCACCTGACTGGCTATGATTGCTGCTGATCTTTCCCTCCTCATCTCTCCATCTCCAGATCCTCCCTCTCCTCTCTCTTTCTACCTTTTCGCTGAGGCGGGATGGAGAAAATTCCTTTAAGCTCCCTTTTTTCTGTTCTCTCAGGAAACTCTGACTATGGGGCTGTTTTGCTGGCTTTCAATAAACTCTTGGATCCTGCGCCTCTTTAAAAAAAAAAAACACAGTTTCGATTACAGAAAATGAAGCACCCCACAACCCTGGGCAACCGAAAGGTGTTTTCAATAATTACTTATTATATGTGTTTGGTGAATCAGAAACATCTGTGGCGAATTTGACTGAAAGAGCCCCAAAACAATTCTAAAATAGGACTGACGCACGCAGGCTCTGAGACACACACTAGCACACACGCACACACACTGGCTGGCTACACTGCGCCATTGTCAGCGTGGGTCTATTTGTGGGCTGTTTTTTTAGCTGGCCACAGCTGCGGAAATGAATATCAAATGTGGTTCTGCTTCCATAAATCAAAACCGTTTGCCGTGTTCTGATTTTCTTTCCTCCGTTTAAATCCAATTCGCAGGGGCAGTGTTCATTACCTTTACATCCCATGGCTTAACATATTCATCTGACACAGTCACAGAGGAGTGTTCAGGAGCTGGAGGTTAAGAAGAGGCTTGGGGGGGGGGGGTACATTGTCTTGAATGTAGAGGCGTTAGAATGGCAAAGGAAACCTGAAAGCAAATGAACGATGTGATGATTGCAGAAGGAATGACATCTAGTGGAAATGACTCGATGGATGCCCAGTATGAATTAAAGTTTTTTCTTTTTGGTTTTTTGAAAGCATTCTTTGTTCTTTTGAGAATGATGAATTGGCCATATGGTTTAAAATGTCGGGGTAGTGCTGTCTTGTAATATACTGATAATATGTCCTATAATTAGACCTGGCTTTGTGGTAAAATAATAATCAGGATAAGGGTACGGTAGGGCTGGGGTTAGGATATGTGAGTGTATGTTTATGTACGTTTTTATTATCCAATTTTAAGACTGGGTCACACTAGCAATTAACCCCCCTGTCAAATCTGACCATTTAAAAAATATCTATATCTGAAATATGAGTTTCTTTGTAACCAAATTACCACAAAAAATGGATTGGATTCCTTACAACGCTCTTCAAAATACAATTGATCACTTTCATTCCTCTGATCTTAACTATTAGTCAAAATACTTATTCAAATTACATAATTTCTGCTTTTCTAACTCAAATATTATGTATAATTCTATATAAAAGAGGGTTATTGACCATGAATTCCAAAAAGTAGCCTACTGTAAAACTAGTGGTAGTAAGATGGTGTTAGTGAAAAGGACAACACAAGGGTTAAAGCATTTCAAAAGCAAAATGTGGCAAAATTAAAGTCACTCCCATTGAATTTGCCAGCGAGACAAACTAAATTCCCGCTAATTTTTCGCATCTAGATTAAGTTTATTGTTGTCATTAGACCTAGTCCACCACCCACTTTTATTTCCGGGCAAAATGATTTATGATTAATGATTAAGACAGTTATTATTATTAACTCAGAATTAATGATACAATTACATCTTTTGCTTAAACTGTGTGGAGTTATTCTCTTATGGCGTTTTTTCCATAATGTACCTGCTTGACTCGCCTTGGCCACGGTGCCCCGTTCTCCTTTCTCCTTTCTTTGCAGGTTAGTGCCGCCTCATGCGTGAGGCGAGCTGTGGCTGGTCGTCATCGCAGGAAACTGCCGTGACCTAACGCAACACACACAGAACGTTGAAGGTGTGTTGCTTTTGATTCTCGACGCGTTGCCGCAGCCAGAAGGCAAGTTAGTTTCTAATGAACCTGGAGGCAGCAAAAAAAAAAAAAAAACGCTGGATAAACTATTCACCGGTTAACACGACAGGTTTATTCAGGACACCCCCCACCCCCATCTGTTGCTAGCCCCGTCTCCGACCAACCAGTAGTCTGCAGGTTTTTATGTCACCTTCTGGTATCACCTCAGCTCGCTTTGAACCGAGGTAGTATTACAAAAAGTACACTTGTAGCAGGTACCAGGGACTTTTTTTCGTAATGGAAAAACAAAAATGGCAAGTAAAGTCGAGGCGAGGAGGAAGCATGCAGTGGAAAAATGCCATTAGTCGTCTTGTATTGCCAGACCTATCTTAACAGCACTGTGTCAGCACTGGAGTATGGTCTGGCTACAACATTTATTTATTCTAACATAGGAAAAAAAACATTCTGCTTATAAAAATAACAATAACAACCGTCCTGGGCGGTGCTAAACCCCAGATGCAGCGATGGAGTCCATGCAGTTTAGATATGAGAAGGGAAGGCACATCTGATGCTGGATGTCAGGCTTAATCCCAGCCATGTTAATCCGTTAGCAAGCTCGCTATCGCTGATAGCTTTTTGGCCCCCCCTCTTCAACTTTATTAGATGAAAAGCACAATCCTGAGAACAAAATGCCAGAGAAGAGTGGTTGGCTATAAATACTGAGAAAATGGAAAGAAACTCAAAAGGTCTTGTGATTGAACACCATTATATATTAATATAGCATAACAAATGTTTTGTGAGAGTGTGCAGCAATGAATGGTGATGTGCCACTTTCTGGTGTTACTGTGCCTTTAAGGCAATCATTGCATTGTGTGTGTGTGTGTGTGTGTGTGTGTGTGTGTATATATATATATATATATATATATAGATCTGTGAAAAAAGTCTTAAGCAGGTGTGAAAAAATGCTGTAAACTTTATTTTTATCAATTTACAAAATGCTAAATGTGTGCATGTGTGTGTGTGTGTGTGTGTGTGTGTGTGTGTGTGTGTGTGTGTGTGTGTGTGTGTGTGTGTGTGTGTGTGTGTGTGTGTGTGTGTGCTTCCAGATGAAGGAGGAGGGTAAATCACTGAAAGCGCCGGAGGTCCTGGACTCGGCTTTACTTCTGCTTTTCTGGGATTAGAGGGGATCCAATGCTGTCCAAACCTTATCCTAACCTACCGTCCAGGCCAAACCAACACACACACTCCAGATCAAGCTGTGGACAATAGACAATAGAACCGGCCTTCTGTTGGTGTAGCAGGTCTGGATGCTTGCTAAAGGGGGATTGGGGAGGCCTTCTCTGATGTCCAAAGGCCAGAGAGGATGAGGGAGGGAGGAGGTAGTGAAGCATTGCCAAAGGGGAATGTGTGTGTGATTGTGTGTACATGTGGATGTTCAAGGTGGGCAGGGTGGAAAGGGGTCACATAAGGCTGTGGATGTGAGTGTGTATGTTTGGGACAGTGGAATGTGAGGGAGCAGAGGGGGGACATCCCATTAATACCAGACCTAATCTCCACCCTGGGCACTGAAAATACACTCGCACACACACACACACACACACATACACGTACGCGCACACATACACACAGGAGACTGAGGGACAGAGAGACATCCAGACAGAAAGAAGGGGATGTGAAGCTCATCCAAACTGAAATGGAAAGGAAGAGGAAATGCTCTCATTCCATTTGATATAACCAATACCACACGGTCAGAAATTGCAGAAAAAGATTTGAACAAAGTATCAGCATAACTTTTACTTTATGTGAGTTTAACACATAACACATTAACACATTTACAGCTTCACTACACAAGTCGTATTGGTTCTATGCCTTTTGCAAATCAGATATCATCTAAATCTCATGATTGTTCTCTTTAAGTCGCCTGTGGATTGCTTGAATGTATTGTGTTAAACAAATAACTATAAACTAAGCTCATGGTTTCCTCAGTTAATCAGCTGTCACACTACTTTGGTACAGTGTTTTTAGACCCAAGTTTCTTTGTCACTTTTAAATGCCAAAATAAGAGTGATAAAGTGCTTGAAAGGCTTGTTTGTGTGTCTAAAATTTGTATTGTTTGTTACTAAGGCTTAACAAATTTTAAAAGAAGGCTTATTTCCCATCAGCTATTTCCCAAAGTCAAACTTGTGTGGATGGTCAAATAAATTCCAGATTGCACCTTTAAACCCTATTTAGTGAAAATGACTGCTTCACCCGCACCGTGCTGTCAGGCTTCATAAATTTCTCCTGAAAGCATGTTCTTTGCATGAAGCCTAATGGCTTTACGCCCCGAGTCTGGGCAACATGTGCGAGCAAGTGCTTACTTGTGCTGTAGGGCCTACCCATGTACTCACACACACACACACACACACACACACACACACACACACACAGATTTAACTCCCCCCCAGCCCACCTTTTCCTTATTAATATGGGCAGATTTACAGCTGATGTTGAGCCATAATTGTAGGTTTCACCAGGAGTGATAATGCAGTAGTGTCAGCCCAATGCACTGTAATTAAACAGTGTGAGAAATTATGTGTGTGTGTGTGCGTGTGTTTGTGTGTGTGTGTGTGTGTGTGTGTGTGTGTGTGTGTGTGTTTGTGTGTGTGTGTGTACAGTAGGAAATGGCAGAGCTCCTGTGAAGTGAAGTTCGATAGGAGTGTTTTCTGTAACTCCAGCTCCTCTAAGCCGAGAATGGCAACAATAACAACCCCCTCAGTACTGGAAGGAGTGATGTCAGCCTCTTCCCTCCCTTAACACACACACACACACACACACACACACACACACAAACAACTGACACCCCCTCAATCGTTCAAATCAGACACTGGCGCAGCAAACCAGCCAACCTTAGCCAGTCCTTGCAAAACACACACAAGTAGTTTCCTTCGCTTTACTCTCCTTCCTTGCACCCTCAGCTGAATAGCCACATTCATAGCCGTCTGCAGCGAAACATAAAAAACTATTAATAAAACAGCAAGGGCCTGCTGAGTGACACCTGCTTGGCACTGCCAATGTACATGTAAACCTGCTCCAGCAACAAGTGTTATCATAGTCAGCCTCTAGGGAAGGTGTCATAAAAATACATTAGTTTTTTAAAATATAGCAAAACAAAGATCCTGTAAGGTAATTTGTGTGTTGCTGTGAGTATAACAGTATCTACAGCCAGGTGTGTGTGCATGGACTGCAAGTGTTGGAGGTGATAGCCAGCCTGTAGACACTGTAGGACAGTAGGACACTGTCTGGTTGGTGTAGGACACTCCACCCAGACGGCCGACCCTCGGCAGAAAAGGCAGTTGGACTGATCAGTCTCCCAGAGTTGGTCAAAAAAGTGCCAAAGCGACGAGATGTAATAGGTCTTCATAACAGCAGGCGGCGCTATTCTGTGATGAAAACCAGCAGCTGATTGGACTAATGTGTCACATGGGTCTGGTTACTCCCAAAATTTAAAGCCATATTGTTATGGTGGCTTGTTGAGAATACAATCTCATATTTTACTCACCAAAACGTGTTTCTAAAAACATTTTAAGGAGAAATAGGCCGTGCAGCTGCTGAATCTTCATTTCAGATCAACAAAGGTCAGTTTAAAAGATTTTTGTCAGATTTTGAGAGGCTCATCTTGCACTCCACCAATCAGATTGGTCATTTGAGTCCAACTGCCGGCAGCGCCTGCCTTCCGGAGTCGAGTCACTGACCTAGCCAGACTGTTCAGACAATTATCAGGTGGGTGTGTCACGGCCCTTAGAGAGCCAATAGAATAAACCGGTAGGAGCACGGAGGGATGAAGATGAAGAGAAACCATAGTGAAGATGAAAATGGGTAGGACTTATTGGGTTAGAGAAAGACCAGGGCCATGATGAGGATTTTTATTTACCTTCTGCTCTTTTCTTTAGCACCCAAATCAGGCCAAAATGTACAGTTCACAAAAAAGTCTCTGGTTTGGTTTCTAACAATGCATGTGTCTCAAATAATAACACAAATCAGTAAAGGCTCCAGGCTCAGTCCATTTTAACAAGGATTTTATATTTGTAATTTCAGCAGTTTATTAACCATACCTTTCCTATGGGTTCCTAACAGGTATTTGTCAAAGGTCAAGACGAGTACATGTAGAAATGGCCCTGGTTGTTACTGGTTTATGAAGTAAATTACAGTAATGCTGAATTTGCAATGACGGTGAACAGTAAAATAGGTGAACTAGCACCAACAATATTGGCACAGATGGAGGTCAGAGATCAGGTGGCGAGGTGGAGTCACAAGACTTTTCAGCCTTAGCATCAGTTCGGACTTTGATGGATGGAAAGTTCCAGTTTTTAGACAGACCTGATGTGAAATGTTCACACACTAGACTGCGCTCAGTGCCATCGATCAGCCCTCAGCTGTTGCTGAAATCCATGGGATATTGTTGAGCTTTTCACGACAGATCACAAAGTCTAGCATATCACGCGGCCTGAGCAGCGCTATATTCAGCACCTGTAAGTCCACTTGCCTCCCTGCCTGTAACAGGCAAACACGAGGAGGGGGGGGGTGGCTGCAGAGTTTTCCCAGGCTTGGCCAGGTGAATATAAAGGCCGCTCTGTTCGCTCTCTGCCTCCGTCTCCTACTCAATCTCTTTGAACTGGGCGGTCATGTCAGCAGCTCCCAACCCCCCGCCACCACACCGCCCTTCATGTGCCCATGGGGAGCGATAGGCTGGGCGCCGACAGATCCACAAAACACCGGGACTGAAGTGCATGCACGCACACACACACACACACACACTTGGTAGTTCCCTGTCTGCTTACATGAGACACTTATAGAGGCATGTGCAGAACCCATAAGACGGGGGAGGAATATGGGGCCCATAGCCTGTATTTTTTAATCACGCATGTATTCAGTTACACACATGGTTCGAGCCAATGAACTCCTTAAAACATCAACATCAGATATCCCATCGCTATAACATCCCTGTGCCCAATTGTTCCATAATCCTGCAAACATTGCACTCTTGCAAAATGAGAAACGCAATTATTATGCTGTGATTTCTGCATTCAGTCATATAAACGTGTGAAAATATACTTAGACATGCCAATGACTTTGCCTAGGCAAACACTCAAAGACAAGCAAATACACACATTCACTCACACACAAACACAAACTAAATACACAAACACACTAATCAGGCGTCTTTTCCTCCTTTTCCGGCCGCAGTGACGTTGAGCTGGCCGAGCAGGTAGAGTACACAATCACACTGGCCCAGGATCAGACAGTCGGCTCCCTCTATCAAAGGTCATCATTCTGTTAATTATACCATCCATGTCTGACTCATACTGGGATTGTTACGGAGTGAGCAATACGGACACAATGGACGCATTATAAATCATTGAGTCCATGTTAAGCATTTGGAGGATTGATGAAACACACCTGGCTCATGCCAAAATGAAGATTGCAATGTTTGTCGTAGCAACAAAGCAGCAAATATACAAGTCATGGTGACCGGAGGGAAGAGCATGTGTGTGTGTGTTTATGTCAGGTTCTGTTGTTGCAGAAGCAGATGTCAAATTTAAAGATGCAAACATGCAAACTATTCATGGGAAAAGACAAGTCAGCAACTGAACTGTGAAAGCTAGACAAATACACATTGGTACTAACAACATATAAAAGCTCTTCTCTCTCTTTCTGTGATGAGTTCAGGTCAGTCCAGCCAAGAATGCTGCTTGGCTCAGCCTCTCAGGAAGGACCCTTTTAGGGATCCTGGCCCTCCATCAGGTCACACACTCTTCCTCTTCCAGAGGGCTCTGAGCACACATAAATCAAAACTCCCAGCGCTCCCCCCGTTATTTGTGACATCTATCTGGATGGGCAGGCGCGCAGTAGAGGATGTGGTCGTTCACTAGGCCCCGCCAGGCCAGAAGAGAGAGGTGGAGGCTAGAATACAAACTAAATCTCTGGCTGAGGGGATAATACTCCCTAGCTGTTTTTCTTTATACTTGACAAATGAAATCCTCAGCTTGGGAAGATATGGGAAGTTGCAAAAGTTATGGAGTTTCAAGTCCAACTTTCATGCTACACTGCAATAGTTTGCCGTAAAGTTTTAAGTTTACTGGATATAAAACCCGATCATGAACCCCCCTCCAACTTTTTTTGTGTTATTGTTGTCTTGACTTTATTGTGCAAATTAAAAAAAACTATATACTCAAACTATACACTCAAACAAACACTGATTCATACAACATGTTGCAAGCCAAGAATCGGTAAATGAAGAATGAAGTGCTGCAAATCCTTTAAGACCGCTGTAATTTCCAGGAAGACTGTGTGTGTGTGTGTTTGTGTGTCTGTGTTTGTGTGTGTGTGTGTGTGTGTGAGTTTGGAGTTGGCAAAGGAGCCAGGTTGTTGGATTGATGTTTAATTAGGTTAAGGAGGTGCAGCAGGGAAGACAGCCAACTTGCCTTACACACCCTTGTCCTCAACACACACACACACACACACACACACTCACACTTGTACACACTCTTAAGTGCATTGCCCAGCACAGGTTTTAGGACACGTAAAACTTGGAAAACTGTTCTATCTGCCACCTGCTCCTTACTCACTATCTATTCCTCCTGAGAGAGAATGTACATTAAGCAACAACCTTTCTTTTACTGTTCAGTGTCCGTAGAACTTGACCAAGGTAACCAATATGGAAAAGTCTGTTGGCCTTTATTTACCCTTAGAACGTACATACAGTAGTTCCATAGCATATATTGTCAGATTGATCTCATTATATCTTTATTGATCCCCTATGGGGAAACTACAATTTCCACTCTGTTGGTATTACACACAGGCCTGAAATACACACACATGCTCAGGACCTATACATGCACTAATGGAGGGATGTCAGAGTGGGGGGGCTGCCAGTGCTGGACCAGCACCCTGAGCAGCTGAGGGGGGTTTGGTGCCTTGCTCAAGAGGGGGTGAACTGGCGTCTCTCCAGCTACCAGTCCACACTCCGTCCTTTGGTCCTGTTGTGGAAGTTTCTTGGCACTGTGCCACAACACACGTCCTTCTGAGTCATTTCAATGAAACTCCCAAGAATCCCGAGCAAACAGAGCAGGCCCCAACAAAACAGTTGAACCTGGCTGAACTTTTGCCACAGTGCACAGAAACATCCAATGATGGAGTCCCGCATCAGACCCCAGTACGCCAACTCCACCCAGACAGAAGGTGAACTACAGCCTTCCCCAGTCCGTGCTCCTCACCACCACAGAACTGAGCATCAGCCAAGCTTATCTGCAGAACTAACCCACCAGCTAGAACAAATGACTTCCTCTGCCTCTCAGCCGAGTCACTCAACCCCCCTCAGCACACGCTCAATCCATGCTATGGCATTCAGGCTATCAAGCAGGAGACTGAACATGATCCAGCCACTTCAGCCCTGCCATCCTAATGGTGATGAAAGGGATTGAACAGTGACCAGTGACAGGTAATGGTGACTCAACTCGGACTCCACTCGGACTCTTCTTTGGTGACTCAGACTTGATTCGGAATCAACGTTTGGTGACTCGAGTACAACTCTGCTGGCAGCATACTGCGTTGGCCATTATTTTTTGTGCAAACGCCCATTCCAGGTCCCCTTGTTGTTAATGGCAAAGTTGGACTGTTTTTTTGTATTTTTTAGATTATTTCTCGGGCATTCTAGGCCTCCATCTACACAGGTCAACATACATGAAAGGGGAGAGAGAGGTGGAATGACATATATAGCACACCTCAACACATGGGTGCCCACTTCACCAGGTGAGCCACCCAGGTGCCCAAAGTTACCTCACAATCCCCCCAGCAAAGGATAAAATCCATGTCACTTGGATAAGTGTTTTCCAGTGTTAAAAAATACTGTCTCAGAATCAGAATCAGAATCAAATACTTTATTCATCCCCGAAGGGAATTTCCATGTTACAGTTGCACAAAGTATATAAATATCAGAGTATAAATATAAATAAAGACATATAAATGTGTATATGCACAATATTTACATAGTTAAAGGAATTTTTATGATAGAGTATTTACATAATTAAGTATTTGTAGTGGTGAACAGTAATAATGAATAAATAGTAGCAGTAGAGTATTTCACATTATAATTTAAGACGGTGTTATTGCAAAAAACAGATAATATTGTCCAATTTCAAACTCTCTAAGTGTGTGTGTGTCAGACACTTAGAGGGAGGAGTTATAAAGTTTGATGGCCACAGGCAGGAATGACTTCTTGTCCCTGTGGTGCATTATGGGAGAATAAGTCTTGCACTGAAAGTGCTCCTGTGTATGAGAAGCAAGTCATGGAGTGGGTGGGAGACATTGTCCAAGATGACATGTAGTTTGGACAGCATCCTCCTCTCTGACACCACAGACTGTCTTGTAGTTTCATAAATGTAATCTAAATCTATGTAGACGTCTGTTGTCACATGAGCCTTACATATCACGGATATATTATATATACACACACACATCCTCTTCTCTAACTCAGTACACACACACACGCAAACAATGCTATCCTGACCACTTGCATCCTAGATGATGATGATGATGACGTTTAAGAGATTGTAGAGGTTAATAAGTGGAGGTTAAAAAAATATAAATGAGAAAAACTCAAAATTCTCACACTTCCCATGAAGAACAGTTACATAATTGGCATCCTAGAAACAAAACATATATATATATATATATATATATATATATATAAGGGTAAAGTCCAACATGTAAATGTGCCAGATTTAGCCAAACAGGCTAATTTTCATCTGCAGTCCATGATCACAAGTCTTTCTCAAAACTAAAGTAAAAACTCTCTTGTTATAGGTTGTATCCAACACACACTTACACACACACACACACACACACACACACACAGCTCCCCTTCTGAAAAGACATACCTTTGACCTTTAAGTCTGCTGGTGTTTGTCCACGCCAAAATTACATCACTACAATCATCACTACGGCAATGCAACAGCTGCTTCATCAGTGAAGTTGCTCCAGGCTTGAGCGAGCGGTAGAAAGGGGAAGAAGAAGAAAAACTAATAATGATAATAATTATACCTTTACACATAATGAGCTGAGCCTACAATGGCAGCAATGCATAACAGCTGGGCCTGGGAGCTGTCAGGCAGTTAGATAGTGAGCCAACACTCAGTGCTAACCAAAGGCAGATGTAAAATATAGCTTGTGACACATAACTGTGTGGTGTGCAACAGGTCTGAAAGGCTGCATTAAAGCTTGGAGTTATGGGTCCGTCGTTACGATATCTGTGTTTGTGCTACATTTTGAGGGAATTTCAATGCATGAACTGTATATTATCCCACAAACCTTTTGACACAAAATGCTCTTGTGGGAAGCAATTCATCAAAAGTTGATCCATTAGTGCATTTATCAAATAAAACCATATTTTAATCGTGAAAGACTACATTGGTTAACAGTATTTTGCAGTAGTGTGTGTGTGTGTGTGTGTGTGTGTGTGTTTGTTTGTGTCTAGTGTGTGTGTATGTGTCTAAGTGTGTTTGTGTGTGTGTGTGTGTGTGTGTGTGTCTAGGTGTGCGTGTGTGTGTGGGTGTGTGTGTGTGTGTGTGTGTGTGTGTGTGTGTGTGTGTGTGTGTGTGTGTGCGCATGCATGTACATGAACATGGCTGGATAATGCGAGGAGGTGATTTATGCTGCAGGCCAGATTAGAGCAGAGATATGAGAATTGCCCCAACACCTCTAGACTTGCAGTTACAGTTGCAGGGCCTCAGGGATCTGTTGATTTTCAGCTCTCTCTCTTTCGTCACACGCATAGAGTTCTTTCTCATCATCGCACACAATCCCACTCGTCCTTTCCCATTGTCCCATGACCATTTCTCTCTTTTAATTACACACACACACCCCAATTACTCCTCACCATTAGAATGAAATGGGTCAGCGGTCTGTATATTCCAACACAACCAAAGTTATTGTATCACTAAAGACATGATGACCCACTTCACAGACAGACAACATGTGTCCCAAGTGGAATGTGTTACTTCATTTGAACCTTAGCCCACAGTTGACTCCATGCATTCACTTAAACATCCCTGGGTTGAGAGACACCATGCTACACTGGTATAATGTTAAGAGACACCATGCTACACTGATGTAATGTTGAGAGACACCATGCTACACTGGTATAATGTTAAGAGACACCATGCTACACTGGTATAATGTTAAAAGACACCATGCTACACTGGTATAATGTTAAGAGACACCATGCTACACTGGTATAATATTAAGAGACACCATGCTACACTGGTATAATGTTAAGAGACACCATGCTACACTGATGTAATGTTGAGAGACACCATGCTACACTGGTATAATGTTGAGAGACACCATGCTACACTGGTATAATGTTAAGAGACACCATGCTACACTGGTATAATGTTAATAGACACCATGCTACACTGGTATGTTAATAGACACAATGCTACACTGGTATAATGTTAAGAGACACCATGCTACACTGGTATAATGTTGAGAGACACCATGCTACACTGGTATAATGTTAATAGACACCATGCTATACTGGTATAATGTTAAAAGACACCATGCTACACTGGTATAATGTTAAGAGACAAAATGCTTCACAGGTATAATGTTAAGAGACACCATGCTACACTGATGTAATGTTGAGAGACACCATGCTACACTGGTATAATGTTAAGAGACACCATGCTACACTGGTATAATGTTAAGAGACACAATGCTACACTGGTATAATGTTAATAGACACCATGCTACACTGGTATAATGTTAAGAGACACCATGCTACACTGGTATAATGTTAATAGACACCATGCTACACTGGTATAATGTTAAGAGACACCATGCTACACTGGTATAATGTTAAGAGACACAATGCTACACTGGTATAATGTTAAAAGACACCATGCTACACTGGTATAATGTTAAGAGACACAATGCTACACTGATATAATGTTAAGAGACACCATGCTACACTGATGTAATGTTGAGAGACACCATGCTACACTGGTATAATGTTGAGAGACACCATGCTACACTGGTATAATGTTAAGAGACACCATGCTACACTGGTATAATGTTAATAGACACCATGCTACACTGGTATAATGTTAAGAGACACCATGCTACACTGGTATAATGTTGAGAGACACCATGCTAGACTGGTATAATGTTGAGAGACACCATGCTACACTGGTATAATGTTAATAGACACCATGCTACACTGGTATAATGTTAAGAGACACCATGCTACACTGGTATGTTAATAGACACAATGCTACACTGGTATAATGTTAAGAGACACCATGCTACACTGGTATAATGTTGAGAGACACCATGCTAGACTGGTATAATGTTAAGAGACACCATGCTACACTGGTATAATGTTAATAGACACAATGCTACACTGGTATAATGTTAATAGACACCATGCTACACTGGTATAATGTTAAGAGACACCATGCTACACTGGTATAATGTTAAGAGACACCATGCTATACTGGTATAATGTTAAGAGACACCATGTTACACTGGTATAATGTTGAGAGACACCATGCTACACTGGTATAATGCTGAGAAACACCATGCTACACTGGTATAATGTTAAAAGACACCATACTCTGAGCCAGAGCTGTAGTTAAGATCACCTTTGTTGAGTCCAAGACCAGGACTAGACAAGTCCAAGTCAAGACTGAGTCCAAAAAGGTTTGAGTCCGAGTCAAGACCGAGTCCAGGAAAGAAAAAAGGTCTTATGCATAAATTATCAAGACAATCATTTTGGGTTATTTGTTGATATACAGTGAGTAAAAGAAGTATTTGAACAGCCTGATATTTTGCAAGTTCTCCCATTTAGAAATCATGGAAGGGTCTGAAGATGTTATCGTAGGTGTATGTCCACTGTGAGAGACATAATCTAACCAAAAAAATCCAGAAATTACAATGTATGATTTTTTAACTATTTATTTGTATGATACAGCTGCAAATAAGTATTTGAACACCTGTCTATCAGCTACAATTCTGACCCTCAAAGACCTGTTAGTCTGCCTTCAAAATGTCCATCTCCACTCCATTTATTATCCTAAATTAGATGCACGTGTTTGAGGTCGTTAGCTGCATAAAGATACCTGTCCACTCCATACAATCAGTAAGAATCCCACTACTAACATGGCCAAGACCAAAGAGCTGTCCAAAGACACTAGAGACAAAATTGTACACCTCCACAAGGCTGGAAAGGGCTACGGGGAAATTGCCAAGCAGCTTGGTAAAAAAAGGTCCACTGTTGGAGCAATCATTAGAAAATGGAAGAAGCTAAACATGACTGTCAATCTCCCTCGGACTGGGGCTCCATGCAAGATCTCACCTCTTGGGGTCTCAATGATCCTAAGAAAGGTGAGAAATCAACCCAGAACTACACAGGAGGAGCTGATCTATGACTTGAAAAGACCTGGGACCACCGTTTCCAAGGTTACTGTTGGTAATACACTAAGATGTCATGGTTTGAAATCATGCATGGCATGGAAGGTTCCCCTGCTTAAACCAGCACATGTCAAGCCCGTCTTAAGTTTGCCATGAGAAAACATTAGCACATGTTGAGAGGTAGTCCCATGTTTATGCTAAATTAAGTCACATTATGAAATAGGTCCCAGTAGGCATGCTAACACGAAATGCTAACACTTTTGTATGAACCATGCTTTTCTCTTTCTCTTGGTTTCCTTTATTACACACAGTGAAATGCTGCATGTCAATGGAATCAATCTCATAATGATAACTGACTCAAGTTCCTACTTTCTTACTTGGTCTGCAGTTTCACTTTACTTCTAACATCAGTTTTGGGCAAGTTACTTCCAAAATGTAACACATTATAAAGTAAGAGAATAGTTAGTTATATAACAATTTACTGTCTTAGAATTGTAATGCATTACACTACTTTTACGTTATTTATGAGTTACTTTCACCAAAATAAAAGCGGGAGTATGACTAGCAGGTAGCTTGTGAATTTCACCACGGGATCAACAAAGTGTCATTTTTATCCACTATATACAACACAATTTATTCACATTATTTTGTATTATTAATCTAAATCTGCAAAGTAACTAAAGCTATAAAATAAATAGTTAAATAAAACATACAATAGTATACTTGACTCTGAATTGTGGTGGACAATAAGTAGCCTAATAAGTAGGAGAAAATAAAAAATACTCAATTAAAAGTAATAGGGATTGTAACAGGTATAATAGTACCGTCATTTTATTAGTAATGTGTAATATATTACTGCGTTACAGCAAAAAGGAATACACTACTGTAATTGCGTTACTTTTGTACTCTCATCACTAACATACACAAATGCGGTACATCTTGTGAGCATGCTGGGAGCCAAGTGAAGGGAGAGAACTTAGCAATGGGAGAAGGGGGAGGAAAAACAACATTGAAAGCAAAATTGAAAAACTCCAACTTTTTAAACACACACGTATGGCACGGTGATAAAAATAAAGTGTGTTTACATCAGATGGAACACAGGAGTGTGTCCTCGGTGTCCTTTTCCCCATCCCACATAAACTGTACTCCGAACTAATAGAGTACTCTTTGCACCCAAACCAACTCTCTTATACACACACATACACACACACACACACACACACATACATAGAAGCGTTTTTTCATCATACTGCCCTTTGAAAAAAAAGTTGTGGGGATATGAATGATATTATGTATGCATGAATGGCAAGATGGAAAGATATGATTTGATGCAGTCCTCAATTCAACACATACACACACAAACACACACACACACACATTTTTTTCCCAAAATGGTGATCTCATGCACATTGCAGCTGGCCCCAAGTGATCATTGTGGAGCCTCCAACCAGACCATGTTTTCTACATTAGCCCTGTTCTTGAGTGTGTGTGTGTGTGTGTGTGTGTGTGTGTGTGTGTGTGTGTGTGTGTGTGTGTGTGTGTGTGTGTGTGTGTGTGTGTGTGTGTGTGTGTGTGTGTGTGTGTGTGTGTGTGTGTGTGTGTGTGTGTGTGTGTGTGTGTGTGTGTGGGGTTGGACTGCATCAGAACATATATTTCCAGTCATGCATACATAATACCATTCAAATCCCCATAACCTTTTTTTTCTTCAAAGGACAGCATGATAAGATGAAAAATATATATATATGCAGGAGTACCCAGATGACACATTTCAAAAGGCACATTTTTATGAACATATCTAAAAGAAATCATTCAGGCATTCATGTGTAGAGGTCTTGCTGCAGTTCCAACTTTATTATCTTTAAAGTGGGCCTTGTGTAAAATGTAACTGCACGTGTAAGATATGAGAACACACAAACAGAACGCATGGAGTGCAGGAGTGGAAAGAGCAAAGTTGGACCAACTGTTTTCATTCAAACAGCAGACACAGCCAGTCATATTCAAGCAGTCACAACTGAAAAAAAAAAGAAGAGCAGCACATCCAAACAGTGGGCAACACCGACCCCTAGTGGTAGGACACGAAAAGTCACTAATTTATAGAACATTAATACTTTAAATTGACCCGTTTTCCTATATCAATGTTCTTTTTAACTACCCAAAATAACATGATTGATTCCACACAACGCTCTTTGCCAAGTACAAATCTCTACTTTCATTCATTTTGGGGCGTCTTATTTAATTTTATAGCATTGTAAAACAAATGGAAGTGTTTTTGAAATAGTATTGAGTAAAAGTTGACATATTCCAGTCTGTGATTATCCATCAACATCCATTCCTTTAATTTTAGTATAAATAATTCCTAATTTCTGCTTTTCTAACTCAAAAATTTGGTATAATTTCCTATAAATGAGGTTTATTGACCATATATTCCAAAAATAATTGTAAAACTAAAGTTAATAAGTTTGTGTTACGTGGTGTTGTGAGAAAACATTGAAAAAAATGTCAAAAGTGTAAGAAAAAGTTAAAAACATTGATAAAAAGCGTCAACAAATGTGTTGATTTTTAATTTTGATTTGAAGACCACACAAGGGTTAACACGTTGCTTTCACCCTTACTCATGATCTAATCATGAATATCATTATATATTTTTTTGCATTGTTGTAATGAGGTTTATGCCATGTTATATTAGATGCATTTGAGCATGCCATGTTTTTTTAACTAAATAAATTGGTTCCAGGGTTAAATTGAAAAAAAGTCTCCTGGAAACCGTTTGAAACCAGAAAAAAGCCAGCATGGAATGACTGAATTTTGACTATAACAAATTTACCATGCAAATATACAAATATCTTGACTTGAAGAATTATTTTCTTCAAAGATTATTTCATAGGAATGTTGTGAATTTTGATATCCTTATTTGTGAATGGATAACAAATCACACATCAGACATCATTGATATCCAAAAATGTAATATCCTTTTTAAGCTATTCGTAAATGATATGATGTAAAGTTGAAATACTAAATACCTCTTAAGAGTTTGTACTGTTAAGAATACTGTGAGTCATATCTTACACGCCATACCTACTATAGATGTTTGGTCTTTTCAGATGTGTCACAAAATGTTAATATAAATGAGGTGTAGGCCTTTGTCTTTTTTAGAAATATATTCCATTGCCTCCCAAAATATATAAAATGTCTTTGATTTGTGCTTTATATTTCTTGCTGCATCTGTACTTACTGAGGTTGAGTGCATTTGTTCACAGTACACAATATTTCCGTTGTGAGTATGATTTCTAGTATTTGTAGATTCTCCTAAAACATTCAGTATCTGTACACTAAAATATTGCTCCAGGTGAGGCTCGAACTCACAACCTCGGCATTGCTCTACAGTGTACTGTCATATAAGTACCGCGCGCTAACCGATTGCGCCACTGGAGCTCACTGTAACCTCCTCGTAGTTGGGTTTATAAACGGGCGGTGAAAAATCACGTTTGTCTACATTATTTTTGTTTTTTAACGCTGTTGCACCAGTTCCACACAAACGTCTATGTTTGCATTAATATCGACATATAAAAAAACATTAGCAGAATAAATTATAGTGACATTATTGCTGTTTGTAAGCTACACGAAGCGCTAATAAATCGTGTCAGCAGGGTCACATAACAGAAAAAAATGCTAATAATAATAGGCTACTACTAACACGAGAGGTAACGGAACAACATTCCAATTCATTGCGAAATAATGTCAGTCGTGTTACTCCAGCGTCATTCAACGCTACTCTCCGCTGATTGTGACGACACACCTCCTAGGATGGCGAGGGAATGTCCCGCCCTACTCTGCCTCTGATTGGCTAGTACTCATTGTCGTTATTGGTTGGATTAGGTCAGAGACGGTTTCGAACCGGAGGATATTTGGTTAGGTTTAGGCATAAGGAATGAGTCCAGAGGATATTTGGTTAGGTTTAGGCATAAGGAATGAGTCCAGAGGATATTTGGTTAGGTTTAGGCATAAGAAGCGAGATTGGTATGTTAGGGTTAGGGTAAGAGTAAAAGGGGAAGACAATCAGAGGCAAAGAAGGCAGAGTAGGATGGGACATTCAATGCCTTTCAAAACAGGAGTTTTTTCATCACTTAGGATTTTACAAGTAATTCTTAACAGCATGCAAATGAATAAAATATATAAAATAACATAAAATAATTTTAATTTTTTTTACAATTAATTAAAATAAATTATCAAATTAAAAATTAAATAGGCGGAAGGGGCTTTGATATATATATATATATTTCAAGTCAATCAAGAAGTCTCAAGGCACTTCTTTTCTTCCATCTTTTTTAAAGACTGAGTCATTGTTTAAGCAACAAAGTTTGGAGTACCCTTAAAAAAACATTTGTGAATATAAAATGTACATAATAACAAAGTTATTGCACAAATATTCAACTTTGTTTTGCATAAACATACTAAACGTTGCCATGTGATACTCAAGAAGCTCCACAAAATTATAACTATACAAATAATGTTCCTGAGATTCAATATCTACATGACACAATGTACATTTGTTGCTATCTAAATTAAATAATTGTATAAATATGACATGTATAAATTTGATAAATATGATTAATTGTTTTGGAATGAACGACCTTCATTTTTGACAACAAAGGAAGACAGACAATTCTACCTCAGATTGCTTCTAGCTATGAAAACCTATAAAAGTTATAGTAAGCAATAAACACAGAATCATATGTAAATATTATGTTACGCAAATTAACCTTAATGAACATGCTTTATTATGCCTCAATGGTACAAAATAACTTATGTAATAAAATATTAAACAAAAAATGAAATCTGTAACAACCTGAGACAAAATAATAGCTCTCTTTTCAAATAAATAAATAAATATGAAATAATGTATATGACCTATTCTGTGTCAGCTCCAACTAAATATCTCTTAAAACCTTTTCAATGTAATAAGATGAGGGTTTTCAGTGTCCATGTGAGCTTTGAGATCTCTAGCATCCTTTATTAGACACTGAAACAAATGTACTAGCATAATATATAATAATATATAATATATATATGGCAGTTTCTCTGGAATTACGTCACACAACAAAGTACCATTGTGTGCAAAGCGCCAGTCAATGGAAGTACACACTTAATTTTCCCATGAAAAACAGTAAAAACCAGACAGTTTCATGGATTTATAACCCCCACTCCCATCTTCTAAGATCTCATCAAATCTCTTCTCTCATCACATCCCATCATCTCTCATCCTCTAAAATCTCATAAAATCTCATTTTGGGGTGGCGGTAGCTCAGTCCGTAGGGAGCTGGGGTTGGGACCGGATGGTCGCCGGTTCAAATCCCCGTGCGGTCCAAAGTATGGTGTGTGGATAGGTAGCTGGTGGGATGCCACTTCACCTCCTGGGCACTGCCAGCTGCCCTCAAGCAAGACATAGGTACCACCCCCAACAACTCATGGTGCTGGTCCAGCACTGCTTACATTGTACGCTCTGCATCCATATCTAAAAATTTATTTTTGTGTGTGTTGAAAGGGATAAGTCTTGTAGGTGCTAAGACATTTTTATAACTCTGACATCTCTCCATTTGTGCATGAATAGGTACTAATCATGTGTGTATTTCAGGCCTGTGTGTAGTGATTACTAACAAACAGAGAGTAAATTATAATTTCCCCACAGGGGATCTGTAACTTGTTAAATTATTTTCTCATCTCATCTCATTATCTCTCATCTTCTCTGTAATTTTATCGTCTCTCATCTGTCTCAGCTGTCATCACATCACCATCTCATCCCTTCTCATCTCATCTTTGTTCATGACAATTAAATTCATATCTAATTTAGGTCGGATTTACCATACCCGACCAACTCAACATGGATGATAAGCGCCTTGAAAAGAGGAACTAGCGGCGACTCCCTGTGCTCCCTGAGAGTGACAATGCTAATTTCCCTAACCAAATTGTCTTTGGTGACAATTTGCTATGCAACAATGTAACACACACATACGCAGACACACACACACACAGTCACCACTGTGTGAAGAGTCCAACCATTGTCAGCTCGATAACTTTATGACCATTGACTCCAGTTTTTGTTTTTTTGTTTGCAACAATCACTGGACTCTGATCGGAGGGTCTGCCTTACATCCAACTGTTTTATTAGAGTACACACAACGCAAACACACAGGACCCAGCAGTGGCACCATGTCAGGATTGACATCTGCTCCCAGGGACACTTTATGCTTACATTGTATGCTCTGAATCCATATTTATAAATGTCTTTATGTGTGTGTTGGCAGTGATAAGTCTTGCTGGTGCTATGTGGGTCAATTCTAGTTAGTCATTTTTATCATTGCAGATAAATGACTAAAGGTATCATAAATAATCTTAGGTGTCATAAATGTCTTTACTGCCTGTTTAACCGCCTAAATAACATAATGAACAGATGAGAGAGGCTAGTTAAAAAAAGTCTTTGAAATTTCAGTAACATTTTATTGAAAGTTTCTGTACAAAGTTACATATCTTAACCCTCATGTTGTCCTCATGTTGTCCTCATGTTGTCTTCATGTTGTCCTCATGTTGTCCTCATGTTGTCCTCATGTTGTCCTCACGTTGTCCTATATCAATGTTCTTTTTAATTCCCCAAAATAACATGATTGATTCCACCCAACGCTCTTTGCCAAGTACAAATCTCTACTTTCATTAATTTTGGGGTGTCTTATTCAATTTTATAGCATTGTAAAACAAATTGAAGTGTTTTTGAAATAGTATTGAGTAAAAGTTGACATATTCCAGTCTGTGATTATCATCAACATCCATTCCTTTAATTTTAGTCTCAATAATTCCTAATTTCTGCTTTTCTAACTTAAACATTAGGTATGAATTCCTATAAATGAAGTTTATTGACCATGAATTCCAAAAATAACTGTAAAACTAGAGTTAGTGTTGAAATGTTGATGCAGTGTAAATGTTGAGACCGTTGGTTGTGTGTATTTCCTGGCCAGCTTCCCTGACGCACCCAGCTTCTGCCATTCACTGATAACCCCAAGTCTGCCCGACCTAAACACACATTAACACATTTGTGCGCTTACTGAATGCTTGAATAAAACTATTCACATAACCACAGTCTCACAGTGTGAGATCAATGCTTTTTATTGATATTACATACACACTACATTTGTTCCTCAGGAAGTCCAGGTTTGCTTCCTGGGTCTCTCTCTTGGTTCACGACCTCAGCCGGTGACAGTCCCTGATAACATGGAGCCGCTTAATGTTTAGCCCAAGAGCCACACACACACGCACACGCATAGACCCACATAGGGAAGCAGAGGGATTACAAAAGCACAGTAACCCATATGCTGCACAGTGATGGAGGCGAGAAAGCTAAATGCGAGGAGAACACAAGGTAGTATTGACCAAGGTGAGAAATACTTCTGTTCATTGTGTATTATGATTAGTAATTGTACAAGGCACAACTTTGAGGCATTGCATTTACTGTCACTGCATCCTGATTTCAAAAGTCAGCCAAGTGATGTGTTGGTCAATGCAAGGCTGCTGTGAGACCATTGCTGACTTGACTTTGTTTTGAGGAGGAATAATTTATACATGTCAATAATATTAGACTTATGACAAGGGCGGACACCAAGTTGAGTTTGTAATGGCTTCGTTGTAGTGCAGAGTGAAAACCTGTTGAAGACTTCCCAAGGTTTTAACCTGCTAAACCGTGGCTATTAGCCTGTTAATCCACATTAGATCATTTACACTGTGCTGCGTGTCCTGTGGTGGAGGAACCAACCAGGACTGTATGTGCACTGCAGCTTGTAGTGTGGCAAAGAAAAATCCAGAGAAAAATATTTAACATGTCACACGTACTACCGCTTTAACATATATTATATACATATTAATTGTGATATATTCACAGGAAACACTGGGTGTCTCTATAAAGAGATTGGTTTATTCTACCTAGTGAAAAGCAATTGAAAATGTAAGATGAATTGATTTGGGCTGGAGAATTTTATGATTATTAGAGTTAACAACACAACTCTATAAGCAAAATGGCAGAAACAACACGCCCTTAATCCAATAGTTTTCTTCATTATTGCAATTGTTGCAGTAATAAATTCCCTTTGGTGGTTTTCTTATGCAACAATGCTTCACATTTGAGTTCAAAAATGTGAAGCATGGTCAAAATGCACTAGGCAACACCTTTTAATGAGGCAGTAGTCAGTAAGATAACTTTTACTTAAGTGTTTGAATTTAAGACGTTTAGTTGTATTTTAACTTAAAGGAGTAGTTCAACATTTTGGGAAATGGGCTAATTTGTTTTCTGGCCTAGAGTTAGATGAGAAGGCTGATTCACTCTAATGTTTGTACGCTAAATGTGTAGCTGGAGATACAATCAAGCACAATATCCACAATACACTCGTGGGTATCTGCAGTTTCATTGTTTCTTGTCATGATGCCAATTCTTGATTTCGGTAATTACATTTGTGAGCGACCCGACCCCGGATAAAGATGGATGGACATTTGTAAAAGTCAAAAAAAAATTTAGATTTTCAAAATTACATTATGGCTAGCTGGAATGGTTTTCCCATTTTGGATATCTGTAATTCAATTCATGACCAGTAAGGTGGCAGTAGCTCAGTCAGCCTTTCCATGCACTCTGACATCTCTCCATTAGTGCATGTAGAGGTACTGAGCATGTGTGTAATTAATAACAACAAAGTGTAAATTGTAATTTCCCCTTGCAGTGCTAATAAAGTATTCATTATTATTATTATTAACAATTGGATTGTGTACATCTGAAATTGAGTTCTTCAGAATGTTGATTGTGGATAGCGAGAATGGCGTTATATCCAAAACTTAAAGCTAAACCAATACACATGAATGACAAAAGTGACATCATTTGTCCTAGGAAGAATGCGATTGGATATCTCAAATGTTCTTTTTGACTATATGAAGAATTGAATTACGGATATCTGCAACCAATAGCTACTAAATGTTAAAACAGCTTGCCATACTTAGCTTAGCATAAAGACTGAAAACAGTTCCTCTAAAGGACACTAATTAACATATATGTGTTACCTAACTGTGAAGAATATGAAGAAGAAGAATGAAGAATATTTGTCATGACTTAAAAGCTGGTTAGTGTACCATCAAGTTTGTTGTTGTAAACAAACAGATTATTTCTATTTTTTTGAACCCCCTCCAAATTTGAAATGAAAAACCTTTTATCAACGTTTTGGTCGTCTTTTCTGACCCTTTTGTGTTTTCCCCCCGATGTTTTTGTCACTTTTTCAACATTTGTCGACTTTTTCTGAGCCTTTTGAAATATTTTAAAGCTTCTTATGCTTATTGACATTTGTCTATTTTGACATTTTGCATTTAGTTTTTTTCTCCATATGCTTTAAAATTGACAAAAAACACCCAAATTCAATGAAAGTAGTGAACTGATTATTTAACTTGTGAGGAGCGTTGTAGGGAACCATCCACGTTACTTTGTGGACAATTTGTTAGAAAGAAACCCAGATTTCTGATATAGAAACTTTTTGAAAAGGGGTCAAATTGACCCGAAGACAACAGGGGGGTTACAGATTTTTTTGGGCTTTTGTGGCCTTTATTTAAAAGGAAAGCTGAAGACAGTAAAGAAGGGAAAGCGAGAGAGTGAATTACGTACATGCAGCAAAGGGCCAAGGGTCGGACTCAAACCCGGGCCGTTGTGGTAAGGACTGAGCCTTTGTACATGGGGCGCATGCTTAACCAGGTGAGCTACCAGGGAGGCCCGAACATGCCATTTTTTTCACCTTTTGTATATCTTCTAAACAAAAATAGGTCAAAACCTACTGCAATTACAGTTCCTTTGTGACAGGGACAGGTGTTGAAGATGGAGCCACAGCGGCATCACACGGGAGTCGTCCTCTCTCTGCTGCAGCTCGTCTCTATGTGTACGCGCTGCATGGCTGTCTCTGTGAGGTGGCCTTCACTGCTGCGTGGGACTGGTGCAGCACCCAGGACAGGAGGCTGGAGGGTCACAGCAGCCTGTGGGCGCTGCCTATGTACGCCATCGCTATCTACCTCCTAGAGATCCTGAGGGCCCGGCTGCTGGCTCAGGATCTCCCGCTGCCGGTGCGTCTGACGGCCTACACCATCTTCATCTACCTATGGGAGTTCAGCTGGGGGGCGGGGCTAGGGCTGCTGGGGGCCTGTCCCTGGGACTACTCTGGTTTTAGGTACAACCTGGGGGGACTGGTGACTCTGGAGTATGCACTGCCCTGGACTGTGGCAGCATTTATAGCTGAGCAACATGTGATCAGGAACACTCTGAGGATAAGACTGGTACAGCTGAACTGATATCAATCTGAAAAACTGGGCTTCCAAAAGCAACTACAAAGCATTTATGGACATTGTTTTTTTCATAACAACACCACACTATTTTTGACATTTTGATGTTAAAATGTTGGTGCATATGCATCTCACTGAGCTAACATTTAGCTAACTAAAATCTGTGAGTGAACAAGCAGTTCACCTTGAGCAGTCGCTGAAATTTGCCACAAATACAAATTGGAAACTGTGTTCCATGTGGTTAGTCCTGTAAATGGTCTGAGAAAGCTAATATCAATTTTTGATTAAAACATGAAAACTACACAAAATCAATTATCATTATTTTTGCACTTTTGTAATCATTTGTACAGGTTACCGTAGCAACTTTTCTGAAATATTCATAATCTCTGTTGTGAAGAAGTAGTATTTTCAAATTGTATGCATACTGCATGCAACATTACTACTCTGTAAGGACAGCTGCAGTACATACTAAAAGTAAAAGGAAAATGTATGCGATTGGGAACTCAGTCCATGTTTCATATTAGAAGGCGGTGAAAAGGTGAAGAGGGCTTGTCACTCCCTGATGTGAGGCGAGTGCAGATTTGAGTTGTGCATGCTCAGATTTAAACGGTTTACTGTCATACTGAAATTTGTGAAATCCATGAAATAATAAAGTTTTGTTATTACAAACAATAACAGAAGATGGAAATCATTTCCCGAGGTGTTTTTGAGGTGGGTCTGGCATCTGGTAAGGATGCCTCCTGGGCGCCTCCCTAGGGAGGTGTTCCAGGCATGTCCAGCTGGGAGGAGGCCTCGGGGAAGACCCAGGACTAGGTGGAGAGATTATATCTCCAACCTGGCCTGGGAACGCCTCGGGATCCCCCAGTCGGAGCTGGTTGATGTGGCTCGGGAAAGGGAAGTTTGGGATCCCCTACTGGAGCTGCTGCCCCCGCGACCTGATACCGGATAAGCAGACGAAGATGGATGGATGGCTGGATGGATGGAAATCATTTGAAAAAAACCCGCTGTAGCTATCTATGATTGATAGACTGTTAACGTTAGCTCAAAACACCATTCAACTGACAGCCTTTGTTGTGTTTGATGCTAACTTGTAGCCAGCAGTGAACCAACTTGGTTAAGTAGGTCCATTTTTACTGTATTGGTATGCTATTTGTCGCAAAGTCAAATCTGCATTCAACTTAGACCGGGGAGTGACAGGGCTATCAGCTTTGACCATATGGCTACGATCTGGAACATTCACTGGATTTGTACATCGTATAATTTCATGTGACAAATAAAATTGATTTAATGACTGCAGAATGAATAGCTTGTTTACATCCCAGGCACGTCCAGCTGGAGGAGGCCTCGGGGAAGACCCAGGACTAGGTGGAGGGATTATATCTCCAACCTGGCCTGGGAATGCCTCGGGATCCCCCCAGAGATGGTAAATGGGGCTCGGGAAAGGGAAGTTTGGGGTCCCCTACTGGAGCTGCTCCCCCTACAACCCGATACCGGATAAACGGATGAAGATGGATGGATGGATGGATGGATGGATGGATGGATGGATGGATGGATGGATGGATGGATGGATGGACATCCCAGTTTGTAGTGAGTTTAATGCACTGATAAATGCAGTTTATATTCACAAAAACTGATAATACCATCCATGATCATACAAATAACAAACATTGATAGGTGATGCATGCAAGTCTTATGTTTTTTCAATATAACTGAACCGATTACTGGAAGACAGTTTTATATTTCAGTGGAAAAAAACATCTGCTCAAAGACCATGCCCAGTGAGTTCTGGGTTTCTTTGTAAAAATAGTACATGGTGAGAGTGAATAAGAACCTGGCCATGTGAACTTGGCGTGCAATGCATGAATATCATTTAACAACATGGTGATTGTTCATAAAAGTTGTTGAAACGTGTGTCCTTGTGGAGCCAATAGGATTCTTACACTGGGAATTTTGCTGCAGTGTGGAATTGTTTTTAGGAGGATGATATTACACAGAGAGGGATTTTCTTTCTTTTTACTTCCAGAGAAAATCTACATCACGTACAGTATGTTGAGTGATATATTGCCTACGCTCTGCAGTAGAGAACAAAAAAAACACTGAAAGACATGTGGTAATTGGGAAAATGTGTGTTTAGATAACACATTGACACGACCGATTTAATTATGAGTAAAGATAACAGCTTAAGGTGTAATCGGTGAATGTTCACTTTCATTAACATTAATTTAGAAGTGATTGTGTATGTGTATGTGTATGTGATTTCATTACATTGAGTTCTCCTCCCTACTTATTCAAAATACTATATATTTAATGTGTGTGTGACTTGGCACGTGGTGGTCAGGGTCTCTTCCGCTCAGGGTTTTGGACCACAAACAGGGCCACAGTCCCCTCCTCTCTCTGCCACAGGTACCTACACAAGAAGAAACCATTTTCATTTTTTTTTTGAGGACAAATACTGCCAAATTACTTCAACTACATCTGAATATTCAGGAAGTGGAATCCTAACACTTTAACCTAATAATGTGTACATTGATTGGAAGAGTTTGTCATTTATTGTTAATATTGACTCACTGGACGTGTCCAGGAATGAGTAAACTGTCTCCTGCAGAAAGAGTGAACTCCTGCTCGTTCATAGTAACTCTTGAGGATCCCTCCTGATAGATGAGAAAAGAAGATGAGAAAAGAGAGAAAGAGTATAGTTATTACCAGAGGTTTCAAGTAGCACAATACAAATACTTTTTTACCTTACTTAAGTAGAAATTTTGGGTGTCAATACTTTATTGGGTTAATTATTTTACAGCAGGTTTTCAACCTCTATTACTTACGTTTTCACGCAATCATCTGTACTTTCTACTTCTTCTGTACTTTCATTCCAGGGGTCATTGTTCAAAATAGCAAAAACATATCCAGATAATTGCGTGAATCCGTTGCCCTCACAGATTCCTAAGCTAAGCTAAGCTAAGCTAAGCTAAGCTAAACTAAACTAAGCTAAGCTGAGCTTGGATGTACATTTACATTCCAATAAAGGCCATTGATAACATGCCTCTGAAGCTTGACTTTTTGCACCATTACAATACTTATAGGCAACTAGTCATAGCTTCCGCTCCATGAAACACATGTTAATGCTCAGTAGTACACATACAGTATATGGTTCTTAAATGTATTTGCATTATACTAAAATGTGATCATTTTCAATGGGCATAACTGCAGCTGAAACAGGTGCATCCCAATTATTTCAACATTAACATTTTAATATCACAGTATAGTCATTATGGCCTTGTTTACTTTTTATACTTTAAGTAGTTTTGAAACCAGTACTTTTGCACTTTTATGTATACTTTTACAATTTATACTGCACTGTAACTTTTATTCTTATGTTTTATCTGTTTTATTTTTTAACTGTTTATTCTAGTGTTTTATCTGTTTTATTTTTTAACTGTTTATTCTAGTGTTTTATCTGTTTTTATTTTTAACTGTTTTGTGTAAAGCACTTTGAATTGCTGTCACAGGAGGTGAGCATAGACTGTAGGATTAATTCTGCCCGCCTCAGTTTCATCCACTCTCAACATCAGGCACTGCCAAGACGGCAACGGCCGAAGCGACAGGGAGCCGCCCACTTTGAGCTTCATTTTGCCTCTTCAGAAGGCTACATTCTTATGTTATACAGTTTATGGTTATTACACAGGGAGACAGACACGGCTATATGGGACAGCAGCATCTAAAACAGCACTGAGAAACTGGTTGGACATATGAAACAACTTATGACATATGAAAAATATTTAGTGAACATACCAGTTGCCAAATCCACACATCACTTTGCCGCACTGTTGTCTCTGTCCTCCCAGGTCCAAACACTATTCCCTGTCATGGTCATAAGAACATTATTAAATCTCTTCCATATCACCATCATCATCAATAATCAATAATAGTCATTTTAACGGTCCCATGGCATGAAAATTTCACTTCATGAGGTTTAATGCCTATGGTCCCCCAGTGGCTAGACTTCAGATACAGAATTAGGGGACCACTAAGGTCTATATAAAAGAGACTTCAGATACAGAATTAGGGGACCACTAAGGTCTATATAAAAGAGACTTCAGATACAGTATTAGGGGACCACTAAGGTCTATATAAAAGAGACTTCAGATACAGTATTAGGGACCACTAAGGCCTATATAAAAGAGACTTCAGATACAGTATTAGGGACCACTAAGGTCTATATAAAAGAGACTTCAGATACAGTATTAGGGGACCACTAAGGTCTATATAAAAGAGACTTCAGATACAGTATTAGGGACCACTAAGGTCTATATAAAAGAGACTTCATATACAGTATTAGGGACCACTAAGGTCTATATAAAAGATACTTCAGATACAGTATTAGGGGACCACTAAGGTCTATATAAAAGAGACTTCAGATACAGTATTAGGGGACCACTAAGGTCTATATAAAAGAGACTTCAGATACAGTATTAGGGGACCACTAAGGTCTATATAAAAGAGACTTCAGATACAGTATTAGGGGACCACTAAGGTCTATATAAAAGAGAGTTCAGATACAGTATTGGGGGACCACTAAGGACTATATAAAAGAGACTTCAGATACAGTATTAGGGGACCACTAAGGTCTATATAAAAGAGAGTTCAGATACAGTATTAGGGGACCACTAAGGACTATATAAAAGAGACTTCAGATACAGTATTAGGGACCACTAAGGTCTATATAAAAGAGACTTCAGATACAGTATTAGGGGACCACTAAGGTCTATATAAAAGATACTTCAGATACAGTATTAGGGACCACTAAGGTCTATATAAAAGATACTTCAGATACAGTATTAGGGGACCACTAAGGTCTATATAAAAGATACTTCAGATACAGTATTAGGGGACCACTAAGGTCTATATAAAGATACTTCAGATACAATATTAGGGGACCACTAAGGCCTATATAAAACCAACCAAAAAGCACCATGGGGCCTCTTAAGTAGTCTAAAAGAGGCAAAACTTTGATTGAAATCAGCCACAATCTAATCAAATAATAAGTGAACGAGACCACAAATGTGAGCTGAATAAGAGGCTGAAAATTGTAGAACCTTTATGAAAATACATCTGATATGATGACTCACAGTACCTCCGTCTCAAACTGAGCTCCAAACATGTCGATGGGCCTGCCGCTGGCCAGGGACGGCCTCTGTTTGTCCAGCCAGTCTTTAAAGGAGAAGGGCAACATCACGTTCAGGGGGTTCAACTGGAAAGGAGGTTCTCTGAAGACTTCATCTGTTCATCCAAAGATGAAGAAGACCAAGATGTCACCAGTTGAACATTGACATTTAGATTACATACATAAAACATTAATCAATCAATTCAATTCCATTCAATTCAATTTCATTTACAGTATCAAATCATAACAAGAGTTATGTCGAGACACTTTACAGATAGAGTAGGTCTAGACCACACTCTATAATTTACAAGAACCCAACCATTCCAGTAATTGTAGAGCAAGCAATTACTGCGACCGTGGCGAGGAAAAACTCTTTAAGGGAGAAACCTGGGACAGATCCAGGCTCTTGGTAGGCGGGGGCCGGTTGGGGGTGTAATGAATAGTGGCAACAACAGTCCCAATAAAAGATATTGGAACAGTGACTAGAAATAGTTTGTAGTAGTTCACAAGAAAGTTCAACTCACTTGGATCAGGCCTTCCTGTTTTGCCCTGCTGTGATGTCATGAACCTGCAAGTAAAAAAATCAACCACCAACAACAAACTGGATTATTACAACAAATAACCTGATCTGTATGGACTGGTTGTAAGTGTGCAATGTCGATGGGAACATGTCTCTTACTCTGTGATTATTGGCAGCAGCTGGGTTCCGAGATCCTCACAGTAAAACCATTTCTCGAATAGGATATCAGTGGTGTTGTCCACATAGTACCTGAAGGCACCAACATGTTGTTGTTAATGGTGCTCTTACATACATGTATAGGTCTGTTTTGTTACTTTCTCTCTAAATTTTATTGGGGTTTTGGACACAGTGTACTTCTGGTCAACATAGGAACTCTTTGTATTACACGTCATAGTTTAGCATATAGTTTTTCTCCACTGATTTGATGCGTTTGTGCCAACTGTTTTCTAATACTACAAATGCAGTGATCCCTTCAAATGTATTATTTCTGGTTCTTTTCACAAAGTCTCTTTACAGAAAGACATTATAGAAAATGTCTCTTCTGCTCACAATTTTTACTTTAAACTTGTTAAATAAGAGAACTGAGTGTTAGCAACCAAATCTAAGAAGATCCATTGTCTTTCTTCCTCAAAAAAGCAGTAGGAAATATGTTGTAAATTTGATTTTCAAATGTGTGTAACACTACTGAATGATGAACCAACGATTTGATGCACTGTGTTGAGAGGATGGTCGCTTTTCCTTTTCTTGCTTTTGGGGGAATTACTAGAATTGTTGGGTCTTTGTAAATTGTAGAGTGTGGTCTAGACCTACTCTATCTGCAAAGTGTGTCGAGATAACTCTTGTTATGAATTGATACTATAAATAAAATTAAACTGAATTGAATTGAGTTTTTTTCTTACAGATTTGTCTTTTAGACACATGTATGTGATTTTGCATTAAGAAGAGTTTTAAGAACACCTTTTGGAGCGACTTACACTCTTAGAACTGCTCTTTTGTTTCAAACAATGCATCCGAACAATCGAGAGAGACAAGAAAGTTTAGATTTTTCTGCCATTTAGTGATTGGTTCATTTGTCAGGTTTGTTTTTATTTGTCCTGTATCCCCTGCTTATCTTCTTATAAATATGAGAGAAGGAGATTAAGTAGGTAACCTCAGGCAGTCGGTCTCAGTCAGCAGCCGTCTCCTCTCCACCACCAGTCCCACAGTGTTGGCCTGTCTCTGGGGGGGAGTGGGGGATCCGAGCTGGCAGCAGGAACATCTACAAATGGAGAAGAAATTAATAAATTAGACAAAGTTCATCACACACGTTTTAGTTACAAAGGTGCACTGGAGCATTGTAAATGGGACCAGTCTATTTTCATTAGAAGACCACTGAACCACTGAACTTAACAGTGATGAGTAAACTGTACCGCCTTAAGTTGGATTTTATATACACCATAGTAATATTATAATTTACTTATTATGAACATACAACAATGCCAAAGATGAAAAAAACAGTATATAAAAGCATATCAGAGCTCACCTCTCCCTCCTTGATGTGCACATCCTTGTGTTTGCCATTTTCTATCAACTTTAGACACATGTCCCCCTTCACCTGGTAGAAGAGCTATTTTAAATAGAGAATGGAAGATGAAGAAGAAACATTGTTAGATTAAAGGGGAATTACAGGGATCTTACTGTACATGACAGTCTGTTTGCAGGTGTTGGGGGTACTATATGTGAAAAAAAGCTTTTTTTTTGTTTCCAGATGAAGATGTGTGAAGTCATTAGTCACCGATGATTGGATTAAAGTTGGGGGGGGGGGGGAGAGTAAGAAAGAAGTAAGCGCAGACCTTTGTATCCCACTGCTCATCTCTACTTGCAATGTCGGCAATGTAGGCACCAGGTTTTGAAAAAAAAAGAAAAATGACTATATCCCTGATTACATAATTGTATTAATTGTATTATCAGACATTATTAAAGACAAATCTAGAGCAGAGATCTTCAAATGGGGGTCCAGGGTTTCCTAGGGGGTCCTCAGACTTAGTGGCGGGGGGCTGATGTAAAATATATATATATATTTTTGAAAATTTGAAAAATGTATTAAATTAGCCTATTTGTGAAAAAAAAGATTTACACATTGAAGATAAGCTTAAGCCACTTTGGTTGACACACAGTTAAGCTTAAAGGGTCACGGTGCCATCCAGATGTATGTTTGGCATTAAAACATGGTGCATACATAATATCCATTTATTTTCATTTATTCTGCCAGTTAACATTGCAACTCAATTGTATACACTATATGCTGTAGGGGGTCTCTTTTTCAGCTCAGGGGTCCCGGGCCTAAAACATGTTGAAGACCCCTGATGATAATGCAGATAATGAACATAACTTAAAAATCTATTACTCAAGTATCACTGAGAAACAACTTGTTACATATTTCTTGTGCCTGTCACCTGACCATCCTCTAAAATTCAAAATCCTAGCAGCAGGATGCCCACAACAGTGTGCAAATGAATGTGTGTGTGTGTGTGTGTGTGTGTGTGTGTGTGTGTGTGTGTGTGTGTGTGTGTGTGTAAATTGAGTGTCATATTGACTCTCAAATAGCTGCTCTCCTCCTAATGATATGCAATTGCTGGGGAAAAAAAGTTTTGCTTGCATTTTGAAATTTGCATTACATAATCTATGGTGGAATGGAGGGGGCCGGGGAGTATGCCCAACCAGTCTGCATGTGTTTTGTGGATCTGGAGAAGGCGTATGACCGGGTCCCCCGGGAGAAATTGTGGGAGGTGCTGCGGGAGTATGGGGTGAGGGGGTCCCTTCTCAGGGCCATCCAATCTCTGTATGACCAAAGCGAGAGCTGTGTCCGGGTTCTCGGCAGTAAGTCGGACTCGTTCCAGGTGAGGGCTGGCCTCCGCCAGGGCTGCGCTTTGTCACCAATCCTGTTTGTAATATTTATGGACCGTATATCGAGGCGTAGTCGGGGCGGGGAGGGGTTGCAGTTCGGTGGGCTCGGGATCTCATCACTGCTTTTTGCAGATGATGTGGTCCTGATGGCGTCATCGGTCTGTGACCTTCAGCACTCACTGGATCGGTTCGCAGCCGAGTGTGAAGCGGCTGGGATGAGGATCAGCACCTCTAAATCTGAGGCCATGGTTCTCAGCAGGAAACCGATGCAGTGTTTTCTTCAGGTAGGGAGTGAGTCCTTACCCCAAGTGAAGGAGTTTAAGTACCTTGGGGTCTTGTTCGCGGGACCATGGAGCGTGAGATTGGTCGGAGAATCGGAGCAGCCGGTGCGGTATTACATTCTGTGTATCGCACCGTTGTGACACGAAAAGAGAGCTGAGCCAGAAGGCAAAGCTTTCGATCTACCGGGCAATTTTCGTTCCTACCCTCACCTATGGTCATGAAGGCCGGGTCATGACCGAAAGAACGAGATCCAGGGTACAAGCGGCCGAAATGGGTTTCCTCAGGAGGGAGGCTGGCGTCTCCCTTAGAGATAGGGTGAGAAGCTCAGTCATCCGAGAGGAGCTCGGAGTAGAGCCGCTGCTCCTTCGCGTCGAAAGGAGCCAGTTGAGGTGGTTAGGGCATCTGGTAAGGATGCCTCCTGGGCGCCTCCCTAGGGAGGTGGTCCAGGCACGTCCAGCTGGGAGGAGGCCTTGGGGAAGACCCAGGACTAGGTGGAGATATTATATCTCCAACCTGGCCTGGGAACGCCTCGGGATCCCCCAGTCGGAGCTGGTTGATGTGGCTCGGGAAAGGGAAGTTTGGGGTCCCTTACTGGAGCTGCTGCCCCCGCGACCCGACTCCGGATAAGCGGATGAAGATGGATGGATGGATGGATGGATAATCTATGGTGGAAGAAAGACTAACTTCCTGCTTCTTACAGTGCAGACGCTTTGCTTCTTGCTCCTGCCTCTGCTTGCATATTTTTGCTGATAATCTTGCTTTTCCTCTGAGAGAAAGTATGAGCAGCGGCTCTTGGATACTTATAAATCACTGGAATATACATTTTTTGTAGACATAGTAGGCTATTGCCATATTTTAACATTTTTCTGCTTGAGCGTGGCCTACCAATAGCTCAAGCCTGTCCTACAGTGACTGTAGCTAAAGCTAATTAGCAGCAAGATGCCTCCTTTCTCCGTGGATGATTACTACAAACTCCTTCAGAAGATTGCACTTCTGGAAACAAAGGTTCACCGATTAGAAGTGATCTTGTGGAAATGACACCACTTTACCATGGACCCAAAACAATGGACAAATGCATGCTAACACACGGCTAATTAGATCCAACAAGACTACAAATAAACAGGAGGGCTGTGGAACGGGTAATAAATCAGCAAGTGGTAGTCCTCCCTGGAACTCTTCTGGTGCAAAGCCTAAGAGTAAATCATTTTCCTGGGAAATGGGAGGATGACTAACGGGCAGCGTACAGCGCCCTGAGATTTGTGATATGACCGGCTGGCCTGCATTATCATCCAGGCAGAGCGCCTCTTCAACCCCTGTTCCTAGTAGGACACAGCCGTGGGCAGCTGCAAAAGGGAAATTTAGCAACAAAATGCCCCCCCCCAACAACCTGGTGTGCAACTGGATAACAGATTTGCTCCTCTGCTGCAGGACGCTGGACAGCCATCTGATAACCGTGATTGCGTCTCATCGCCACACAGCAGGGTAAGGACTGAGAGCAATTCAAAAAGTAAAAAGCTAACAACTGGGCCTCAAACCCTGATTGTGGGTGACTCTGCTGTAAAAGATTTAAAAAACACCAAAATACTCTGTTTTCCCAAAGACATGGTGTCTGATTTGACCCAAAGAATCCCGGATATCGTGGCAGCACACCCAACTGTGAAGAACATTATTCTGCATATAGGGTCCCATGATGTTGTAAAGCAACAATCTGAACTGCAGAAACTGGACTTTAGGGATCTGCTGAACACAGTCAGCTCCCTGAACGCAGATGTGTTTATCAGTGGCCCTATACCGCCAGGGAGAAGAGGAGCTGAGAGATTCAGCCGACTGTTGGCACTAAACAAATGGCTTTCAACTGAATGTATCATCCATTCTCTGCAGTTCATTGACAATTTAAAACATTTTTGGGATCGCAGACATCTTTTTAAAGCAGATGGACTTTTCCTTAACAAGCCAGGAGTAAAGCTGTTCATCTCTAATCTACTCTACTTTCTGCGCTACACATCTGCTCCCTCTGCCAAGGACACAAAACAAGAGGAAGACATAAGTGCGGCAGTGATCCACCACAGCCCTCACCTGTGCAAAGATCTGACCATGGGAGTCCACAGAGTAGAGACATAAAACCTCAACTCCCCTATTCACCCATTCAGCACCCCTTAAACCCCCTTACCAACCCCGAACCCTCTGAGGATCCATCGCTGTCTCCACTCACCCTTTCCCCTCATTCCCCTATGCACATGTTGGAGTTCACTGACCAGATGAAACAGCTGGTCGCTGCTGGAACCAAATATACACCCCTTCCCTCCCCCATCGTTCGACCCCGGGCAAAAGTAAAACGCCAGGCACCTCTGCCAGGATGTCAGCAAACTCCCTCCACCCAGACTGACAAGATCGCTTGTGTGTGCAAAATCCAGCAAGCATTAACTAATATGTGCCGGGTCCAGGCTGCAGGCCTAGTGACACTCATGACTCTTTCCAAGACAAGCCCGGGGCCCTGTGTATTCAATTCTTCCTCAATTTATGTTGTGATAGGTAATAGAAAAAGAATGGCGAATAAGCACTTAACTGCAAACATAGCAAATTTAGCATCCATTCCTCGTCAGCCACAGCCTGTCCCAAAAAATGAAAACACACTAACACTAGCCTTACTAAACGTCAGGTCTTTTTCATCATCATTTTTAATCAATGATTTTATTATTAATCACAATCTAGATTTTATGTTTTTAACTGCCCACGCACAATAAGGGGCACACTCTGGACCTGATAGTAGTCTCCAAGGGTCTGAATATTTCCAAGGTTGTGGTGACTGACGTTGCTCTCTCTGATCATTCCTGTGTTTTCTTCAGCAACACTATCTCTGTGCCCAAAAGTGTCCAAACAAAGATAAGCAGAAAACGGTATATCACTGAAAACACCAGTGAAACGTTTACTCAGCTTTTCTCCTCCACACCCACCCTCTCTGAGCTATCAGTGACTGAGCTTGTAGATAATTTCAACTGTAAAATTACAAATGTTATTGATGCCAACACAATAATAATTCACGTGCTTTGTTTGCTACTGTCGATAGGTTAACAAACCCTCCAGTACCAGTAGCATCTGAACTGTTATCTACCAAGGCCTGCAATGTGATTTTCTACAGATTGTGAACACGTCTCTTCTTTCAGGAATCTTTCCACAGGCCCTGAAAACTGCAGTAATCAAGCCACTCTTAACAAAGAACAATCTAGACACGTCACTAATGAGCAGCTATAGGCCAATATCAAACCTTCCGTTTTTAAGTAAAATCATTGAAAAAGCATTTTTTTCAACAACTCACCCATTTCTTGTCACTAAACAACAGTTTTGATACCTTTCAGTCGGGTTTTCGACAACACCACAGCACTGAGACGGCTCTTGTCAAAGTCTTTAATGACATCCACCTTAACACAGATAGTGGCAAAATTTAAGTCTTAGTATTACTTGATCTCAGTGCTGCATTTGACACGGTCGACCATAACATATTACTAGACCGACTGGAGAACTGGGTTGGCCTTTCTGGCTCAGTACTAAACTGGTTTTAATCCTACTTACAGAATAGGGATTACTTTGTGTCAATAGGTAATTATACATCTGAACATACAAATATGACGTGCGGAGTTCCCCAAGGCTCCATTCTGGGGCCTCTTCTGTTTAACATCTACATGCTTCCACTGGCTCAGATTATGGAAAACAACAAAATAAGTTACCATAGTTATGCGGACGACACACAAATTTACATAACCTTATCGCCAGGGGACTATAGTCCAATATAAAAACTGACTAAGTGCGTCGAACAAATTAACGACTGGATGTGCCAGAACTTTCTGAAATTAAATGAAGGAAAAACTGAGGTGGTTGTTTTTGGAGCAAAAGAGAAATGATTAAAAGTCTGCGCTCAGCTTCAAACAACAATGTTAAAAACAACAGACAAAGCCAGAAATCTTGGTGTAGTCATGGACTCAGACCTGAATTTTAACAGCCACATTAAGACAATTACAAAGTCAGCCTTTTATCACCTTACGAATACTGTATATCAAGGGTTAAAGGACTCATGTGTCAACAGGATTTGGAAAATCTTGTCCATGCTTTCACCTTCAGTAGACTTGACTACTGTAACGGCATCTTTACAGGTCTAACTAAAAAATCAATCAGACAGCTGCAGCTGATTCAGAACGCTGCTTCTCGGGTCCTCACTAAGACCAAGAGACTGGATCACATCACTCCAGTTCTGAAGTCTGTAAACTGGCTTCCTGTGCCTCAAAGAATTAATTTCAAAGTACTTTTGCTAGTTTATAAATCACTAAATGGTTTAGGGCCAAAATACATTTCTGATCTGCTACTACACTATGAACCACCCAGACCTCTCAGGTCATCTGGGACAGGTCTGCTTTCTGTCCCCAGAGTCAGAACTAAACAGGGTGAAGCAGCGTTCAGTTTCTATGCTCCTCATATCTGGAATAAACTCCCAGAAACCTGCAGATCCGCTACTACTCTCAGTTCTTTTAAATTAAGGCTGAAGACCTTTCTTCTTGATGTTGCCTTTCTTTAAATGACTGTTCATTTCTTTAATTTCTTATGCTGCACTGTAACTTTTATTCTTGTGTTGTACAGTATGTGTCTTAATGTTCTTATTTTTAACTATTTATTCACAGGTTTTATCTGTTTTTGTTTGTTTTTTAACTGTTTTTTAACTGATTTTGTGTAAAGCACTTTGAATTGCCCTGTTGCTGAAATGTGCTATACAAATAAAGCTGCCTTGCCTTTATGCAGAATAAATCAGTAAATGTCTCTCACCTCCTCCCCTTCCTCTATGTGATAATCCTTCCTGGCATTAGGACCTCCAACAAACATGATATTCAACTGGGAAAAGTGCCTGAGAGAAAGGAATTAAAGACAAGTGTGTACTCACTACATATCCTCAAATATTCAGTGGAACTCTGTCAGTTGGGTTAGGGTCTATGCACCAAAGATATTTTCTATCTGGCTTTTAATCACTTTAAAACTTGTTTATCACACATTGTACACAAGTTGCAAAGATTACTTTGGATTCCACCGTAATTACACACACATGTAAAAATGTGGCTGAAATGAAAGTAAAATTACTCACATGAGCTTGTTGCACACTGGTGGCAAAAAAGCATTCTTGTTCTCTGCAATCCAGTTTTCCACATTTACAAGAAGAGGTTTGTTGCTCATTTTTCAAACCGATTGGGCTTTGTGCTGCAGTATTATGTTTCTCTGACAGTTTGCTGATCTGACTAGTTTAAACAAAGCAACTGACACTGAAAGTCCAAAATGCAGAAGTGAGGATAGGCCAATGGGGGAGGAGTTCAGTTTCCTATAGAGATGAAAGGTTGCTTGTACTTGTACTTTCATAATGGGTAACACAATGTTGTAATGCAGTGACTTTGCAGACCTATTGGAATCCATTGCAACACTTGTTAATTCAAGCTGGAAACAGTCAAATAGAAAATGTAACCTAGGGGCATAGGGCTGAAATAAGAACATTTAATATTGGGCAATATAACCAACAGTTTTTTTTTAAACATAAACTTTTACTTAGCCTACAATGAATTGTTTAATGTAAATGAATACAGCACATCAAAGGTTGAACCACATTTCAAAGCGATATTTGGTTATAAAACAATGTTGAGTAAAGAATACACAGATCAATTACAACCAAATGACAAATTTGAATTCAATCAAATGCAATCAAATTTATTTAAAGTGTAAAATCCCCATAAAACACAGTGTCGCTGCACTTTACAGTTAAAGGAATACAAAAATAACAGGCAGCAAAAAACAATTGAACAGCATTAAAGCGGTAAAAATGAACTATACAAAACCAGCAACATATACATAATATATACTGTGTATATTACTAGTTATTATTATTATTATTATACATTACTATATTACTCTGAGACACCACAATATACCAAAATACTGCACTAACCCCAACCTACACAATTGGTTTATTTACATTTTATCATATGCAGTTGCATATTTCTGTATTCCCATCTTGTATATATTCAAATATTTGTTCTTATATTTTATTCATATTATTTTTATTTCATATATATTGTATGTATGTATATTGTATCCTAGTATTTCATTTATATTTTTATTCTGTGCTGTGTGACTGATTTTACTTCTGTAACACCATAATTTACCTTTTTTTGGGATCAATAAGTATATATGTGTGTGTTGTGTTTGGCATATAATAAGGAGAGGTGGGTTTTCAATCAGTTTACACCTATCACCGTTTCTAGCCACTGGGGGAACTCATATTAATGTTAAAACACTTTCTAAAGTGACATTTTCATGCCATGGGACCTTTAAACAACCACACGTTACAGTGATGTTTACCAATATGATTTACAATAAGTTGGTCCAAATCTATCCCCTGCCGTTATTAATTGTTTGATTTACAAAGGCTGTGTTCCACACAAAGGTTACATGGAAAGTGTTGCAGGGTAATTCCACTAGCCTGCCCTGCATCATCATGTGTGCAGTGTCATGTCTTTAGGATGAACTTTTGCAGAGCTTTAACAAGAACTGTAACCAATTGATGACTATTGTATTTGAGTTTATTTAAAACCAGGTGTAATGATTTAAAATGCCCACTGGACAGCGCTGTTTGCCCTGCCATGGTTATACATTTTCATCACTGTTAAGTCAAACATTTGGAGAAAAAAAATCAGTTTCCAGGAAAAGTTCAACACTGGAACAACTTTCATAATACCTTGTTTACAGTGCAAGTTGTACCATTTCACTTCAACACACAACAGACAACAGAAAAACACTTTTGGAGGTATGCTAACCTATTCACATATACTTATGTCTATAAATATTCTTCACCATACATAGAGATTGGCATGGGGAATTATCCATAAGATCATCTCTCAATGCAAATCAAACCAGCTATTAAACTAACACCATGCCAATCTCTAAGTATGGTGAAGGGGATGTGATGATTTGTGTGTGTGTGTGTGTGTGTGTGTGTGTGTGTGTGTGTGTGTGTGTGTGTGTGTTCAAACACGTTAATTTTAATTCCAAAGGCCAAGGGAACTTTATCAGGATGCATAGTATCCTGATCCATGAAATAACTGGTCTTTAACAATAAAAATGTGCTTGCCTTTATGGGAATTTAACATAGTGTATACTTATACCCCTTGTATTTTAAGAAAGAACATGTATTTATTTATGATACATTATTCATTCCCAAAGAAAACTGGTGGCCTTAAAATGCTAAAGATTCCTCTTTTTAATCAACTTTACATGGGTGTGTAAACTTATTCTAGCCACTGTATCTATATCTATTGTTGCAGCTAGCTAGCTGTGCTCGAGTGTGTTCTATTTGTACCATCATGCATCAGAGCAGCATCAGGCCTCGATGGTCACGTGATTTGGGGCCTGTGAGAGGCGGTGCCTTCTGGCGATGCTTTGCTCAGCGTGCTGCGCAGACGTTGTCCCGACAAATGCCGTTACATTTGTAGTTTTGAATAAATAAATAAAAAGTCCTAAACCATTAAACGCGTGTCAGGCGCTAGGCTCCAACCAAGTCCTGTGCGTTTTGTAAAGGAATTAGATATGAGTATTCTTTCAGGATTACGCGCTGATACGTTATCTTATAAGAAGTGATTCCGGTTCAGGGGGAAGGTTTGAACTGCTCTCTGCAAAGTGACCATTGTTGTAATCAGGTCGAGGCTGTTATCATTTTCACTTGCTGACTTTCTTAGTTTTTTTACGGGATTACAGCGGGAAAAACGTACAAGCTTTTTAGAGTGACATGAAAGAAATGTCAAGGTAAGTCATGCATGTGGTACATTTTCCATTTATGGACTTTTATGTTCGCGTTTTAGAGAGTCCTAAAGAATAGGCTAAAAGCTAACGTTAGCCAACTGTCACAACAACCAAACAAGGCCTGCAGCCACCGTTTGTTGGCTAGCTCGTTTGTTTGTTGTTGGGTAACTATGGTGTAAATATGCTTAACAAAATGAAATTATTTAACTTGTTTTTGTTTGAGAAAATGTCAACCCTTAACTAAGTCTAACCGGAAAGCGAGTCATTAGTTAAACCAATTCTTCCGTAGCTGCCAGCTAACGTTTGCTAAATTAGCCAATTTGTAAGCGCTTCCAGCCTGTTTGTAGCCTCTCGGCTAACGATCGTTCGCCGCCAGCTTTAATAGTGACCTAACGTTGGCTCATTTCAAACACGTTTCTGTAATTTTAGTTAACTCACTTTTATCTTTATTTGCATACAACTGTGGGGTTATTAATAACCTTGTTGCGTGTTTACACATGGGTTCGCGGTAATAATAGAAAGGACGGGAACATAAACTAGCAAAGCATAACACTAGCTACAGTAACTGAATGATGAATGCCTTCACCTTAACTTGGTAACTTTAATCAAGTCATTTTTTATGACGGTTTGAGAAACCATGACATTAAAAATTACCGTAATAACGTGAAGTGTCGTGTTGTAGGTGTCATTTAATGTGTTGCTCCTTGTTCCCATGTCTGTTCCCCTTGCAGCACCATGCCTGGTGGGCAGCAGCCTCAGAAACACTATGGCATCACTTCTGCCATTAGCCTTGCACCCCCACGAGAAATAGACCACCAGTACACCAACAAGCTCTGTGATGCTATGAAACCTTTTGGGGTGTTTGAAGATGAAGAGGAATTGAACCATAGGTAAAGAGCATAACGTATAATTTATATAAACCATAACACAATAATGTGTCATCTTGACTGCATACCCTTCATTGCAGCAATCACAAATACACCTATAAGGGGTGCACACAAACACTTGGAACACTTGTAATGTAATGCACCATATATACACTGTCAAAATGTGTTGATGCTTGAATGCACACATTAACATCAACTGGATTGTGTGGTTTATGTATATAATTTTCTTTCTCACTATTTAATTAGTGTTGTGAATTGTGAATAAAACACCCACTAAAAGTGTTATCTCTTTTCAGACTTGCAGTCCTTGGAAAGTTGAATAACTTTGTTAAGGAATGGATCGCAGAGATCAGTGAATTAAAGGTTGGTTCTGTTGTGTTAAATGCCTTATAAGTACAAATAGTTATTCAGTGTTTCCCACACAGAGTAATTTGTGGCAGTGTGCCACACAATCAACACTGGCTGCCACACATTGCGTTTTGTTATTTTGTTTTTTGTTTTTAACGCTATTTAAAACTCATTCGTTCAGATGCATCCGTCTGTCGCCATGAAAACATCGTTGCTAAGTGACAATGTTGCTAGATTTAGCGACTTTCAGACCCCCTTAGCGTTTTTTTTTTCTTCACAAAAATGACAAATCTGGTGAGACTCTGTAGAAAAGACATTGACTTTATGTTTTAAAAAAAAAGGTATTTCTCTCCTGTGGCCGCCAAAACAGTCACCTCCTTTCTGAATGTGTTTTGTGAGGAGCAGCCCCTCCCCTCCCCTCCCCATGTGCATAGGCAGGTAGAAAGGGGAGTAGGGACAGGGTGCGGGGGCCGGTGTAGGTAGGAGAGATAGTGGGACGCGCGACAGGAGAATGACGCAGCAGAGCTGGCCTGGCCCTGGGCAAGCCAGCATTCTTTGAGAATTCTTTGATTTTTTTTCTGTATTGAATTTGTGATTATTTGGCTAAATATTTCTATTTCTTTCTATCTACTTTGCTGACACAACCACTAAGCTTTATGTAAATGATTGCGTAATGACGTCACACATATCCAAATCTGTGAGAAACACTGGTTATTTATGATGCATTATGGAGTGACTATCAAATCAGAGACACAATGAAGCTATTGTTATGCAATAAAGAGAAAACATCATACTAATCTGATTACACTGTATATGCTTTTCTCCTCTACAGAACCTCCCACCATCCGCTATAAGCTGTGTTGGGGGCAAGATATTTACATTTGGTTCGTACAGACTTGGAGTGCACACTAAAGGTATATCTACTCATTACAGCTACATCATCACCATCATATCACTATTTTATACCTGGAAGTTGTCTGACAGCATTGAACTTTTATGACAATACCGTGTGCTTGGCTATATTGGCATTCAAAAGGAGCGAATGGAGATAAACGTATCAGGACAGTTTCTGCGACACAGCACTCAACCCTGTCTGAGCAGGCATATCTTGTTTTTGAAAAGCTCAGTTCACCCTGACCACACTAAAGCACAAGGCTGTTATTGTCAGATTCCTCTGCTTTTGAGAGTGCTTTCAAAAGACTAGTTTTGGGGTCTGAAAGCTGTGTGAACATTCGCTTACTGTCGATTGAAACCATTAGTGTGAATGGGGATGAGTAAATCCTTTTAACAACAAACACAAGCAGATCAAAAGAAACATTTTTCTGAAATATACTTGCATAACAGAGAAATACATTGCTCAGTTTTTTGTTTTACTATTTGTTGTATGACTTTAAAGTTGTATGACTTTACAATAATTTAAATACATTTTTAGAAAAATCCATCAAACTGCATAGTGTTTTTCCATGAATCTGAGTAAGTAAGGATGTTCCAAGCTAACCAGCAAAATTGATAATTGTGCTTGATCAATTTTCAATGTTTTGTTTATAACAACCTGTTGCACGTCTGGTGAAATCAAATGTGAAAACTGGCACATTATGTTCTTTTAAATCAGTTAAACCTATATATCCCATAACCCATATCACAGGTGTGAGCAAGTGGACTGCAGGGAAGCACAAACACATGAACCGGGTCTAAAGCTTGTGTTCACAATATATACAGAGACAAGTGTAGGCCAGCACAGTGAACTGAGCTGTTAGGAGTACAATCAAAAGTCACTCTCACAGGCGACACCCCCACATTGTTTTCTGTTGTTTAGAAAGAGCAGTATTTGGTACAGGCTGGAGATAAAGAGGCTGTCCAAACATTCCTGTCGCAGATCATTGTCTAAATTATGGCTGGGCAATATGGCCAAAATCTTCTTTCCTGATAAAGGTCATTTCATAACGATATATATCATATTACATGTTTTCTGGTCATTTAATAAAATGGAACATATGACATACACATACTCCTGTGTGGACTAAATACTTTCACATGAAAAGTACTGTTTTCATTTTATTTAGAACTTTAGTGCAAAATGAACTAAATGTTTAAGTATCAGAACGTAAAGGTGGGGACACACCACGGAGACCGTTTGTCACCCTAGTTTTGTGCAGTATGTCCCGCACAGTCACCACTATCAACCCTATCGGCTTTATTTTGGCCGATTCAACACGGAGCTGTCAGTTAGAGGAATCACTCTGATTGGCTGCGCAGCTTAAGCGAATTAGTGCACAAGAAGAAAAAGTGAGGAAAGCAAGCGACGAAGTCAAAAGGGCACACAGAAAGCTCTGCTTACCTTTCATCTTGATCTGATCACTCCAATACACATGGGGCTGTCAAAAATGGCCATTTGGATTCAGTTTATACTATTTGAATATTTATTTATGCACGATATGTCCATAAGAGGGCAAACACGATACATAACTACTTGTATAGTTTATTTCAACGTAAACATGCCTTTTTAAAAGGTTGCCATACCTACACATTACAAAATAAATTAATAAAATAATGTCCTGTATCGTAAAACTTTAATTAAGATTGTTAGAATTTAAAGCTTTAGCTTTTTTGATATTAATGAAAAGTAAAGCAATAACAGTAGTGTATTCCTTTTTGCTATAATGCCGTTATATAACGCAATACTAATAATAAAATGTCAGTACTATTATACCGTTTCAATCTCAGTAGCGCAAGTTACAACGCATTTTAACCCAACATTTAGTGGCTTTTTTTTTTTTTTTTTTTACACAAAACAGAAAACATGTCAGGAATTAATGTTTAGTCTTGCTACACGTAATATTACATTGTATCTACGGTGGAAAGTAACTATACCGTAGGCTACTTCGATTCAATTGTAAGGTGCTTTTAATTGAGTATTTTCATTTTCTCCTACTTATTAAGCTACTTCTAGTCCACCACACTTCAGAGTCAAGTGTACTACTGTATGTTTTACTTAACTATTTTATAGCTTTAGTTACTTTGCAGATTCAGATTAATAATACAAAATTGTGTGTGTGTGTGTAAAGATGACACTTTGTTGATCCCGTGGTGAAAGTCACAAGCTACATGCCAAGTGAAAGTAACGTAAAAGTAGTGTAAAACATTCAAATTCTGAGACGGTAATATTGGAATATAACTAATTACTCTCAAATGACAGTAACTAATAATCAATCAGGTGTTACACTTTGGAAGTAACTTGCCCAACACTGTAAATGATTTGCTACAACGCTAATCAAGACTACCCCAGTTTCACACAACTCTCTGTATTTGTCAGTAGGACTATGTTCAGAAGATTGTCGTCCAGTGACTTTTGCACACAAAAACTCAAGTGAAGATAATTACCTCTTCTGAAGAGTCAAACATGGTTTTCATCCTCCATGGCTAGTGGCTACTAGCAACTGCGTGGGGGCATGTGTGTGATCACGTAAGGCTTGTATTGTGTGGACGCGCAGACAGTGTTGTCATTACTTAGAATTCCTCATGGGGGAGAAAGAAACTACGCACTATAGCTTTAAGAAACTTATTAAATACCATAGATTTATTTTTCTCTCTTTCTCTCCCTTTGCACCGTGGTTGGTGGTAGACTGAGAACTGAGCCAAGCTAGCTGACTAGCCGGCTGGCCACTGAATTTAGTGAAATGTAACAACTTAATGTTTCCTTATCACACTCTTGTCAACGCGTAGGAAAGCACTTTGCGATCACCTGATGAGTTGTTTGGCTCATTTTCTCTAACCAGTGTAACGCAGCCAACCGCAACGGACTGCCTGGTTGCTCAACTTCCCTACTGGAGGTAGACTTCTCTGCCAAGAGAACACATGGCTGCCAGGGAGATGGACAAGCTAGCTAGCCATCTCCCAGCATCCACTGTCCTCCCAAAGGGGAGTGAGGCAAGGGACTGTCGGCTCTGCGCTGCCGCTGGCCAAGTTTGGGCAACAGCTGTTTTGTTGTGTGTATATCATAGCAACCGTTTGTATATCAATTTTGGTACAACCTCAGTCGAGGTTCCAAGTGAGCCAAGGCGATACCAAAAGGTGACGTGAAAACCTTCGGACTACTGATTGGTTGGAGAGAATTGTCATCATTGCCAGTGACAGACGCTGTCGCCATGTTTAAATAGCTTAGCCAGCATTTTTTATATTTTTTTTTTCCGCCTGCAGCTTCTTTTGAAACTGTATTTGTCTTCTGGCAAACAGCAAAATGCCGAGAATAAAAAACGACACACCTTTAACGGTCTGTGTGTGTGTGGCGTTAGGTCACGGCAGTTTCCTGCTATGACGACCAGCCACGCTCGCCTCACGCATGAGACGGTACTAATATGCAATGTAAAAAGGAGGACGGGGCACCACGGGCGAGTCGAGCAGGTACTGTTAATGGAAAAGTGCCATTTGATTCGCGGGTTCTTCAGGGACACCTACTCTGTAGCCCCGCCCTATCTCTGAAGCTCGGCATGCCGTATGTAGCCGGGCTCCGCCGATGGATTCAGTTTTAGTGAGTCAGAGAGAGCAGCGCTAAGTGTTGCCAACTTAACAACTTTGTTGCTAGATTTAGCGACTTTTCAGATCCCCTTAGCGTTTTTTATTTTTATTTTTAAAAGCTGGGCAATATATACTATATAATACTATATTGCTTTAGCCAGGCAGGGAGCTGCTTTCAGCGGTGAAAACTTGCTGGGAGACGTGATGACGTTGCATTAATCAGGTGATTTAGTTTAGTTTTGTTTTTACAGCTGATTGTCGGTCTGATTTTGTTTACAAGTTCCATATGAAGTCTGGAGATGATGTGGAGTACTTATTGTTTACTGTGTATATCTTACTTTACACACTTCAGGGGTTTTATTTAGCTTTTCCGAACCATGTTGTCTCTATACTGTCATATCACCCAGCCATAATCTAAATTGAATTGGCTAACTAGTGTTATTGTAAGCCTTCTTTACATTTGTTAATACATAATTGTTTTCATTTCTATGAAGGAACAAGTTGAAACATAGTGATGAATCCCTTTTGTGTAATTGTGTTCTAACATTTGTTCAGCATTTCATAATTTCTCAGTTATAGTAGAAGATATATATTTCACAGTAAATACTAAACTAATATTTGGGACCCCACTATCGGAATTTGATTTCACATCTACTTCTGAAGTCTTGGGACATTTTCAGCAGAATTAGAGACTCTGTTAATGGTTACACAACCATTACTGTGGAGAAATAGTAGCATCAGATGGGAGATTTACACTCACCTCTAGTCCTATCAGCTTTGTAAACAAATATTTGAAATGGTTTAATTTTGACTTGCCTTTTTACACAGTTCACTAGAAGTTATGAGTCTAGAGATACATTTTTTTTTTTTTTTTATTACATTTTATAGGTTTTGGCTAGGGCTGCACAGTTAATCTCAATTTTATCGAAATCACAATAAGCATCCAAATTGCATGACGATGCAATATTTGTGAGAGGAAAAATATGTCAAACCTTTTTGAATGAATTATTGTGGTCCTGCAGAGACGTTACAGCCTACAGAATGTTTCCTACAGACCAAAGAAAACCTCACACTTCAGTGCATAAATTATTTTTTAAATTTTAATATTTTCACTGAGAACGATGGTACAAAAATGATCATTCTCCACAATATCGTGAATAAAAAAATCGCAAATAACAGTCAAAATAATCACAATTAATTATGTTGCGGCATTAGCATTATTGGTTTGACAGTCACAGAAAACAATGTTAAAAAGTTGCTGCACTGATTTAAGCTGCTCTACTTGTTTATCCATTATGTGTTATAGCATTAACACTCTTTAGCCTTGATTGCAGCAACTTTTTTCATTGAACTTACCGTATCAGATTGTTATTGTAGTCGTCAAGTATTTCACCTACAGGGCAACACAGATTACTCTGTTAAAAGTAAAATTTTTCTTCCAGGAGCTGATATTGATGCCTTATGTGTGGCTCCCCGCCATGTAGAGAGAAGTGACTTTTTCCAGTCTTTCTTTGAGAAATTCAAACAGCACGAAGAGATCAAAGACCTGAGGGTAAGTCTTTGTGGCGTCTCTGGCCATTTCTTAGTTTCATCCCGTGAGTTTATGAAAACAGACGTAAAAAGTGTAAAAAGACAGAAGATCAACATTGCGTTTACATCGCTGCTCCTGGATAAGAACCCCACTCTCTAGGAGAGCAGAGTTCACTGTATTGGAAATGCAGAACAATACAATACCTAACATTTGTAAACATTGCTCAGTTACATTTCTATGGCTTAAGTTTAAGTGAACTGTTGCTGAATAGATAGAGAGGGGTTATTATGAAGTAACTGCAGAGAGAAATACCCAAGAGCATTGCCTATGGTGCTAGGTCTGCTGGTCATGTTAATTTCCCAAGGTGTGTCATTATTAAAATCAATACACATACTGAAAAAGTTAGTTAATTCTCATCTTGCTGATCTTATCCAAAAATTGCATAGTGGTGGCGCACTTTTATTGGTTGCTAAATGTTACTGAGAGTACCATGTGTTTATTGGATTTTGAAAGAGGAAAATGAGGATTTATTTAATTATTGAAACACTCTGCTCCAAAGACATCCATGCTATGCTCATGTTTTCTGAATTTGAACCCGCCCTTATTACATTTTCAGAGCACTACAGAAGGAGTGGCCTGCTGGAAGCATTCCTTCACATGTCTCTTTACAAGCTCTGTGTTCTTGACCTTGATTTTAACCTGATTTTGTTTTATTTTTTTAATGCTGATGCCAATCAGCTATATGACTACATCTTGAATGTGTTGGTGATATTGTCTCTTTTGGTGTTTCCTCAAGGCTGTCGAAGACGCCTTTGTGCCAGTGATAAAATTCAAATTTGACGGAATAGAGGTAAGTTACGTTGAGATCCAAGTGTCCTCCCAGAAATGCTGATATAAAATAAGGTGACAGAGAAAAGCATCAACATAACTGCTGTTCTGCCTAAATGTGAAACCTTTGTATATGTTTGTAGTTGGCATATGGAACATTGTATTCTGCCTTTTTTCAAAATAAACATTTCTGAATCATTTAAAAGTTCATCCTCTTGTGCCGTACTGATTTGGACTTGCTTGCCATTCCCACAAGAAACAGGTGTTGACCTAATTATTTGTTGTGCCTACACCTCAGGTGTCTTATGTATTTGACTCTGATTTTGACTGAACATTGTGCCCCCCTGCTATACTCCGTTTCATCGGTACTTTCTTACTACAGATTGACCTGCTGTTTGCCAGACTGGCCTTGCAGTCCATTCCAGACAACTTGGACCTGAGGGGAGATTCTATCCTGAGAAACTTGGACATTCGATGTATCCGCAGCCTCAACGGTACGCCACGTGGCCTCTATTGGCTCGTACGCATACAGTAGAGAAGTAATGATAGTGGTGTTGTTTTCCAGAGTGAGATTTAATAAATACTAAGGGTGGGGGAAGCAAAGTATCAATCTTTTTTTATATATGTGTTGGTCAGTTTGTCTTCTTGACAACATTTTGCAAGAATAAAATTAAAGTGAGATGAACAACGGAGGAATGTATCTTTTTGGTTAAAAGAGATGTTGACAAAGTTTCCTTTTGGGGATGTCATTTGAAATTGGGAATACATAATAAATTTGCAATATATCGCAGAATCTTGCAATATGTTTAAAATTGCAATTATATCTTATTGTGACATAAGTACCATGATAATATCTTATCGGGAGGCCTCTGGACCCCTAATAAATACAAGAGTAGAAGAAGTTTAGAGTGCATTACATTTGCAACAGCTGGTTGTGGCAGGAATATAAATATAAAACTGTAGTTTGATTTGATGACTCCTTAAACCTTCTCTTGCAGTGTACGCATTAACTGCAATACTTTTCTTGCAGTGTTTTAGGTGTCTGGTGTTTGTCTTACAGGCTGTCGAGTGACCGATGAAATTCTGTACCTGGTGCCAAACAAAGAGAACTTCAGACTGACATTGAGAGCCATTAAACTGTGGGCCAAACGTGAGTGGTTTCAAATGTGTTTGTAATGTTGGGTGCACTTCAACAAACTTACTGTATTATGTCTGATTTTTTTTAAATTTTTTTTCCTCCTAGTGTCATATTAAGTAGTTGTCGCAGTTTTTTAGTATTAATAATAGTTTTCCCCTATGCGCCTCTGCTCAAATTTCACACAATCAATGGCTTCTGCTCTCGTGTTTCACCACATGCAGGGACTGGCAAAATAGGGATGAACAACACACGTCTGACTGCAGCATTCCCACAGCACGCACCCGCCACCACAAAGCATTCAGCTTAGGGGGAAATGTATATTAAATATATTAATGATCTTTAGTGTATACTTGAAAAAACTCTGGTCTTGCATTGCCACATCTCCGCAGAGCTGTGGAGTAAGGTCTGGCTACTCCACACATAAATTCTGGGATAGGAGAGAAAAACGCTCTGTCTCTGGGTTTTTAAACAAATCAGAATCGAAGCAGCGACGGTGGCTCTGCACGATCCAAATTTTCTTCAAAAATTACCATTTTCAGCCTGGTAGCTTTGTTTCCCAAAGAGAACCGATTAAGAGCGGCAACACAGAGAGAGCTGAAAGTGAGGGACACGGTGGATGTCAGGAATATCCTGGAAATGTACTTCCATTGATCCAGACTATCGTTTGGGTAACACTGATATTTTTTAGATGACTCTGCATTATTGTACTGCCCTCTGCCTGCAGGTCGTGGGATCTACTCTAACATGCTGGGGTTTCTGGGTGGAGTGTCATGGGCCATGTTGGTGGCCAGGACCTGCCAGCTCTACCCGAACGCTGTGGCTGCAACGCTGGTCCACAAGTTCTTCTTGGTGTTTTCCAAATGGTGAGCATTTCTCTCGTGCAATTACAACATCATGTTTGTCCTGTCCACTTGATGGCAGTATTTCAAATCCTTTGTTCAATGACTTATATTTCAGTATTCACATTTTACCACATTTGTCATTTCCATCTACAGGGAGTGGCCAAATCCTGTGCTATTGAAACAGCCTGAGGACAGTAATCTGAATTTACCTGTGTGGGATCCTCGAGTGAGTATGACACCAGTGTTTTATTTCCACATCTTAATGATGTTGGTTTGCCTCCATTTTGTATGTTTATTGCTGTGTAGACACAAGAAACACTATCTGGACAGACGTAATCTGCTGAATTGTGAGTTTGTTGCTGTTTGAAAGTTGGCTCAACAAATAGAGTATAGGTGCATTTATTTTCTCTTATTCCATGTCTCCTCATTCCTCTGTCCTCATGTGACCCGGAAATTGATCGGGTCCTCTATCTTGAGTTCCAATGTTCTTAACTCTGCTCGGAGGAGGCTTCCCAGAGCAGCTTGGAGCAAGGAAGACTTTCAACGTGGACGTCTTTTATCAGACAGACACACTCCTTGAGTAAAAAATGCATTAGCAATTGAATAGCAACACAGATCTGAGCTTTGTCTAAATCCAATAAACAACAGTACTGTGTGCAGTTTATATATTTGTCAAGGACCCCGTTACACTCTTCTTGCAGGCTATCCATTTGAATCGTCTTTCCTTGACCAGGGCTTTGATATATTTGTTTTGACTGTAGTTTGGCTTTTACTGTTTCTCATTACCATAAATTTACATATCCTAAACTAATTAGCCTACTAGCCTTTATTGAAAACATTCTAGCTGTTGTAATTGCTGTGTCATGCTTGTTGTGTCCCTTCAGCAATAAACACATTTTAATTATCTATTGGTGTCGTTTCCGTTCAGTCACAGTACGGCCAACAACCACCGTGCATTAGGCAGAACGTATAGTTTTAGATATAATTTCCCACATGTTTAGCCTACTTAAAGTACTTCTGTTTACTGTGAGACATGCTCATCATAATCTAGAAAAATGACATTATTGCACGGTAAAGGCTTTGCTGCTTGCAGAAATGACTCAAAGTTGGTGTCCAACAACCCTTCAGAATACAGCTAAATAGCTCTTGGTGGTAAGGCGGCATTCTCACACAGTACGCCTTTTTAACAGACAACCTGGAAAAGGTCATTGAATGGCTGACATCTGATGTGACACAGATATTGACTAGGCATGTGCTATGTACTGTGTACATCTGCACGCAGTTTAACAACAGGTGTGTTATGCATGTGTTGTTAATCAGCTGATATTAAGGCTCAATGTGCATATATATTTCAAATTAGGTTTTTGTCACATTGGTGACCATTGAAATGAAATGGCTAAAATGAATATCGCTAACAGTGGAGACTGTTGGGCATATTCTAAATGCATACTCTAATGGCAGATGCATAAGCTCCGTTACAGCCCACAGATCAAGCTGTGCACCCTTCATCAGTAACTGATGTTTGAGAGGGAAGCAGGTCTATAAAATAGATTAGGAGGTTCCTTGTGTGTGTGTGTGTGTGTGTGTGGGATGTGTGCCCTTGTTTTAATGATGCCTTTCAGTAAGCGGGTGGGAAGTTACCCTTAAAATTCAGCTTGGTGGGTGTCGGCGGGTTGGTGAAGGCTCTCATTTCTGCAGCGAAACCAATCTTGGTCCATGTGCGGTGTTTTTAGGTGAACCCATCTGACCGATACCACCTGATGCCCATCATCACGCCTGCCTATCCCCAGCAGAACTCCACGTACAACGTCTCCACATCAACACGCACCATCATGAGCGAGGAGTTCAAATACGGTAATATAGACAGCATGACTGAAACACAAAATGAAATGTCTGTTCACCTGCATTTCCAGTTCTTTAAATCTTGTTTCTTGTCTATCTTGCAGAGTATTTTAAAAAGCAACAGTGTCACTTGGAATGTTGAATTGTTGAGCATGTTGTCTTTTTCCCCCACTGTGTCTGACATGAACAGGCCTCAGCGTCACAGATGAGATTCTTCAGGGAAAAGCAGAATGGTCAAAACTCTTTGAGCCACCCAACTTTTTCCAAAAATACAAGTAGGTGTTGATTTTGTTGTATAAATGATTGATGGATGGTACCTACGTATTATTTACTAAACCAAGATGAATGAATAAAACAGAGCTGCTTGTTCAGTTAAAACTAAAGCGGGATGATGCAAGTTTTTGCTTTTTTCAACCAACTTACTGTTTTCACATTTTGGATTTGGGCAGATTTGACTCATCCTCACTGTGGTCAGTAGATCTAGGTCGACTCATTTTGTTTATGAAAGTTCTGCCCACACAAGTACCACAACTAAGTTTTCTGCTACGTTCTGTTGGTGCTGCCTCTTTGCCATTGGCGCTACATTACCTGGGCTCTGGTGTGAATGGTTTTAGTAATGTATAATGTTCCACTGTGTAGCACCACTCAGCTCAAAAGGAGGAAATTAAAAAAAAAACACACACAGAAGTAGTACACAGAAGCAATTAAACATATAGTACACAGATGAAGACAAGGCAAAGAAACCTGTTGCGTGATATCCTCAGTTCCAGATCTTAATTGGCAGTACACTAATTTTGGTTTAGCAACAGGATAGACTGATGTGTAAGAGTTTTATTTTTATTTTTATTTTTTTTTTTAAACCACAAACAATGGGCCTTCAAAATAAGCGCTGAAAATGTCAACACTAGAAATATCAAATAACTGGAAAAAACATCAAAAAAGCACTCTCAGCATTGAAAAAGTGACAAATGTCGGAAAAAAACAATGTTGAAATAAAGAAGTTGGATGAAGTTAGTATTCATAATTTAAAACATGCTGCTGAATCACCCCATTTAATGTTTATATTGCATGTATACTAGACGTTAAGATGTATCATGCATGGAGATGCACAGGGGCTGGACACGAGATCATTATGCCCCACTGATTGTTTTGAGGGAGGTTTTCATTCAGTTGTGTGTTTCATCATAGATGCACCTGGGCAGGCTGTAGCAGATGTTGATATAATGCTGTAGCGTTTAGCTGCTAAACAACTCTGATTTTCTGTTATGTCTGCAGACATTACATCGTTCTGACTGCCAGTGCCTCCACAGAAGAAAACCACTTGGAATGGTAAGCGTAAAATTGTACTGCAATACTGTGAAGATAACTTAACCGGCACCTCTGTGAAAACATCCTGATGTGTTCCCTTAGGATCGGTCTGGTGGAGTCAAAGATCCGTGTTCTGGTGGGAAACCTAGAGAGGAATGAGTACATCACCCTGGCTCATGTCAACCCCCAGTCCTTCCCTGGGTCCAAAGAGAACCGCAACGAGTGAGTTCAGTTTTATCCACACTTACCAACAGTTCAGGGAGAAAGATCTGGATTAGTGAAGGCCAATCCTGCTAATCATTAAACATCGTTTTGGCCTTGAGTAATTGGAACACGTTGCCCGTTGACATGTGTGAGTACTGCAAGTGCAAGTCAGTGAGTCATGAAAGAGTTTTGTTAGTGATCATTATGCAGGGACATGGCATTCAGTGAATGCTGCTTTGAGAGTACTGAAAGTGTAAATGCGTTTCTATCACATTGATTTGCTCTGCTATCGCACGCATGTTCCAACATTATGGTCTGAAATCAGCTTAAAAAAACAAACATGACTAACTGTTATGTTCATGTTGCTTCTTGTGTGTTTCCATAACAGGAACGATTTTGTGTCCATGTGGTTCATTGGGATCATCTTCAAGAAAGTGGAGAATGCGGAGAGTGTGAACATTGACCTGACATACGACATCCAATCTTTCACAGACACCGGTAGGTCCTGCCCTATCACTTCTGTCGGTGTCAAACATATTTATACAGATGAAAAAATGGCTGGAGGACAGGGCTTTTCTAGTATACAGTACACTGCAGGTATAAAACAGGTCTATTAGTCGGATAAAAAGCCATTCAGTATAAATGTAGTGAATTCAGGTTCAGGCACAGTTTCTGCTGTTTTTCTTTCTTGTTAAAATGAATCAAATTAATCCACACAGTTTAACTAATCACACACAACATATGTTTTTTTGTCCAGTGAGAATATAAGAAAATACAGAATTCCTGTCTTTAAGATACTTTTAATGTTATTAAACTCTCATATAGTGCTATATTATATGACTAATGCGAGTGGAGGTTCACCATGTTAAAATCTAATGGTTTGTAGGAAAATGCTATGCAGAGGAAACCTGCCGGAGCTAGGCCAAAAAAATGGTGTCAAAATCGAAGAAATGGCCAGCAGCCAGCTGGACTAAACCAAGAAGACAGGCAAACACGTTTATACATTCATCCCATTAGTCAATTAACCCTAGCACAACATGTTCTCTGCAGTGTACAGACAAGCCAACAACATCAACATGCTGAAGGATGGGATGAAGATTGAAGCCACACATGTGAAGAAGAAACAGCTCCATCAGTACCTTCCTCCTGAACTGGTGCAGAAGAAGAAGAGGGTGAGAGATTCCTGTGCAAGTTGGGACAAAGCCTTAATGATTTTCAAACATGGGATTGTGATTGTCTTCATGTGTTTCCTCTTTTTGTTTCTTGATCGTGTTTCTGTTCATTTCCCCCTTTCTTCCGTGCTGCAGAGCATAGCCGAGTTGAACCGCAGCTCTAACGGGGGGAGCTCTAAGCGGCTCTCTCTCTGGACAGCAGTCACCTGGACAGCTCCAGAGACACAGACTCAGGGACGCCCTTTAGCTCCCCAGCCAGCAAACCCTCTAAGCCTGTTTCCGACACAGAGGACAGGTATGACGCACCTCTAGACTTTTGGTGCATGTTTTTATATTTTTTTTACCTGATGCATTGTAGTGTTGTATGTGTGAATTGCATTTGATTTTATTTTTCTATCACCAGCTGTTCTATTCTAATGCATGTCCAATTCTTTTTGTTGCCATATATTACTTTTTACAATGACCAGGCTCAACGCCACCATATGATGCTGTCTCTTTGTATTTTGCAGCGTCAGCCCTCCCAAGCAGATTTTTGTGGATGGCACCCCAGCACCCAGTGCAGCAGCAGCTGCTCCAGACCAGGGCATGTCCATCCCAGTCATTGGCTCAAGTGAGTCATTTTTCCAGTGACTATTACACTGATACTGTCATTTTCCTCTCTTGGGTAGGCTGTTCAATGTTTCAGTAATTGTATAAAAAGGCATATGGCATAATTGATAGTCCCATTATCTAGCCAGCATATGCATACTGTAGACCTTTTCACAGATGTAAACAATGGCCCCACATTGATTTTCTTTTGCAGTGTATGTGAATGACATCAACTGAGCAATTGAATTCCATTGAAAAGGTCTATGCGTAGTAATAAGTACCAACCAAACTCTAAATCTAGAGAACAATATTGATATAAGGATGTTATGTTGATATTGGAAATGTAGAAAACCTCATTATATGGATATCAAAGATGTGGATAAATCATCCAGATCTAATTTCTCCTGGTCTGCCTCATTCTGTAGAGCCAGTGGTTAAAGCTAAGTCTCCTTCCCCACCAGCCAGCAGCTCCGTCCCCACGGTGCTGAGTGGAGATGTGCAGCCCAACGCCAGCAGCAGCCCCAGAGAGGAGCCCAACGGCCTGGAGGACTCTGTCAATGGAGCTCCTGGAGCTCCTGTCAAGAGACCCCACTCGCCAACACAAGAGGACCTGGCCAAGAGGCACAAAGACTCAGAGGTGAACAAGGCAGGAGTTAACCATACCTATGTGCTTTGACTATATTTGGTGTTGGATTTAAAGGAACACGTTGACTTATTTACTTTAGCTTATTCACCGTACCCACCAGAGTTAGATAAGTCCATACATACCCTTCTCATCTCCGTGCGTGTTGTAACTCTGGAGGTAACCAGCTCCAATTGAGCCTACTGCTCCCAAAAAGTGACAAAATAACGCTAACATTTTCACATTTACATGTTGTGATTTTGTATAGTCACAGCGTGTTCAAAGGTCACATGAGACACAGCCATCTAACCGTATACATACTGGGAACTATATTCTCAGAAGGCAAGTCCTAATAAGTCGCGTGTTCTTTTTAAATTGAATGGCAGATGAATTGATGCTGTTTTTTCTACAGGTGGTGTCCAATGACGACTCTGCATTTAAAGAACCATATCCACCATCCTGCGACCCCCAAACACAGGGAGAAGGACCCCATAATGTAGGTGTTATTTACTCTGACTGCCTCTATTGACCGTGTAATAGCAATGACAAAACAACATTAACGTTTTCACGGTTTTTCCAACTTCACCATTAGACCTCCCTTCCTGATTCAAAGGCTAAGCCCATTCCAACCCTTGATACCTCAAGAACACAGGTATCGTCTTCTTTGTTAACCGTTAGCTTTATTTTCTACCTGAATGGTTTGATTTGAATTAACGTTGGATGATTACTTTCCCTACGTGGTGGACTTCTGTTGAAGCAGTTATGAAAATTAGTTTTAAAGCTTATGAACGTGTTGTGATTTATAATGTCTCGGTTTCCTACCTCAGAGACTTCCCAGCATGGAGCTGCCAGACGCCTCCTCGCCTCTCCCAGCAAGCAACAGTTGTCGCGTCGTGAAAAATTCCATTAAACTGGCCCTCAACCGCCACAAGTGAGCTTCAACTATTTTGCCGGCACGGTCACACCAATTGAAACTGCTGTTATTTGACTTTGTAATGTTTTAACTCTGTATTTCTTGGCCTGTCTGTTTCTATTGAATATAGCCTCACACCTCCCAAGCCCCCAGTGTTTGAGGCTACCCTCACCCCTGACGCTCCTCCTGCCAGTGAAGAAAAGGGCATGTCCATTCCTGTCATTGGCTCTAGTGAGTAACTCATTGCTTTTTCAGTCAATTATCAGTTCTGGGAATTCATCAGATTTGATTTTGTCTAGTGTTCATTTTGTCAAGGAAAACTATGACAAAGATAATATTTGTTAACAACCTTTTTTTATTTTAGATGAAAGCAAGACTGAAACTATAAAATTGTAAGCATTGGTAAAAAGGCCTTTGACAAAACAGGTGATTTAGGTGCCTGACTAAAAGACCGGAAATGCCAAACGCATCCCGCTGGTTTCAAAGCCGACCATAATGGCAGCTCGTTCGGAGTGCGATCTCGTATTTTACGAAAGTACTTCATCTAAACGTGTTTCTGAAAACATTCAGGCCATGCAGTTTTGTTAGAGTTTGAGAGGCGTTCGTCACGCTCATCCTGCTCGTCATTTCCGGTAAGTGTTTTAACATAAGTGCACTGATTCACTAGTCCACGGCTAGTACTCCACCAATCAGATTGGTCATTGAGGCCGACTGCTCGCTGGTTGAATCAACATGTCAAATTGGCCCGGTTTTAAAGCCGACGGCTCCTCTGACGGACGAGGGCACGGAACACACCAACCAGACTCGAGACCTCAGCAGGCGGTTGGCCGATAATCGGGTTGTGTGTCAGCGCCTTAATAAGCAGCAGAATATTAATGTTAACTAATACACGTCTGGGCTAAATGAGTCCACAATCCCACTGAAAATGCAACAACTGCAACAAAACAGCTGGACCAAATCCCCAAAACACACAGGGCCGCACACTTATCATTTTAAAGCTAGTAGGTAAGCTACCGTTAACATACCATTAACAACATTCATACAACATGTATGGGGTGTAAAGTACTTTCAGTCGGCTGTGTTTTGTGTTTCTGTATCGGTGTGACTGCAAGATGAATGTTAGCTGTCAGCTATGTAACATAAAACTTCCTGTAGATGTGCTCCTAAAGGCTGTTCTTTTTTTGTCTAAATGTTATCTAACATTAACGTTGCTTGTCTTAACTTAACCCTTGTGTTGTCTTCCCGTCAAAATTGAAAATCAACTCTTGTTGATGCTTTTTATCGATTTTTATTTCAACTTTTTTTTTTTTTTTTATTTCAACGAGTTTGTCCCTCCAACCCTTTTCGTTTATTTTTCAATGTTTGTCACTTTTTTGATTTTTTTTTTTTTACTTTTTAGTTAGCTACTTTAGTTTTACAGTTATTTTTGGAATTTATGGTCAATAAACCTCATTTATAGGAAATTGAGTTAGAAAAGCAGAAATTAGGAATTATTTAGACTAAAATTAAAGGAGTATATGTTGATGGATAATCAGACTATAATATGTCAACTTTTACTCAATAGTATTTCAGAAACACTTCAATTTATTTTATTTTTTTTCAAATGCTATAAAATTGAATAAGACGCCCCAAAATTAATGAAAGTAGAGATTTGTACTTGGCAAAGAGCGTTGGGTGGGATCAATCATGTTATTTTGGGGAATTAAAAAGAACATTGATATAGGACAACATGAGGACAACATGAGGACAATATGAGGGGTAAACCGAGACATTCAAGAGTATTCAAGTGAACACGGGGCAATCCCAAGAGACACACAAACGTGCACAACAAAGATGGCGACAGAATTAACAAAATGAAAACTAGACTAAATCAAATGATTAAAATGTGACTAAGGTAAAACTTTAATTTTTTTTTTTCTCTCTGTCCTTCTCCTTCTCTTTGTAGAACACGTGGCATCCAAACACGCGGCGCCCCCCGTGGGCAGCTCCATCCCCACATTAGTGAGCCGAGGAGCTGACCCACTGAACGGAGCCACCGCCAAGAGAGCCCACTCCCCGACTCTGGAGGAGCAGGCCAAGAGGCTGAAAGAAACAGAAAAGGCCAGAATCCACATAGCTTGAACACATACCGATAGACTGGATTTCTACACACACACAGAGTTGGGGCTTTACAGTTAAGTCAAACACCGAGAAGATGACTTCACACGGGGCAGGGATTGCGTTCAGGTCGGTCCATCTCTAGTGTGAAGCAGCGGACGGACACCTCACCGTAAATCTTCAGAGATTGCAGATTTGCCTGTGGATGGGTGATTTGGTCAAACCAGATGTTGTGAGCGCCCTCTGTCACGCTCACAGCCAGAGGGCATTTACAGTAACACAACAATCACGGCGACATGAGAACTAAAGCCACCGATTTTTTTTTTTTTTTTTACTCATCTTCTCCCTCACTGTTAAAAAAGAAAAAAAATTGTACACAGTTCAGATGGAAAATGAGCTGCTCTTCTTTTCATTTTCCCTTTTTTCTAGATATCGTGTTTTAAAAACAGCCCAGGCCATTTATCGATCGCTACACACACTTGTGGTGTAGGCCGATTCTTTTCTTTTCTCCCAAACAGAAACCTGTACAGTAAATGTGGATGTACATAACTTTTGTCTTAAAAAAACAAACAAAAACAAAGCAAAAGATCACTGTTAAGTCTTTTGACCATTCTATTGTAGTTTTATCTTTAAAAAGAAAAAAAAATGTTAAAAAAAATTGTTTTTTTGTTTTTCTCTATTGCTTGTCCGAAACGATTGTCTCCAGCCCTGGATACTTTTTTCTTTCTTTCTTTTTTGTAAACACTGTATAGGTTTGGATACAGTTGCAGGGAGGCTTTATGAGAGTTTGCTTGGATATGACGGAAATCCCAACCACGAAGGACTCTTGGGACCACCACTACTACCCAGAGAGGGCTTCAGGTTGGTATTGGGCTTGCAGTGTGTAGATGATAATAGACACCCAGTGACAGCAATGCTTCTCAGGTGCCGGTAAGAGCATGACCATTATCTTTGGGACAACAAAACGTCATGCGTTTTCTGCGAGTGGTGAAATGTGTCTTTCCGGTCATTGTTTAGCTCGTGGAAGAATTTAGTACAGAACATAAGAACCATATCAATAATGCCACGCTAATCCTTCTGTTCAGTGTAGCTTCAGTGTCAAAGTGCCACCGCCTATTCTACGTCGTGGATTAAAGGTGGAGTTTTCCACTTACCTTTCTCGGCGTGTTTAAGCCCTAGATGTCAGATAGCTGTGGTTGGAACGAACGGGAGCGCTGGGCGGTTGAGAGAAGGGCACACTGTTTGAAGTTCCAGTTTTGTGTACGTACCTGTGATTGTCTTAAACCTAAAATTAATCGGTAGTCCACCAGGAGGGCTGAACAGCTTCTTTTTTTTTATTTTATAAAAGAAGAGCCCCCCCACCCCACCACCCAGGCCAGTTCACCGTGGTCTGTTTACTAGTAAAGCCGATGAAGCGAAATCCTGGTTGTTTATGCGTCTATGTCCATGAATGAGTTTGTGGTGCTTTGTGAAGAAAAAAAACAAAAACAATGGTTTGAAGCTTTTTGACGAGTTGTGCTGGTTGTTGTGAATGTATGTGTACAAGGTTAACAGTGTGTGTGTGTGGTTGGTTGTTTGTGTTGGAGAGAGACGGAGTTCCCTTCGTTTTGGGTGGTAACACTCTGCGCCTCCTGTGGAGGTTCTTAAAAGGCATCTCCTGAGGCCACAGGTGGGGGGGACAGGGGGTCAGGAGAAAACGTTCTTCCTGCCTTAGGCCCCAACCTTCCATCTTTTATGGTCTGAAACTGAGTGACTGACTGCACAGAAGATATATGTGTACAACAAAGTATAAATTGATGCTGGCGAGGCACCCTCTTCTCCAGAGCAGGTAGAGACACAGGGACACGCGCTCTTTTTCCAGCATCCGTTTCCCCAAATAAATGTACAGAGAACTTTTTTTTTTTCGAAAAGCCTATACTTCATTATTCGGGGTTTTCTTATCACTTTATTTATATTTGCATATTTGTACCATGTGATCTTTTTTTTTAATAGCATTCATAGCAGGTAGGTCTCTTTTGAATTAAATCTGCACCACTCTGTTTCAGACAACTCATGTTTTGCTGTTCGAAAACATTTAACAAAACCGTTCATTTAGATGTTTGTTTCTAAAATGTATTGAAAGGGTATTTTTGTATGTGTTTATCACTTCCTTTTAAATGACTCCTTACCGAAACCCATTAAACCCCTAAAACTAAGCTGGTGTCTGTGTTCTTTGTTACACATATTTTACATTGTACAATTTGGTTTATTTTCCTGGGAAAAGTCTTGATGTCTTAAAAATGTCCATTTACTTAAATATTAAAATACATCTCACTTATCAAACTTGGAAATTATCTTTTAAATAACTAAACGGCTAGTAACTCGAGTTGTTCCACAGATTCCACAACTGATGCAGTTCCCAAACAGTTCCCTTAGATTGACAAGGAGGTGTAGATGAATAATAAAGGAAAATGTATTCAAGCTACTAAATGGCCTTTGCTATTCCATTTATTTATTTATTTATTTATTTATATATATATATATATTAGGCCAAGGAAGAGAAATGAGAGTAAGGACCTACTGCATATACTGTATAAAATTGAGTTGCATATTAAACTGGGCTGAATGCATGAAAATCAATGGTCATTCATACATCATGTTTTAATGTTAAACTTGCACGTGGGAGGGCCCCTGGGTAGCTCACTTGGCAGAGTGAGTGTCCTAATATAGAGGGTTTACTTCTAAGCGGTCGCGGGTTCAACTCCAGCCTGTGGCCCTTTGCTGCACGTCATTCCCCCCCTCTCTCCCCTTTCATGTCTGCCACTGGCTTATAAATAAATACCCAAAATATTATCTTACAAAGAGGCACAGTGAATCTTTAAGCTGAACTGTAAGGCTAAGCTTGCTGTTACATTAATAGGAATCCAATATGTCAATCCTTGCTATTGACATGTTAGACTCATATTGATGTATATTTTTTAGACATTTAAATGTTTGAAAACTAACTCTGAGGACCCCTAAGATCTCTCCTTTAAATCCTGGTGTTTTTTAAGTAGAGAGATTGTTTTTCATAAAAACAGATGCTTAGCTCTGTGACCCAAATATAATGTTAATACATGAGCGGCACGGACCAGCTGGGTTACATCCACAAACGTACCAGTGTTGGTTGTCACTGGCAACCAGCTATGGTGATATGGTGCTGTCTGCTCATGCAGCAGGTTTGCAGTTGGCTACTGCTAACAGTTGAATATATAGGATAACGTTAGGGGAACGTTTTCTAAAGGTTGCAACGTTAGGGGAACGTTAGAGAAACGTTCTCTAAAGGTTACAGCATTAGGGGAACGTTAGAGGAACGTTCTCTAAGGGTTGCAGCATTAGGGGAACGTTAGAGGAACGTTCTCTAAGGGTTGCAGCATTAGGGGAACGTTAAAGGAACGTTCTCTAAAGGTTGCAACGTTAGAGGAACGTTCTCTATAGGTTGCAACGTTAGGGGAACGTTAGAGAAATGTTCTCTAAAGGTTGCAGCATTAGGGGAACGTTAGAGGAACGTTCTCTAAGGGTTGCAATATTAGGGGAACGTTAGAGGAACGTTCTCTAAGGGTTACAGCATTAGGGGAACGTTAGAGGAACGTTCTCTAAAGGTTGCAACGTTAGAGGAACGTTCTCTAAAGGTTGCAACGTTAGAGGAACGTTCTCTAAAGGTTGCAACGTTAGAGGAACGTTCTCTAAATGTTGCAACATTAGGGGAACGTTCTCTAAATGTTGCAACGTTAGGGGAACATTAGGGGAACGTTCTCTAAAGGTTGTAACATTAGGGGAACGTTCTATGAACATTCAATGTAACCAAAAACGAGCGTTCCCAGAACGTTCTGGGAGCCAAAAATTGTTAGCTGGGACTTCTCTGTCACTTTTAATTTTGTTTTTTAGTTGCTATTATTCTTTCTTGTGGCTTTTTCCAAACTCAAGCCTGCTGTCATGTGTCTTTTTTCCACATTTTCAGTATTGTCAGTCTCTTTACTTGGAGTTCGATACACAGCCTTTCGAGGCAGAGTGAAAGAGAGGAGTGAGTCTCTTAGTGCTCATAGAGTCTTTGAAGACTCTATCTCTCTGTGGTGCTCCTAATGCTCTGTGCTGTGAGTCACGCGGCTTCTTATTGGTCGGCTCAGATGAAGGGGGCGGTGACGGAGGGGAATTCCCCCGCTCGTCTCCTCCAACAAGTATTACTTTTTCTGTCCACTGTCACTCATTTAGCTCGGGGTTCTCCATAAGACAAGAACCTGTGAAACGAGTGAGAGTGTGTGCATCATGGATGGTGAGTAGCAACACCTTTATTCACTGTATAATAATAATAATAATAGTAATAATAGTAGTAGTAGTGGTGGTACGCGCAGAATAAGAGGTTAACTGTGATGTTCAAGAACATGTAGTGCAGGCGTAAGTTGTGTCTATACAAACACCTTAAGCCTAAATGTATAGCAACACAAATGCTTAATTCTTAAGTTAAATAAAATTTGCCACTATTTATTATAAATCTGTTCAGCATCACAGGGGAAACGTCTTCCTTGTGATTGAGTGGTATTGGAGTGTCAGCATTCACAGAATGAACTTTATGTTATATTATGTTATTATGACAATCGCATCGTCTTGTATCCAATTTGCATACACCTTTGCCTAATTTCTTCCTATATGTCACATGTCCCTCCTCAGTTCTTATGTCCATGCGAGGGGACGATCCACACCTAAGTAAGTACATTTTAATACCTCTTGTGTCAAACTTTGCTGCCTGTCTCCACAAGTCAAAACTTATAAAGTGCCTTTCACTTCCTCATTTAGTTGTATTGGTAAGCACTGTGCGCTTTTTTCAGACCTGTGATGTGATGTGATGTGATGTGTGTGTGTGTGTGTGTGTGTGTGTGTGTGTGTGTGTGTGTGTGAGGCAGAGGTTCTTGTATGGGTTGCTGTCTATGCCTTTATATGGGCTATTGTGTTATAAAACTGAGCCATTACGAAGCTCAGACATATTTATATGCCTATATGTCTGTGCGTGTGAGCTACGTAATTTCTCACTTCTGCGTTGGGAGCGTCTTCTGCTGCAAAATGAGGAGGCAGGACATGGCCCAGCCACTTTTTTGGCAAACGTAGGCTACTTTCTTTTTTAAATTAAAGAAAAATAACTGGACGTGTTTCATACTGGCCTACTTAACAGGCTATGTGTGAGCTATGACCGATGCGAAAAAACGATACTGGAAACGATACACACCGTCACCGGATCGGTTTTAGTTCCTCTCTCACAGGCATCATGTTGCAACTTTTTGTTTCTTGCAAAAAAGTCAAAGTAATAAAAAACTTAGTTTTGAGTGCAGAATGGATGAAGTTTGACTACTTAGGCAGCACAGATTTTATGATTTACAGTCTAGGCCTGCACGATTTGACAAATATGAATCCCGATTTTTTTTAAGCTTTGAATTGATATCAAGATTCTCCGCCACGATTTTTTTTCACAAATTGTAAAGTTTATTGTACACATGAACCATGACAAAACAAAACAAATTGGCAGTACCATATACACATACATACATACATACATACATACAGACATACATATATATACATACATGTATGTATATACAGTATAAGTATCTATAGATACATATGTAAATACAGTATACACTGTGTATACATGTATATATGTATATATACATGTATGTATACACAGTATGTGTGTGTATATATATAGGCTTCAATGAAGAGAAGGGAGAGCATTGCAGCGCTTTGGGAACACTTTAACCATGGTGTTGTCTTTGGGTCAAATTTGACCAGTTTTTAAAAATATCTATATCAGAAATAAGGGTTTCTAAATTTAATAACCTGGAAATTACATGAACATCGCGCTTTGCAAGTACAACAAAAGATAGGATCTCTTCCTTCATTGACTTTTGGGTGTTTTATATAAAAAGACGAAAAAATGTTTCAAAACCAGACTGAACGTTGACCTATACCCTTCTGTAATTATCCTTTATTTAATATGTGTCTAAATAATTCATAATTTCAGTTTTTTTAACTGAGGAATTAGGAATAATTAACTATACATGAGGTTTATTGACCATGAATTCCAGAAATGTAGTAAATGTAAAACTGGTAATAAGTTGCTGTTAGTGGTGTTCATACATGGTAGTGAAAAGAAGTGTTAAACGTAACAAAAAAGCCAAAAAGATTGAAAAAGAGACAAAAGTGTCAATAAAAGAGACGAAAACCTCAGAAAAAGTGTTGATTTTCAGGACAAGTACATGGCCTTTCCTGTAAAAACTGAAAATCAACACTCTTGTTGACGCTTTGTAACTTTTTTTACATTTTTGTCCCTTTTTTCAACACTTTTGCTTTTTTTCAATACAGTATCTGTCACTTTTTTGACGTTTGTCAAACACACTACATAACACTAACTTATTAACTTTAGTTTACAGTTATTTTTGAAATTTATGATCAATAAACCTCATTTATAGGAAATTATACCTAATGTTTGAGTTAGAAAAGCAGAAATTAGGAATTATTTAGACTAAAATTAAAGGAATGGATGTTGATGATAATCACAGACTGGAATATGTCAACTTTTACTCAATACTATTTCAAAAACACTTCCATTTGTTTTACAATGCTATAAAATTGAATAAGACGCCCCAAAATGAATGAAAGTAGAGATTTGTACTTGGCAAAGGGCGTTGTGTGGAATCAATCATGTTATTTTGGGGAATTAAAAAGAACATTGATATAGGACAACATGAGGGTTAAAACTAATTCTATACAGTCTATGTCTAAAATTCAAGAATTGAAGTCATTTAAAAAAAAAAAAGTGCTGTTTATAGGTGTGATTGGGCTAAATATGCAGCTGTGTTTTGAAAACTTGTATTCTTGGTTTGAATCTGAATCCATCTCCATCCCATATCTCTACGTCCGTTAATTGACTGTTTTCTTCACCCGGGCTCTCCAGTGGCTGAGCCGGCGATCCAGATCTTCGAGCAGCCCAAGCAGAGGGGAATGCGCTTCAGGTACAAGTGTGAGGGTCGCTCGGCCGGGAGCATCCCCGGGGAGAAGAGCTCTGACAACAACAGGACCTACCCCAGTCTGCAGGTCAGTCAGCTGGACTCACATCTCCTCAACGCCAAAGATTCCCATAAAAACACATATGGAGCACATTTGGCTGTATTGGTATTATAGAAAAATACACCTAGTTAAGCTGTCTTCTTTACACATCTGCATTTTTCTATAGACGTTGCAACGGTAGGGGAACGTTCTCTCAATGTTGCAACGTTAGGGGAACGTTAGGGGAACGTTCTCTAATGTGTATCTGCGTGTGTCTTTCTACAGATGTTTGCATTCATTTTAAATAGGGCTGTGTAATTAATCAACATTTTAATCGTGATAACATTTTCGGCTCCTATTGGTCACAAAAACAGTAATGGAGAAAAACGATTATTTTGCACATTATAAATAAACTCTTACTTTGTCGCGCGTTCTGAATGAAAAAAAACAAAGTTCAAATGGGAAAAGTATTCATTTTACAGTTTTAGGTGTAACACTGTTGATGTGTTTAACTTTTTCACTGTTTTTTTAATTCAATATTTTCAATAATTGCAACATTTTTTCAAAAGTCAATGAGTAATCGTGTTAAATAATCGGGAATTCAATACTGACCAAAATAATTATGAATATGATTTGTTTTCTTCTCCACAATCGATCAGCCCTAACCCTTTAAATGATCCTGTTCCTCCAGATCCTGAATTACTGCGGTAAAGGGAAAGTGCGAGTTTTCTTGGTGACGAAGAGCGAGCCGTACCGACCGCATCCCCACGACCTGGTGGGGAAGGACTGCAAAGACGGATTCTACGAGGCCGAGTTTGGTCCCGACCGCAGGGTGATTGCGTGAGTTCTCCCTCCCCACCCCCCCCCACAGTCCCCTCCATAAGACAGCACTAGCATTCATTGACTCCACTGTCGCTGTTGTCATCAGTAGTTGCAGTTGCACATTTTTGTACAAATATTCAAATATTTGTTCTTGTATTTCATCCTATTATTATCTTATGTACATTGTATCCTAGTATTTCATTTATATTTATATTCTGTGCTGTGTGACTGCTGCTGTAACACTATAATTTCCCATTTTATTGGGATCAATAACTATCTAATCAGTAGTAATTATCGCCCAGTCACAATGTTAATCAGCATGTTGTCATTGAAACAAGTAAACACACCCTTTCTGTTGTATACACACACACACACACACACACACACACCACAACATAATCAATTTGCTCTCTATTAACAGTATTTCACGTTTCACTTGGCAGTTTCGAAACCCATCAAGAGTAAAACACTGACCTCTCAGATACAGGAGGAGAAACACACACACACACACACACACACACACATACACAGCTTATTCGTCGAACCATGTTTGTGATGAGGATGGCAATATGGGAATTCCCCCAAGTGACATCACCCACTTTTGCTGCGTGTCAGAGAGAAAACAGAGGTTGTGTGTACTCAAGCATGCGTGTGTGAGAGTTTGAGTGAGTCAGTGTCTGTTGGTGTGTATAATTTGAAAATCATTCAAGGACCTGTGTAGTAAATTCAAATCATATTTGACTTTCAGCCCTTCTGCGTAGAAACATCAAACTACTCCGACACATTTGGGTCAAACGTTATAAAGAAGTCTCTAGTTGGAGGCAATCTCCTGCGAGTTAGAGTCCTAGCATCACTGTTTGGCCTTCACACACAACTTTGTACGCAACAGCATTCTTGTTTGAAATCATACTTCGCTGATGTGTGTCACTTTCTCACGGCTGTTGTATTATGAATATTATTATTATTCACACAGATTCCAGAATCTGGGTATCCAGTGTGTGAGAAGGAGGGAAGTGAAAGATGCGATCGTACAGAGGATGACCAGAGGGATCAACCCCTTCAATGGTGAGTCCCGCTGCTTCCAATACCAATATTGTGTCTGTTTGTGTTTTCATCTCTTCACCACACTGACTGACAACATGGGTTTCAACACACCTGTGTTAGCTTTAGAACCTGACTGATGCTGGACTTGCTGGAAAAACAAAAAACAATTTATAAACTCAAACTAAGATATATTACAGTTAAAGGTCCCATGGCATGACAATTTTACTTTATGAGGTTTTTTTTAACATTAATATGCGTTCCCCCAGCCTGCCTATGGCCCCCCAGTGGTGTATACCGAGCCCTGGGTATCCTGCTCTGCCTTTGACAAAATCAAAGCTCAGATGGGCCGATCTGGAATCTTGCCCCTTATGAGGTCCTAAGGGGCAAGGTTACCTCCCCTTTCTCTGCTTTGCCAGCCCAGAGAATTTGGCTCACCCATGAGAGAGACACATCATGGCTTTCAAACAAGCAAAGCAATATCAATCAATATATCTCCATTAAGCCAATATCAGCCAACTATTCATTAATATATCATTCAGACTCGTATGAGCAGTAGACAAAGTAATTGTCATTGTATTTTAGTGAAAATACTTCTGCTGCTGTGAGTACAGTTGCTGTTCTCATTACTGCTGGTTACTGTTACTGTGTCTGTTGTTGATGCTGCTGCTTTTTTGCTGCTGTTACTGTCAAACAGCTGCAAAATAGTTCAAAAGAATTGTTTTTAAATGCCGATCGACCGAGTTCTCAGGCAGTGGAGATGATTTTCCTAACATCAAGTGCGAAATCCGCTCTCTTGCCACCGCACTGTCTACATTCAGGCCATTTCCTCAATGCGCTTTCATTCTGCGTCCCTCCTTGGCTTGCAGACAGACAACACCGCGCTTCTCGTGTACAAACAGGCGTTGAGCTACTTCCCCATTCTTAGTCACAGTTGCTCAATTCAGCACAGTGCAGGATGCCACGTGAGAGCTGGGAATGCAGGATTCATTAAAAGGGGGAGGGTGGGCCGAGGGGGTTCCCCAGCTCTCAGAGAAAATGATAAAAGTAGGGTATGGTTGTTTGCAGGTCTGTAACAGCATGGAGGGGTTTTGAGCAGGTTTGATGTAGACATACAGTACATGCATCTAGTTTTTGTGTTTGCAAGTGGTAGTGAAACAGCTTGAAAGCACTTGAATTAACCGGATTTCTGCTAAACGCACATATTTGACATATTTATTTTTTTCTCTGATGCTTTGATTTTTGTTTGCAAAAGAGTTCATACCTGGTACTTTGCTTTCACTTCAAATCCTGTAAAGCCCAAGCTTCTCATTGACTAAAAGGGCAGGTGACTTAACAAAAATGTGAAAGTGAAGCAGATTGGTTACGTGTGATGTGTACTCCTAACCCTAGCTGACATCTTCAGTGACGTCCTCTGCCTACTGAGCTTCACCATATATGAGCAAATCTCTTTTCTCATACCTGCTTGCTGGCTTTACACTCACGGAACTAATGTAGGCCATAGAAGTTGAAGACTTGAAAAACTTGTAGTCTCTTTAGCGGTGATGTCAGACTACACAAATGAACTAACTGCTGCCTTTCAAGATATTTTATTGTTTGATTCCTGGAACGAGTGAATATTTTTATAAATAGACAATTTGCTGCGTAACCTAAATACACCTAAATACACCTTAATGAGCAGTTACTGCATGACCATTGTTGTTACTGGTCAGATTGCTAGTAGCCATGGCAACCCCACGGACACAGATTAAATGTACTGCTACAGATGGGCAGCTGGATGGCTCAAACCTTCCCCTCGCTACAGCTCACTTCTGCTTTGAAACTCAGCTGCTTCCTGTGTTGGGGGGGATAGGCCCCTCACACTGCTATCACCCAACCACCTTACACACTTACACACACCGCACCTCATTTCATGCATGAGAAATGTTGTTTGGGCTACAGTTAAATAGAGAATCATGAGATTACAGTCTTAGCGTAAAAGCTCACCTCGTGTGTGTGTGTCTGTGTGTGTGTTTGTGTGTGTGACGTAGCATGTCTTCTCAATCCACATTATGGTGGTGTTATACCTTGTAAATGTTTTTTACATAAGTGTTTTCTTGTGCAAGTTTTCTTGTCTTTAGTTCACAGGGAAACGATTTGTGAACATAATTTCACATGCTGAAAATCTCCGCTGCGGCAACTGACTGGTAACAAGAGATGAATTGTTTTATCTCCGTATAATCAGTGGCATGGAGGAGAGTAATGTAAAATAATATTGGCAGATGTTTGGTGATTTCCAAGTTCTAGAAACCTGAAGGATTTCTATCACAAAGAAGATCTCTATGTCTTTGCTTAAGAAGAGGATTAACACGTTAAACGTGTTTTTCCATTGGCTTTTTACTTTTTCTATATTTTGCTATAGCCAACATACTTACATTATTGTATCCAATAGATCCACTATAATCAATAACAAAGATTTCAGAGGAAAACCGACCTGTTTGTGGATCTCTAACGTCTTAAACACAGCATAGCTTTATTGTACAGTGAAGGGACACATGTATGTATATATATAAAATATATAAACAGTATATGTGATGCTACTGTAATATATTATTAAGGAGACACATAAGATGAGTGATACAAGCTTGATGAAATTGTGAGTCATGCAGTGGAGACACTGTTTGTGGTGACAGCTTGGCACCTGCCTCCCATTCTTTCTCACTCTCACATTGTGCTCCCACATTCGAACTAACCACAAGACTAACTCTTACCCCGCACCCCTCTACCCACCCATCAAACCTACACCCCCCCCCCCGTCCCTCCGATTCCCACCGTCACTGTCTCCATCAGCAACCGCAGCCAGTGACCTGGTCTCTCTGCAGATGCGGCGTCGTGCAGCCCAGTTTTCTTTCCACCACCGCGACTTTAACCTCTAACCTACTTTAATGCACCTGTCCAGCATCTGCCTCCTTCAAACACTCACACACACAGACCAGCGTTGTATGTTCCATCAGTATTTGCTACAACAGTTCCGCTTTCATACACGAGCAAGTGTTCATTTCTCCCTCCTTCAGTTTCTCCACTGTGTCTGTCTCTGCCACCTACAGCAGACAAACCTGATGACCAAACAGAAAGCTGAAGTAGAACTTTATTGAGACCATGCAGCCCAGGATTTTCACAATGTCACTGTTGTTTTTGTCATTGTTCAAACTAACAGTAAAACCTCCACTCAATGAGCACACATACCTGCCTATGCCATGCCATATAGTGCTGTATGTTCCATATAGTATAGGCAGTGTCACCAAAACAGACTCAAAATGACTTTCTAAGACACTGATCACCTGTTATGTTCTGCCATAACAATTTGTTATATTAATGAAATAGCTTGACAGCACAAAAGTGCCATATTATTTATGTTGAATTAAAGAAAGTGACTCCTAAGAACTGAACTTTATTTAGATTGTGATGTTAAAATAAATGTATGAACGGGCTGAACAGCACACACTTGGCGTTAAAGGCATCATGAATAATATGGTGTAAGCACCAAGTCCTCTTTATTATAAAATAAATAATGCTTTAATGATCAAATGCAGTTTTGTCATGGGATTGGTCTTCCCATCTGACAGTATGCAAATATATTTGCCAAAATGTCAAACTATTTGTGTATGGCTGTATCCAAACAAAGCTGCATTTGATATAAAGCAGGTCAGACCGACTCAATGCTGTAAACCATCCAACATAAAACATTGTTGTAAAAGTTAGAGACAAGCGGACATGTTTTGACGATATTGAATATCAGAATCTTGAAGCTCCATGTCAGACCAACTCTAGTCTGGTGGTTACATGCTATCATTGTATCACCAAACATGCTCAACATGTAGGGAATAGCTCCAGACAGACACTTGGAGAGACATCTTTTTCTCTGCTTGGTAATTGCATAGCTGCTGCATCAGAGTCAAATCCCACATGGGGTGACTTCTGACTGAGCAAAATCCAAACTGGCTTGTAACTGCACAGATGACCTGTGACTTCACTTGGACTTGAGCCTTGAGAAGAGTAATGGCTGGTGCCAGCAGCGCATGCTGAGACAGAGCAGGTGAAATACTTAGCTGGCTGTTTTCACCGAGCATGTCCAGTGACACATTCATTAAGGATGAGGAGTTTCCCTACATCTCGTGTAACTGCACTGCACTTTTGTGGAAGGTAATTCACATTGTAAGGGACTCAAAAAGTTTTAAGACTCAAGTTTTGACTTGTCTCCCCCACTTTCACACACGTCACAAGCCCTCATGGTCACTCGTGCAGGGAGTCTCATCTCTTGCTTCTTTGTTGTGCAGACACTCACACACATCACAGACACACACATACACTTCTTTCCACCCTGAGGTGACGCCCCTGAGCGTCACCGTAGCGACAAATTGTAGGCGGGCATGGCCTCGGCATGAGCGCGAAAGATAGAAATTGAGAGATGGAGGAAGAGAAAGTAGGCAGATGTGAAAGCCTGGTGTGTGTGTGCGCATGTGTGTGTGTGTGTTCTCATTTAACTACATTCATGGGGTCCAAAAACCGGCAATCCAGTATACTTGTGGGGTCCAGACAGCTTTGTGGGGCCAAAATGCTGGACCCAACAACTTTAAAGGGCAGTTTGAGGGTTAAGACTTGGTTTTAGGATTAGGGGTAGAATTAGGTTATGGTTAGGCTGAGGGTAAGGGTTAAGGTTAGGCATTTAGTTGAGATGGTTAAGGGGCTAGGGAATGCATTATGTCAATGACAGGTCCCCACAAAGATAGTGAGACGCACTATGTGTGTGTGTGTATGTGTGCGTGCATGCCTGCGTGTGTGTGTGTGAGTGGCGGTGTGTGTGCATATCTCAGTAAAAAGCTAAATCTGCTAGGTGTGTGTTTGTGTGTTGCCTCTGAGGGCGGTACGTGTGACTCTTGCGTGTGTGTGTGTGTGTGTGTGTGTGTGTGTGTGTGTGTGTGTGTGTGTGTACGCAAAGATGAGAGTGTAGGCTGTGGACGCTTGAAAAAGCATTTCTGTGACGTGTTTATGTTGATCCAAATTTGAGGTTTTGGTGACAGCCTACAGATGTGTCAAGCATGAGAACATCATAGATGAGCTCTCTCTCGCTCTCTCTATCTCTCTCTGTCTATCTATCTATCTATCTATCTGGCTGGCTGGCTGTCTGTCTACCTTTCTTTGCTTTGATGGTTTGATACGTTAGTGTTGATACAATTTGATTTATTATAATTCTGTGATTATATTAATTATAATACAACTGCATCAAAACAATATCCATCTTTAAAACGTGTCATTTGTTTATGGTGGTCAGAGAATTTCACTACATCTGACAAATTCAGCAGAAAAAGTCTATTTTCATAAATGATGTCCGCTAACAGAGACTAAGGTAGAAGCTAATCCACAGACAGTGCTGTCATGGTTTTCAAAGGGACTATTTTCTAAGTGGAAAATAAAATTAAATGTGTGGATTATGCAGAGTAACCAGAACATTGTTTCTGGAAAAATAAGTTCCTAAAATTGGTGAATTTTTTTCTTTTTTTTTTTGAAATGTTAGTTGCTGCAGAAATCTCAGAGACAGACAGGTGGAATGTAACTAAGTACATGTAATCAACTACTGTACCTGAATACAAACTGTAATACACATACTGCTAAATAATAATACTAATATACTAAAGGGCCACATCATTACATATTTTTTATTAGAGTAAGCATGGTGATATCCTTTGCTTCCATGGCTGGTTGTTTGTCCCACATCGTTGCTGTACCTCACCTACGTAGCTGTGATACTGACACCCATGCATCGTGGTTTTTGTGACCTCAGTGCCCCGCGAGCAGCTGCTGCAGACAGAGGAGTACGACTTGAACGTGGTTCGCCTGTGTATCCAGGTTTACCTGCAGGACGACAACGGCCACTGCACCCGACCGCTCAACCCCATCGTCACCAACCCCATCTACGACAACAGTGAGTCATGACGTCAAGTTCAATTGCATGTGTCGATAACATAACTTCATAGCCATATAATTTTACTTACGGGAATACAAGTTTCCTGAGGTTAGGCGTGTCTGCCTTAGGGTTGAATTTATAGTGGAATTCAAGAGCTGTTGATGATATAACATTAATTAAAGCTGCGGCTATTTGGCTCTAATCATGCCCTGTCTCCTATTGTTATGAAACAATCCAAACATTTTTTGTGGTTGGTATCCTATCATCTACCAACTCGAGCCCTGTGAGTCGATTCTGAAAGCAGTTACAAGATCTCGGAGAACAAAGCGACACGAAGCAGGGCTCAGTTCACAATGTTCTCAAGATTTAATGAGGCACACAAGGATATATACATGTTCTAACAATGGCGCCATTCTCTTAGATGGTGTGTGAGTAGATAGATAAGAAAGAGGCACCAGAGGAAAGGAGGAAATTTATGCTGCCAATTAAAACACATAAGAGAGACTTGGTTCAGAGTTTTCACACAATGGAATGTAACCTAATCACCTAGAATTGTGTAAACATCCTACTAATTGACATAAATCAATAATGCAAGAACTGAGAACGTTCACAAGTCGCTGTGGTTGCACATACAGTTAATACAGTAGGTACCTAAAGCTGTGCAGTGTTTGTTGCAAGACTTGTGAATGTGTGTCCAGCAGATATTCTATCAATGCTGTTTTTAATGTTGCACTTAGGGAACTAGTTGAGAAAGGGGAAGTTCTTTATACACACTAACCCTAAAGTACCAGCGTTACCATGGAGCACTTCCTCTTCTGACAGCAGACATGTGACATGGGGCTCAGTCTGCTGAGGCTTTAACTGTAAACTGAATGTGGTCTTTTTCTAAACTGAGGCAAAAATTGAACAAGTTATTACACTGAGCATCTAAAACTGGTTTCTCACAACAGGACGTCGAATAGATCAAGTGAAGGCAGTTTCTGACATTATCACTCTTGGTTATAAAACATGTTGTCTCACTTGTAGAATGCAGTCTGTTAGATTAGGTTGCATGCTTACAACGTGTTTGTGCATCATCAGGGGCCCCAAACACAGCAGAGCTGAGGATCTGTCGAGTCAACAAGAACAGTGGCAGTGTCAAGGGAGGGGATGAGATCTTCTTACTGTGTGACAAAGTACAGAAAGGTACACACTTTCAATGTTCTGTTGGCATTTGCAATCATGATTTCATTATTTTACAGTATTCTGTTTTCATATTGCTTGCATCTATTTTCTCTCCATTCATCTTCATTTAATCCATTTTTCCATTAATCCATTTTGCTTTTCATAGCCGTAGTGCCTATCTCTTTGCATGTACATTCAGTTTTCCATTCCTCCCTTCCCATCATCCCCATTTCCTCCAGATGACATTGAGGTGCGATTCTTCTCCTCCGACGGCTGGGAGGCCAAAGGCTCCTTCTCCCAGGCCGATGTTCATCGCCAAGTAGCCATCGTCTTTAAGACGCCGTCCTACTACAACACCTCCATAACAGAGTCGGTCACTGTGCAAATGCAGTTACGCCGACCTTCCGATCAGGAAGTCAGTGAACCGATGGATTTCAGATATCTGCCCGACGACAAAGGTTAGCAGTGATTACCTTCTTTCTGTCATTAACTCAATATCTCATTATTCCTCTGTGTCCTATGTGGTAATGTCCAGGATCTGGGGTCACCATTCTCAGTTGGATTCATATGATACATGTCAACGTTTTGTTTATGCTTTAGATCCTTATGGCTACAATGCGAAAAAGCGCAGTCGAGAGCACTTGATGAGGATATCAGGCTTGTCAGGTAAGAGTCTTGCTGCTGTATACACAGTACAACCCATCTGATATGTAGGGCTAAAACTAGGGATTATTTTCACTCTAATTAATCTGATGGAGCTAATCTATTTGTTGTTTGGTCTATAAAATGTCAGAAATGGTGAAAAATGTTGTTTTCCAAAGCCCAAGAGGACACCCTCAAATGTCTTGTTTTTTCACAACTTAAAGATATTCAGTTTACTGTCGAAGAGGAGTAAAAAAAACTAGGAAATATTTGCATTTAAGAAATGGATTAAGAAGAGTTTTTTACTTTTTTTCATAAAAATGACTCAAACCGATTTGATTATCAAAATACTTGGTGATTAATTTAACAGTTGACAACTAATTACTGTGCAATATACTTCTTTTTGCATAATGTGTATACAAAGCTATTTTATATAGTTGCTCTCAGGACTGTGCACCAGGTCCCCCCCTCTCTCTTTTTTTTTTTTCTGCACTACCTATACTTTATATTTTTATATTTTATAATTTTATATTTTGTGTCAACACTGTAAAGGGATTGCTTCAGTCTTGTTGCACAGGTATTGCACTTGTGTATAATGACATTAAAGGCTTTCTATTCTATTCTAATCAATTCATCTTTGCAGCTCTACTGATATGGCATGTGCATGTCTTTTGTATGTACATGTATATTTATGCATTGTAACAAAGGTTTCTGGCCTTTCTTTAGGTGGTCATTTTGCCGGTCTGGCTATGAACAGGCCGAAGGCGGTGCCACAGACCACCATGAGTCACATGCGGAAAGGTAACTGCCTTAACTTGCTTTCCCCTTAAATAGCAATGATTAGATGTTAAGCCAATTACAACACATCCGTCCAGTTCAGGATAATTCTACCCTGCTATCACACTAATTGTTACTATATGTTTTCCAGACCTGGGCAACGTTTACCTGAGGCAACAGCCCACACCTTCGATGCAGCAACCACCCTCTGTATTCAACCAGCCCTACCCACAAGGCGCTCAGAATGTAATGATGACATCACAGGCTCCTAATGTGCCAGTCAGCCATTCATGGGTAAATCCAAACCCAGCACTCTCAATGGATACAGTCACCATAAACCAGTCTGGTGCCATGAGCAATCTTCCACCTCCTAATAGCAGCAGGCAACAGCAGCCAAGCCGGGGACCTGTTTACCCCCACAGAGTGGAGCACAGCAACTTTGAGAATAACACCCTCCCCCAGCTCTCTATGAGGGACTTGCAATGTTTGGATACAGTCCCCCAGGCCCCTGTAATGAGCCAGTTGGAGACCCAGTCGGTCTTCCACCTGCAGCACCAAAGGGAGGAGCATGTGTCTGAGTCCCGGGCCCAGAACCATCTAGGCAACCAGAACCAGGGACTCCAGACTGTGTGGTCCAATTTCAATAACCTCAGTCCAGCCCAGAATACCTTTAACGGGTCAGTATCTGGAGGTGGAGGTGGGTCGCATTCATTTTCCTTCCTAGGGGGACTAGAAGGGGAAGATTTTCTGAAGGGCCTGGTGGGAGGAGGGACTGGCTTCCAGCTGAAGCAGGAGCCCCAGATCACAGTCGGACAAGAAACCCATGCTTCTCTCATGCAGTCCCCAAGGGAAAGCCAAGAAAATACTTACACCAACTTGCTTCCTCGTTCTATGAACAACGGCACCAACATGGATCCAATGAGGCATGACGGTAGTGGAAGCACCCAGCCTCTTAAAAATCTGCCAAATCCGTACTCAAGCAACGGCATGGCCTCCGAAGGCCACTTTCCAACTTTGGCAGACTGGATCAAAGCATCTCGCCAAAGTGACTATAAGGAGTGACAGTGTTGGTATAAATAAATAATAATAAACAGAAGCAGCTCAGAGGGATACATTGGTCTGTCTAAGCCATGCATTCTCAGTAGGCATATGCTTGGTCTATTACATCAGTGGGCAAATGAGCAAAATTATTGGCGGCCAATTGGAATCTTTAACCAGACAAAGGCATTGTTTCTAGGCGATACAATTGATTACAGACTAGTTCCTTCCAAAGAATGCTTCTTACACCTGATTGGCCTACTGTTGTGCTCGGGAAGCTGCCGTTGGTCTTTGCTTCCCATTATTAATCTGGAAAGACACCATTCTCCTAAAGATGAATAATCAAATTTGCTTTCTTGGTGAATTTGAGAGAGGAAAATAAACCATGCAGTTTCAGAACATTTCCACATCTATATACAATAAATACAATTGGTGCAAATCTGTTTCTGGTTTCACCCCAACCTTTAACTTCTGAACTGTTGGGGTTGGGGTGTTTCAAGAGGCGTAAAGTTGAAATGTGATTCTTATCACTCCCCCTAATTCACTGATTGGTTTCCCGCTGCTGGTGTTATGAGTAGAAATTCTCCAGACTAGTCAATAAAAGTGAGCTCACATGAGTATGCCTAGCTTCTGCAAGGCTGAGACCTGTACATGGATAAAACATGCCTTAGGTTGTAAAGATGACCAATGACATGCTGATGGTTTCCAAGCCAAAGTTAGATTTCCACAGAAGTGAATGTACTACTTTCTTTCTTTGTCTTTCTCAGGTGACATCGGATTCACTGTGAACATACTGTATAGTATTCAATGTCTTTGATATTTTAATTTTAGAAACAGAGGGCTAAATGGATGTTAGGGATTTGAACGTACAGCAGAAAGTAATAGCTTATTATCATGGATTTAATCTTTTTATTGTTTTGGAAAGGATTCTTATATATTGTACTGTTTTATCGTATTTTAGCAGAATATTTGCTGTTAAATGCACTCTGTACTTACATGTTAGGCACACTTGGGGGTAAAAGCAATAATAATAATTTGCTGAAACGCTCAAGAACTGGCAAGGTACTGAAATTTCCATTGAGGAAGTGGGAGGAAGGACATTGAGTGTGCTCTTTCCTTTGTAATGACTATGTCATAACAGTGATCACATGTGTAATCCAGAGTTCTCAGAGCACATCTGCCAGATGTTTTATAGATACAGATGTCAATTTTCTTTGTTTCATTCATTCAGCTGAGCCTCACAGAGTGCCTAGCTTGGGGACAATATGATTAGCCACATGGTTGATAATGAACAAACTGTCAACTCTAGCCTAGCTCATCATAGCATGTTGTTTTTGTACTTGTATGCCCTGCAGAAGCTTTGTGGTTTTAAAAGAAAGTATTTGATGACTACTTTTGATTTCTTTTTTACAGGATCAGTTCTTATTAAACAATCTGTTTTATTCTACATCTTTTGTCCTTTAATTATCATCTATATACTCTATCTCCTATACTATATCCAGAGCATACAGAACAGTTGTGGAAATGATAAAGCATGACCAAATGCCCTGATATAATGTATTATCATAAGAGGAACAGGCCAAGTGCATTATTTTCTATATTTGGACATCTAAGAGTGCATTATCATGCTTATAACATGGCCAGTTATAGGAACAAGTTAACAATTTAGAAAATGCATGTTTAGCTTTCTGACCAAAGAGTTAGATCCCAAAAACAACAATAGCATTCTCATGCGAATATGTAGCTAGTTAGCATAAAGGGAAATAAATAAATAGCTAGCCTAGCTCTTTCCTGGAAGTTATTGCTTTCAGCCAAGATATAGTCTGGCATATAACCGCCAAAAACCAAGATTTGCTCAATTTACTGATTAAATGAGATATAATGTGTTTGATAAGAGTGTGGTTTAATATAACCTGAGAAATTATTTAGAAGAGTGTTTAAATTAACACCTGCCCGCCAGCCAATCAGAAACAAGTATGCTCAGTCATGCTATAAGATATTTAGATTATATGATTATATGATTATATATATTTATGCTCCCCAACTTTGATAAAAGTCTCCAAAAGTGCGCCAAAATCCCGAGAATTCCTCCTAGCTTATGTTTTGAGGTGCAGCTATGAGATAACAAGGTGATAGCCTGACAGTGAGCATGTCTCAACAACAAAGTGATGAGCAGACTGAGCCATTTTTTCCATTTTCCTTTATTGCATTACATATCTTTTTTGTGCATGTTATAGGTTTATAGAAAATGGTGTTCACCAACTGCTCAAAACAGCTCTACTGTAGTCCAGCCTTTATTTCTGTGACGAATGTGCGTCACTTTGTAACACATGTTATAATGCTCGCTAGCTGCTAGCATGGCAAGCCCTCATACTCTGCTTCTGACTGGCTAGTAGTCCTTACCTAGGTACTGTCAGGGCCCTCATACTCTGCTCCTGACTGGCTAGTAGTCCTTACCTAGGTACTGTCAGGGCCCTCATACTCTGCTCCTGACTGGCTAGTAGTCCTTACCTAGGTACTGTCAGGACCCTCATACTCTGCTTCTGACTGGCTAGTAGTCCTTACCTAGGTACTGTCAGGACCCTCATACTCTGCTCCTGACTGGCTAGTAGTCCTTACCTAGGTACTGTCAGGGCCTCATACTCTGCTTCTGACTGGCTAGTAGTCCTTACCTAGGTACTGTCAGGGCCCTCATACTCTGCTCCTGACTGGCTAGTAGTCCTTACCTAGGTACTGTCAGGACCCTCATACTCTGCTCCTGACTGGCTAGTAGTCCTTACCTAGGTACTGTCAGGGCCTCATACTCTGCTCCTGACTGGCTAGTAGTCCTTACCTAGGTACTGTCAGGGCCCTCATACTCTGCTTCTGACTGGCTAGTAGTCCTTACCTAGGTACTGTCAGGGCCCTCATACTCTGCTCCTGACTGGCTAGTAGTCCTTACCTAGGTACTGTCAGGACCCTCATACTCTGCTCCTGACTGGCTAGTAGTCCTTACCTAGGTACTGTCAGGGCCTCATACTCTGCTTCTGACTGGTTAGTAGTCCTTACCTAGGTACTGTCAGGGCCTCATACTCTGCTTCTGACTGGTTAGTAGTCCTTACCTAGTTACTGTCAGGGCCTCATACTCTGCTTCTGACTGGCTAGTAGTCCTTACCTAGGTACTGTCAGGGCCCTCATACTCTGCTTCTGACTGGCTAGTAGTCCTTACCTAGGTACTGTCAGGGCCCTCATACTCTGCTCCTGACTGGCTAGTAGTCCTTACCTAGGTACTGTCAGGACCCTCATACTCTGCTCCTGACTGGCTAGTAGTCCTTACCTAGGTACTGTCAGGGCCTCATACTCTGCTCCTGACTGGCTAGTAGTCCTTACCTAGGTACTGTCAGGGCCCTCATACTCTGCTTCTGACTGGCTAGTAGTCCTTACCTAGGTACTGTCAGGGCCCTCATACTCTGCTCCTGACTGGCTAGTAGTCCTTACCTAGGTACTGTCAGGACCCTCATACTCTGCTCCTGACTGGCTAGTAGTCCTTACCTAGGTACTGTCAGGGCCTCATACTCTGCTTCTGACTGGTTAGTAGTCCTTACCTAGGTACTGTCAGGGCCTCATACTCTGCTTCTGACTGGTTAGTAGTCCTTACCTAGTTACTGTCAGGGCCTCATACTCTGCTTCTGACTGGCTAGTAGTCCTTACCTAGGTACTGTCAGGGCCCTCATACTCTGCTTCTGACTGGCTAGTAGTCCTTACCTAGGTACTGTCAGGGCCTCATACTCTGCTCCTGACTAGCTAGTAGTCCTTACCTAGGTACTGTCAGGGCCCTCATACTCTGCTTCTGACTGGCTAGTAGTCCTTACCTAGGTACTGTCAGGGCCCTCATACTCTGCTTCTGACTGGCTAGTAGTCCTTACCTAGGTACTGTCAGGGCCTCATACTCTGCTTCTGACTGGCTAGTAGTCCTTACCTAGGTACTGTCAGGGCCCTCATACTCTGCTCCTGACTGGCTAGTAGTCCTTACCTAGGTACTGTCAGGGCCCTCATACTCTGCTCCTGACTGGCTAGTAGTCCTTACCTAGGTACTGTCAGGGCCCTCATACTCTGCTTCTGACTGGCTAGTAGTCCTTACCTAGGTACTGTCAGGGCCCTCATACTCTGCTTCTGACTGGCTAGTAGTCCTTACCTAGGTACTGTCAGGGCCCTCATACTCTGCTTCTGACTGGCTAGTAGTCCTTACCTAGCTACTGCTTATGTGCGACTCCCAACAAAGATGGTACAGAAGTAAGATGCCTCACTCTGTAGCTAAAACAGAGAGCTCAACACACAGGGGGAAAAGAGGAGCTGCAGCAATGTGCAGTACAACAAAAATATGGTGTTTTTTTAATTAAACCATGTATCCCTATTCTGGTACAACCTCTAAATACAATTATGAACCTGAAAATGAGCATAATATGGGCGCTTTAATGTCCATTCAGCAATGAAGAAGTGTTTAGTCCTTTCATAATAATAATTACATTTTTTGAGTCTTTTCAGTATTACATTTTACATTTGGTGCCCAAAGCAAGCAACCAGATTTAATATTAGTAAAACAATATCAGACCATTAAAAGAGGAAAAATGTCTTAATAATATGTAATAATAGTTTGACAAGTCACCAGTTGCGCAATGAAGGGAATGTAGTGACTGTAATTACAGTCAGTACTGTTGACCAATGCCACAAAACACTTTTAAATGTTGCTCTCTTTCAACTTCTAACCCTCCCTGCACAAAACAATTATACAACAATCATTTATTGTGGCTTTTACCTAATACTAAGTAAAAATATGTACTTCTTTTTATACAAAATGTAGTTAGTGTTCGAATTTAACCGTTGTGTTGTCTTCTCGTTGACCATGGTCCTTCTCAAAGTTTTTGTTTCTTTTCTCCCATTTTTGACGTTTTCGTCCGGTTTGCTTGAAGTTTTTAATCTTTGTTTTTGTCACTTTTTACAACGTTTTTTACGGTTTCCCCATCGTTTTCTACAGTGTTGGCACTTATTTTGACATCCAATATTTCTTATATATCCAAAGTTGCTTACAGATGATGTAAGAGGTCACACGCCTTAAGTGTCTTGCTCATGGACACATTGGCTGATGTAACGCAGTGGGAATCGAACGCGGATCTCCCACAACAAATGCATGTGTCATTTCCACTGCATGTGTTATTTCCATATTTCTGATATATCCAAAGCGACTTACAGTTGCTATATATGAGAGGTCCCACACCTCTCATATATAGGGTTAACTGTTTTGCTCATGGACACATTGGTTGTTGTAATGCAGTGGGAATCAAACACAGAAGCACCAAAAGCATGTGTCATATCCCCTGCACCATCACCACCCACAGCACAAGGGTTAATACATGCAGACAAATTTGCTTTAGTGCTAAACTACTAAAGAACTATTTATTTGAATCTCTTATTACAGTTATAGTTTTGGAGATGAGTTTCTCCTATGATCTTTGCACATATTGGCCTAACAGCTCTCTACAGATGACCCTTTTAAATTCCTCTTATTAGTGCTACAATTCTATCAATCCACCTTTTTATTTATATCAAATGTCTTCGTTTGCAACCACAGATGATAATCTACCTCATGCCTTTGTTATAACATCATCTCCTGTTGTTTAGGTACAGCATTGGCCATAAATAAATGACGTGCAATTCTGACAAATATGAAACCGATTTTTTCCCCAAGATTTCAATAATGGGTGGCAAGAATGTCAAAATGTCTATCTTAGATCTTCAGAGTCAGCTGCTGGGGTGTGTTGCTCAGTGGCACGTCAGCAGGGCAGATGTTGACATGGGTACGACTTTCTAGACTTAGCCAGATGTTTTATTTGCTATTAGTACTTCTGGTGAGATATTTAAAAAACGTGCATTTTAGAAAACAATAAAGCAGTTATTCTTGAATTACAGCGTTGTGTGTAACAAAGTGTGTGTGTTGTGTGTAACAAAGTGACCGAGCTAACTGGCTAACAACGTTTGAGACGTTAGGTCTCGGTGATTCTTAGTAGTGGAAATGATTGAATGGGATCGTCAAGTTTAAATAAACTGTGGTAATCATTTAAGATGGATCTGAATTAGTCATTGAATCAATTTCATCTTTTTAATCCAAGTGAAATTACAAAATGTAAGCCTACCCATCCTTTTGTTCTCATGGCAATATAGCCAGATACAAGTATCAATCAGCTGTTAAAGACACCAGAATACAAAAATGAAAAAAAATCTACTCTGTTCATCTACCCCCTCCCCCCACCCCCCCAAACAAACTTAGCTCTGACTCATCCAGACAATACCTACTCTGTGAATGTGTTGTACAGTTTCATATTTACATCAGTGTCGTTTACATTTTCATCACAAATTGATGTTGATTTTAATCTCATTTCTTGAAAATGATTGCATTCGATATCTCCATGGTACTTTACAAACAGCGTGTCCTGAAGCGTCATTACCAAGGAATCCAGGATGTGCTACATTGGAGATGTTTGTTTTCTCTTGTATTGGGAGCCTGAGGCGCAACGCTGTATGCAGCTTCCTTCCTGTCACGTTGACATGAACCACAATGAACCTGATATTAAACCTCAGTGCATACTACACAGGATACATGTCAACAATCGGCTCACAGGCTTTTGGTTTTGATTTACCGGTCTCATTTGTAAACAGTATTTGTATTATTGAAGTTTCAATTAAATCTACAGTATTTACATGCATGCAGTCTTCTGAACGGAAACTTAAATAACCTTCGCCCCAACTGGTGGTTATGAAAAAGCACTATTAACCCTTATGTTATCCTCCTGGGTCAAAAAGATTACCACTTATTTTTATTTATTTTTCTACACTTTTTCGACATTTCACATTTTCAACGCATTATTTTATTATATTATTATATTATCCATGGTCAATAACCCTCATTTGTATAGAATTATACCTAATACTTGAGTTAATAAAGCAGAAATTATGAATTATGTTGACTAATATGAGAGGGGTGTATGTTGAGTTGTTGCAATTTTTTATAATATAGACATTTTTAAATGGGGTCAAATTTGACCCGAGGACAACAGGAGGGTTAAAACACAATAGCCTGGAGGAGCTTACAACATTGTTTGACATATTATGATCTTACAAAGTTGACCAGGTTTATGTGTTTTCAAACTATTACAATCATATTACCCTTACCATTATTGAGATGTGGAGCAACCTTAGCTGTCAATGGACGTTGTTTTTACCTGGCAAACGCAATTCACTCTTCTTTTAGCTCAGTTTTGGTCTGCTAAATGCTAGCTGCTAAATGCTCCATTGTGTTCACCGGCTAGACGCTAACTTTGTCTGTCGGCCTTTTAAAGCGGGCAGGTTGTGCACAGTGGGTTAATCAAAGCTTGTTGGTGGAAACAGGGTTGATAAGAGCGGTGCAACTACACCGAAACAGTAAAGTTGTTGGAGCAATTAAAAGTTGGAGAACGATTAAAAGTCTGCGCTCAGCTTCAAACAACAATGTTAAAAACAACAGACAAAGCCTTAAATCTGGGTGTAGTCATGGACTCTGACCTGAACTTTAACAGCCACATTAAGACAACTCCAAAGTCAGCCTATTATCACTTTAAGAATATATCAAGGGTTAAAGGACTCCTGTGTCAACAGGGTTTGGAAAAACTTGTCCATGCTTTCATCTTCAGTAGACTGGACTACTGGAACGGGGTCTTTACAGGTCTAACTAAAAAATCAATCAGACAGCTGCAGCTGATCCAGAACACTGCTGCTCGGGTCCTCACTAAGACCAAGAGACTGGATCACATCCCTCCAGTCCTCACTAAGACCAAGAGACTGGATCACATCACTCCAGTCCTCACTAAGACCAAGACACTGGATCACATCACTCCAGTCCTCACTAAGACCAAGAGACTGGATCACATCCCTCCAGTCCTCACTAAGACCAAGAGACTGGATCACATCCCTCCAGTCCTCACTAAGACCAAGAGACTGGATCACATCCTCCAGTCCTCACTAAGACCAAGAGACTGGATCACATCCCTCCAGTCCTCACTAAGACCAAGAGACTGGATCACATCCCTCCAGTCCTCTCACTAAGACCAAGAGACTGGATCACATCACTCCAGTCCTCACTAAGACCAAGAGACTGGATCACATCCCTCCAGTTCTCACTAAGACCAAGAGACTGGATCACATCCCTCCAGTCCTCACTAAGACCAAGAGACTGGATCACATCACTCCAGTCCTCACTAAGACCAAGAGACTGGATCACATCCCTCCAGTTCTCACTAAGACCAAGAGACTGGATCACATCCCTCCAGTCCTCACTAAGACCAAGAGACTGGATCACATCACTCCAGTCCTCACTAAGACCAAGAGACTGGATCACATCCCTCCAGTTCTCACTAAGACCAAGAGACTGGATCACATCACTCCAGTTCTCACTAAGACCAAGAGACTGGATCACATCACTCCAGTTCTGAAGTCTTTCTTGTGCCTCAAATAATTGATTTCAAAGTACTTTTGCTAGTTTACAAATCACTCAATGGCTTAGGACCAAAATACATTTCTGATCTGCTACTACACTATGACCCCCCCAGACCTCTGAGGTCATCTGGGACAGGTCTGCTTTCTGTCCCCAGAGTCAGAACTAAACAGGGTGAAGCAGCGTTCAGTTTCTGTGCTCCTCATATTTGGAATAAACTCCCTATTTTTAACTGTTTATTCTTGTATTTTATCTGTTTTTATTTTTAACTGTTTTTTAACTGTTTTTGTGTAATAAAGTATTTATCTATCTATATATCTATCTATCTTTTAACCCAGCACGTTCTGGTCCAGAGCTTACACAGCTAATACAGGGATGTTACTACATTACATGTCATTTAGCTGACGCTTTTATCCAAACTGACTTACATTTGCTATATGTCAGAGGTCACACACCTCTGGAGCAACTAGGGGTTAAACATCTTGCTCAGGGACACATTGGTTGATGCATCACAGTGGGACTCAAAACCTGATTTCCCACACCAAAGGTATGGGTGATATCCACTGCGCCACCACCTCGTGTGTCATTGTGTTATGAAACAAGGTATTGCAACACCAAATGCGGGTAAATAATAAGGGGACCAAATGTTCTCGCATAGACGACAATGTAGTAATAATTGACTGTCAGGATATTTCACTATCACTATCACAACACAAACACTGCATGAGTGTGTGGGTGCAAATGTAGTACGCATGTTACATCTCAAGTGTGTGTGTCTTGCTGTGCACAGTTTGGACTAGATGCTCGATGCATTGTGTCTCTTTCAGTATTTCCTAACCATGTCCTGGAAAAGGCGAGCTAGACCTGTTTAGCTACCTATTTCCAGTAATGCCCCTCCTCTGCTGCTCTGTCGCCTCCTCCTTCCCCTCTCCCCCCCCTTCCTGTGAAGCTGGCAAGCCCTCTCTCACTGCAAATGGTTGATGACGACACTGTATGCATGCAGTACTGATAATACAAAAGTTAAATTTGAATGTCCACTTCCTCTATGCATTGATGTACATGTTTTTTTTTAAATGGATCTGAACATTACTGGTGTTTGATCACACATGTATATTGAGTGTGATTAATTGAATACAATATTTTATATATATATATATATATATATATATATATATATATATACTGTATATATACAGTAAATTCAAACAAGTTAGAGAACCATCTGGGGTTTCATATAACTTGGCTGCATATAACCATGAATATGAAGATAAACATGATTTATTTTTGTCTTATTGTATTGTAAAGCTCTGGGCTTCCAGCTTTTCATGATGTTGCTATAAAATACACCAGAATGAGAAAAACACAATATGCTCCATGGAAGTGACTAAATTATTATTATTTTGAAATTTGCTGAAGAAATAAAATATGTTCTCACTTTACCACACCATCTGCATACATCTATTAATCTTTTTAGGAACAAACCAGGTTCCAAGATGTCTCCCTCTCAATCAACTTATTGAATGATACCCAAGCTATGTCATAAAGACATATAGTCATCTTTTCCACCTATAAGATCACTGAGCCTCTCTATGAAATATGGAGAGCACTTATTACTTCCATTCTCTGAGAGCAATTTGCCTGATCCTACAATTTGCAAACTTCCTGCAGCACATTTTAATTATAGGTATTGTACCTTATGTGTAGGTAGAAAGGCTTCTCATGCAAGACCTAACTCATTTTTCAGAGCAGGGGAAATCCCACGAAGATGTGTGTGTGTGACCGGAGAACAGCGTATAGGTCTAACTGTGTGTTCCAGGGTGTGCAGCAGGTTTGTGCCATTGTTTATAGGGATACTGAATGTGAATGGCTCAAGTATTAACCATACTCTTTGTTTATTTATGCTAATGTGGTAAGTGGAGACAGAAGCCAAAAACCACAGCTATCATTTCTTGAGCTGGTTGTCATACAAAGCCTAAACGCAGTATTCAATTTCAGTTCAATTTTATTTATAGTATCAATTCATAACAAGAGTTAGCACAGCAGGACGTAGCAGGGCACCGCAGAGCGTAGCCTAACTATGTGTTTGGTTAGAATTTAGTTGTTTTTTACCTTTGTTTTCCAGGGAAAATAATGAAAAATGTAACTAAGGTTGCACTTAGTGCAGTATTGTGGTGTGTAGATAAGACTCTGAGACACAACAACCTGCACAACTGGTTTATTTACATTTTAGCATACTATTTAAGCAGTTGCACATTTTGTTTTCCCATCCTGTATATATTCAAATATGTGTTTTTATATTTTATTCTATTACTATTATTATTGCATGTATATTGTATGTAGCCTATGTATATTGTATCCTAGTATTCCATTTATATTTATATTCTGTGCTGTGTGACTGATGTATGTTTGCTGCTCTAACACTATAATTTCCCATTTTTTGGATCAATAAATATCTATCTATCTATATATCTATCTATCTATCTATCTATCTATCTATCTATCTATCTATCTATCTATCTATCTATCTATCTATCTATCTATCTAACTAACTACAAAAGAGAGGTGAATACAAACCGCAGTGACAGCACTCCAGTTAGCTAAAGCTAGCTGGTTTGGAATCAAAAAGCTAGCTAGCTTTAGCTATAGCTAACTTTTGCCACAGCTAACTCGCTGACAATTCCCAATTGAAACATTAACTTTAACTTTAAATTTTAACAACTTAGTAATTGTGTTTGTTATACCACATCCATAAATGCTAAATGTAATCAAAATAGAGAAAAAACTAACACCAGATGAAAAAAGCTGTGTTAAAAGCTAACTAGCCTAGCTTGCCTTTCAGATTAGCCAAACATAGATTGTCCATACGTAGTAGTAGGCGTACAGTGTCTGATTTCATCCTAATATAATCATCCAAAAGAGATATAAAATCAAGGAACTTTTGAAACTGTAGCCTTCATACTTCAGACCCTTTTTTCTCAACTTCAGTTTCTGTATAGGCCTACTGCTGTCAGCCTCTTTACATTTACTCCTCAGATGACAGAACTTGATAGCATTGCCTATAAAGTCCATTATACCAGACACAACAGTGTTGTTGTATTTCCTCACTGTATTTCCTTTTTTCATAAGCAGCCATACATATGTCAACATACCGTCGCCTACACAGGTTAAATACACACAAACTTCAACTAAGTTCTGTCTGTTCCATCAACATTTTCTCTTGATAGTTCCACTTTTGGTATTGTCATGTACACTTTGGACAATGCACATGTATTCAGCACAAAGAGAGCACGTACGCATTACAGAGCAAGGAGGAACCAGCATTTGTGTAAAGTACCCACAACACTTTCAGGCCAATCCAGCGTGCTGCCCAGCAAAAATACACCATATAACCCGTTAGGAACACTGTCATTTCAGAGTGAATAAAGGAAGAGTACTGGCATAAAGTCATAAGTGTGGTTGGACCAGTTGGCTAAATCTGTACTGTTGGAGCAGAAACTTAGGGGAGGGAAAGCAAAGGGATTCTTTGAACTACCTTATCGGGTTAATCAGTCTTTCATGATTACGATCTGTTGTGGTTGTAAACACAGGAATATACAGGGTAAATTTGTGGATGCCCCAGCAAATCTTTTTCAATCTCTGTGAAATGTGTTGGCAACATCTTCTTTTAAAAATGTCTGACTGCCATTGGAGAAAATGGTCCCATTTTTTGTTGTCTTGCCAACTCAACCGGAGGACATCAGATTATTTCTCTCAGATCTCACATACTTTGAAACATTATGCTTGAGGAGCTGATGTATATATATATATATATATATATATATATATATATATATATATATATAAATACTGTGAAAGTATCAACAGAGAACAGAGAATTGCACCCAAAACATATTCAGAAACCGTGCCTTTAATCGAGCCCTCATGACTTCTGTATGGTTGAGATGTCACAACTATTCTATATAGCCTATAGGTAGAAAGTGTCACTGCAGTGCTGCTTCAGTCATTCCCCGGATGCAATGATGCTGCAGTGACAGCGCAGAGAGCACGGATGAGGAAGACCCGGAAATGCTAACCAATCAGAGTAGACTGGGCTTTTCCGGATGGCAGGTTAAAAAGACAGGCACTGAAATACAGCGTTTCAGACAGAGAATGAATACAGGTGTATTCAGACAGAGAGTATAAGAAATATAATGTGTTTTTTAACATTAAAGCATGTAAACATGTTTTAGAAGAAACACACAATACAAGTATGAACCTGGAAATGAGCATTATATGTCCCCTTTAACTTAACATATCATAAACATATGGCCAAAAGTGTTTCCACCTACTTTATCTGGTCTGGGGCTGTTTTCATATAGTTTGACTTAGCAGCTCAGTTTTAATTAAAGGAACAGTTCGACATTGTGGGAAATATACTGTACTTATTTGCTTTCTTGCTGTAAATTAGGTTTTTTATATTGTTTATTATATAGCCTAAACAAGATATGATGTGTTGGTTAGTAAACGCTAGGGCTTCTGCTAAGCATTTTTTTCATCTTTGAATAGTGCAAGGCTAGCTGTTTCTGACTTTCTCCAGTCTTTATGCTATGCTAAGCTAAGCTAACCTAACCCTAACCGTCTCCTGGCTGTAGCTTCATATTTAATGGACAGGCATTAGAGTGGGATTTATCTTCTCATCTAACTCTCGCCAAGGATCCATAGTTTCTATAAGCTGTGTGCAGTTCAACCAAAGAATGATGTTCTCATATCAGATTTAATTTTAATAGTTCATGAATGGGAGCAAAACCCCTGCAGCCAGGTTCCAAAATCTGGTGGAAAGCCTGAAACCAGAAGAGTGAGGCAGCAGCAAATTTACATCCAACAAACACATGTGGGTGTCCATGTAATGTTCTACTTTATATACTTGGATGTAAAGATTGTTCATTATCTTTGACCTTCCTGTATCACCACGGTACAAAAAGGTCACAGGCGCTCAGCACAAACCCCAAATACCAGGACCATCATCAGCTAAAGCATTTTCCCACACACAGCGACATCACAGGCTAACACCCTGGACTCCTCCACCTTTTGCCTGGGATCCTGACACCGTCATGTCACAAACGGCAACCTCACTCTCACACACCTACATTGTGACATCACACAGGCATCTTACGTCCTCCTACCCTCCACATTAGTATCTAATGTGACAGCTCTGCATATATGCCCCCACACACACACACACACTTGACATCACAGGGCTTCCTCCTAAAACCCACACTGTAGGCCTACACCTCTGCACTTTCTACTTGCGTTCAAGAGCAGCTTTCCTCACACTCTCAGCTTCGTAGTCACAAGCCACCCCCTATCAAAACCTGACTACTGGGTTAACTGAACAACACTGGGAAAAAAAGCAAGTGGGGCATTAAGTCTGAGGACAGCAGGCTTTTTTGTATCATGTTTATCCCTTGTGTTGTGCTCCCGGGTCAAAAAGGGACAAAAAATTGACATTTTTGTCCCTTTTTCAGACTTTTATTTTAAGTTTTCACTAACACCACCTTACTACCACTAGTTTTACACTACTTTTTGGAATTCATGGTCAATAATCCTCATTAATATTGAATTATACCTAATATTTGAGTTAAAAAAGCAGAAATAATTCATTATTTGACTAATAATTAAGATTTGAGGAACGTACAGATGAGTTTCGTCAGGAATGAAAGTGATCAGTTGTATTTGCAAAGAACTTTGTATGGAATCCAATCCATTTTTTGTGGTAATTTGGTTAAAAAGAAACTCATATTTCAGATATAGACATTTTTTTAATTGAGCCCAAACTTTAGGAAGTTTCTGTTTCTCTTCAGCCAAACCACTAGAAATGTTAAATGTGTGACTGAACATGAATTAGTAAAATACTAATGCAAATTTTTTTTGTTTAACTCTAGTGTATTACAAAGCAGGGAAGTCTATCTCGAGGGTCTTGTTTTGTAATAAGTCAGTTATTATACAGTACCCTCTGCTGGACAGAAGTGAGCAGTGCATTTACTCTTTAAGCGTCCAGGGTATACTAATCGAGTGTGAAAAACATAAAGGATTGTTAATGGATTGTTAAGTAATTTAAGCAGTTTCAAACACTAAGAAATAAATATAATTTAGATATTCAATATCTAAATTATATTAGACAATATTAAATATTCAAATCTTTAGATAGAGTAATGGAGAATATTTGGTTGTATTATTTAAATCTATCTTCTATCAGCTATTCTGGTCTGATCACAAAACATCACAGACCATTTGGTGCCTTTAAGAGTTGTCGGGATTTTTTCTATTATACTTTCTTTGACCATTAGAAATTCCATTACGTCTGTTTAGAGATGGAAGCCGTGCCAAAGACAAAGTCATATGTACCTATAAATCCGCAATTGTTATAGTCCGTTTACGGTTATTGAATCCAACAACAAACACATGAGTTGCAATGTTGGAGTAGGAAACTACGAGGAGAACAGGAAGGCAGCAGGAGAGGCTGTCAGGTGGGAGCAGAGTTCACGTTATTTTCTTTTCCACTTGGGGACATATATATTTTGCGATGGATCCACAGCCCCCACCAAAGCCATGGGAGAGGCGGATTCCAGGGACAATGAGTGCACCTATAAATTACAGGTAAACGAGCTATATACCTGTTTAGTGTTTACTGACTGGAGCTGGTTCGCTGTTGTTGGTGACGTTAGCTATATTATGCTAAGGTTGTAGCACAAGCTAGGTGAGCATCCAAACGATGGATCCTTTGACATGGTGGTATAAATCATTGACCTTTAAACCAATCTCCATTTGCCAGAATATTTCGCTGACGGTGGGCATATACAAAGGACCAGCTGCCTAACTACTAATAGGCCCGCCGAGGCCCTGGCCTAGCATGGGTAGCTGACTAGCTAACGTTAATGTTACGGAAAAGTTGGTATTTAAAGACTTTAAAGGCTTTTAATTTTGACAGGTCAGTTAGGCTAGAAAGGGGGAAGATATGCAGGGAATCGTCACAGGGCGGATTCGAACCCTGGACCTCTGCGTCGAGGCATAAACCTCAAAGTACATGTGCGCCCGCTCTACCCACTGAACCAACCTGGCAACACAATGCTACGGAAAAGTGTCTCGCCAGGTAACGCTAGACAGTAACGTTAGCATATCTTAATTATGAATGTAAACGTCGCATAAAACATAAACTAAAGTCATGCAATCATTTGAATTGCCCTTCTCCACTTTGGGTAGTTTTTAGTACTCGGTGAACATTCCCATTACTCCTCCTGTCAAATCTGACCCTTTAAAAATGTCTATATCTGAAATATGAGTTTCTTTTTAACCAAATTACCAGAACAAATGGATTGGATTCCTTACAACGTTCTTTGCAAATACAACTGATCACTTTCATTCCTCTGATCTTAACTCTTAGTAAAAAAAAAATCATAATTTCTGTTTTTTTAACTCAATAATTCTATATAAATGAGGATTATTGACCATGAATTCCAAAAAAGTAGTGTAAAACTAGTGGTAGTAAGGTGGTGTTAGTGAAAACTAAAACTAAAATCTGAAAAAGGGACAAATGGTCAAATTGCTGTCCGTTTTTGACCCGGGAGGACAACACAAGGGCACAACACAAGCACTGTTCAGTTTAGGTCACATCAACCTGATAGTTACACAGAATCATTCATGTTTTAGTTTAGCTAAATGAAATATTACCCATGCTTTCTGTATCATCCAAAAGTGACATGACCAAACACTAAACTTGTTTTGAACCTTATGATTTTCTTCTCACCAAACAGATCTTCAAACTGTGGACCACCTGCAGGTCCCTCTGTTTCTGCAGGCCCCCCTGTCCTGACCAGGATGGTGCCCCCATTGCCCCCTCGCCCCATCCAGCAGGCTTACCGGCCAGCCTACAACTCTTTCACCTCCTCTTACAGCCCCTATGGGAGCTCCATGTACGGGGGCTACAGCCCTTACGCCTATGGTGGTGGTGGCGGCTACGGCATGGGAGGATACAGCCGCCTCTCCAACACTGAAGACGCCCCCCCCAGCCGGTTTGTGCAACAGGCGGAGGAGAGCAGTCGCGGTGCCTTCCAGTCTATTGAGAGCATTGTCCAGGCCTTTACCTCAGTTAGTATGATGCTGGACGCCACCTTTTCAGCTGTGTATAACAGTTTCCGTGCGGTGTTGGATGTAGCCAACCACCTAACTCGGCTGCGTTCACACCTCACGAGAGTTTTCTCCGCCTTTGCTCTGGTACGCACATTGCGCTACTTCTACCGACGGTTACAGAGGCTGCTGGGGCGAAGGTCAGACGCGGAGGTTGACGACTTGTGGGCAGACAGTGCAAGTGATGCCCTGGCTACAGGTGCGTCCAGAGTGGATGGAGCAGGGATGGAGGGTCCGACCGTCAAGTCCTGGCCAATCTTTCTGTTTTTCGCCGTAGTACTGGGGGGACCCTACCTCATCTGGAAACTGCTGAGCTCCAGTTCAGTTGAAGAAAACGGTGAGATTTGCATTCAAGATTTTAAGATTAAGATTAATGTATCCTTTATTAGTTCCACAAGGGGAATTACAATTGACACTCTGTTGTTATTACACACAGACCTGAATTACACACACATGTTCAGTACCTATACATGCACTAATGGAGAGATGGCACAGTGAGTACTTGCAGATGAGATGGTGAATGTGCACATTTAATCAACATAACTTTTAAAGTTCAGGAGCTTATTTGCATCAGTTATATATGGGACTTTTTAGTTTATAAATAAAATTGGTCAAACATCAATGAAACGATATTCTATGACAGAGAAGCCGATGACTGAATTGGTGTATGTAGTCGGTCTTTTACTCTTTAAGAAGTAAAGCTGTTTTGTGTTTTTGTATTTAGCCACTGATTGGGCCAGCGGGGAGGATGACCACGTAGTCGCCAGAGCGGAGTATGACTTTTCAGCTGCTTCTGAGGAGGAGATTTCTCTGCGGGCTGGAGACATGCTCAACCTTGCCCCTAAAGGTGAGAACACTTTATTAACTGCTGGACATTGTTTTCTGTCCTCCCAAGAGACATAACCACATAAGCATTATGAATAAAATAAACAGCTCTTGTTTTCCTGTCCATGTAAGTGCATGGTGTTAATTGCAAAGACATCAGAAATAGTAAGTTTGTCTTTTGAGTGAAGTCCATCAAACAAATTGTCAATAATGAAAGAGCAAGACATGCTTTTGGGAAACTAGAACAGTGTGGTTTCCCCCATGTTGGTGAGATCAGATCATGACCGTTTATTCTCCCCTGTGTTCAGAGCAACAGCCCAGAGTGCGTGGCTGGCTGCTGGCCAGCGTGGACAGCCAGACCACAGGACTTGTCCCAGCCAACTACGTCAAGGTCCTGGGCAAGAGGAGAGGCCGTAAGTACACAGAGATGGAGAGGCTTGCTCAGGTCCAGCAAGGGAGCGCACAGGCCCCGACAGCCCATACTGCACACCCAGAGTCCAATGCTGCCCAAGGCTTTACTCCAGGCCTTGGTTCAGCCTACACCCCAGAGGAACTGCTAGAATCGGTGTACAGAGAAACCCCATCTTCCGTCAGTCTGGGAACATCTAACCCCAGTATGCCCTCCAGCACGGTGCTTAACATCCCTGAGAAGACTGATCTGTGATGGATTTCTGTGTATGCAAGTCTATGTGTGTTCATAACACTGGTTGGCTCAGTCAGTATTTGTTTGCAGTTTAACTCTGAAGCATGACTAATAATCAGCCAACAGTAGATATTTGGGGAAACACCATAGACCTCGTCAAGAATTGCTCAAAGTAATTCCTAGGCTCATCTATAAGGTTTTACAAAATCAAACACAATCTGGACTTTATGATAAGGTTAACGGTCAAAAATAGTTTCCATGCATATAGGTTCTTTGTTGTACTGTTCTGTTTCAAATTAGGTTATTCTTACATTTCTTTAGTCAGCGCTTGTACAAGAAAGATGGTACACTGCTATTCTTTTAAGATCATGTCTGATTCAAGATGTATTAGATTGAGATTGCTCAATAACAAGAATAAGTTCAATGTTCAATATAATAAGGTGCACTGATACGTCTTCTGGATACAGTGTAAAGACAAAGGCAGGGTATTTTGTTTGATATGTAATTATGTCATTTTCTTTTTGCCCTCAGTTGTAAACTGCTTGGTCCTCTCCGTTGTCTTCTATGTAAAATAATGTGATGGGATTCATTCAGAATGTGGAAGGGCTCATTTTGCACATTGTTAGCTGTTTGTTGGTCACAGAAAGTAATGTAAATATTTAATATAATTATTTTGAAAATAAATATTGTCCATTGTGTAATTATTCAAGTATATATGAGTGGAAAGTGGGATTATAAAATAGGTTTAATGAGTAGGAGCAGGGTTTTCACATCAGTAACATCTCAAAAGTTAAGAGCAAAGCGTAAGGCCAAGAGAGCTTATTTTGTTTAATTTTGATGGGGTAAATTATTTTGTGGTATTTATTTATTTTTTCAGGTAACTTTATTTAGTTTTATTGAAAGTATGACTGAAGGCAGAAACCTTTCAGCCGCTGTCTCTTAGCAACAGGACGCCTAACCTGCTGCAGTGCGACAACCGGGACGAGTCAGCAGATACCGACGGAATTCACCACTTTACCAGTTTTTATTTCTCCACACTATTTTAAAATCTGTCCGCTGAGTTTGCATTTTGACAGCGCAGCCTGCCGATATCATTTTTCTGTGCTACTGGGTTTAAACATTTACAAACTAAGATGATAAGTAGCCACTTAACATTAGCTAGCTGATATGCTTGCTGTTTGAAGCTAATGATGCCTTCATGGACTGTGGTTGTAGGCGCAGTTGGTCTTAAAGTTATTAACATTCGACATAGCCTACTTTGACAAAAGATACTTAACTCGTGGTCTACTTTGTCTTTAATTGCTAAAGGCTTGACTGAATAACGTGAGTTACTTCACTCAGAGGACCAAGCAAGTCTTCGGTAAAAGTAAGCACATTTGTTATCGGGACGTTTTACCGTACAAGTTATCCTGACATTGCAACATTCACAAGTATAATGTCTAATTTGAATAAAATAGCAACACCCACCAACAACGAGGCAATACTAGGCTGCTGACTCACGTGTAGATACATCTACGGGCTGATTGCATCACTTGTGTCGAGTTGTTCGAAAGGAGTTCCTGAAGTACCTGAAGGCACCATATCCTGTCTCTCAGTTAGCTAGCATTAGCAATAGCTGCAGTTAGCCGGTAGGAGGACCGCAGCATCAGCATCATCCCAACACAATGACATAAAACGGGCACCAGCTTGGTTGACTGTACGAGAGAGACGGGGAGGAACAACTCCGAAACCAGAGAAGTATGTCAACGATACCTCATAATGCTTTCTGTTTTTGAATTATGTGTACAGAACCATCTGAATATAATGTGACCCTGAAATCATCTGATGTTGATGCAGCAGGAGGAGGACAGAGTGACTCGGCCTGCGCTAGCATCACTACTCCACTGACACTATTACGTTTCTCTATGGTCTACCATAGATTAGATCATAAGCCGGTATCAACAAACGGATGTAAAATGAACAAATCCTCGACTTTATGTTTACCTGCTAACATTATGCTCTTATTACATTCCCTCAGGATGTTATGACCTGTGATGCATTTATGGGGCAGACAATTATACAAACTTTTCTTTGTAGTTATTGACGCATAAACATTACACAGACATCATGCACCAAACACAATCACCACCAGTTCATATACAATTTAGACAGACTAACGTTACTCATTTTTATGTATGTTAAAAAGTATGTGAATATAAAAACATATATAATGTATGCATTATATATGTAAATCATCTAAGATGATAAAGTCATTCTTAATTTAGATCAGGGCTGCGACTAACTATTCATTTTAATTATTGAAGTGGTGAATATTTTCCCAATTAAATAACTTACCACTGGGCCTATGAAATGGTTAAAATAAATGGCCCATCAACATTGTGTTAAACCCATTGCTTTTGCCTGACCAACAGTCCAATCACCCTGTCATGTAAGAAAGCGACCATTAGAAAAATTGCCAATTCATTTTCTGTTGAATGACCAACAATTTTAGCACCACTTTGGATATCATGATTCAGCAGATGTGCAGCAAATGTCCAAACTTAACTTTCTGCCTTTTGTTTCTCATCTCTCTGCCTCTGTAGAAATGAGCCGCTTTTGCTCGGACAACAACAACTTTCCCTATGACAACAACGTCCTGGTTTTGGACATGGTGCTGGGCTCTCTGTGGGGAGTGCCCCAGCCCATAAATTGGGACAATGTAGCCAAGCTAGTTCCTGGATTCACTCCCAAGGAGGTAACTGGAATGCTGGGTAACTATGATTGCTTCCATCCAGCCATCCACCGCTCTATTTGTCCAATCACATCCATCAGTCATTGCATGGTTTAGGAGCATTAGTCCTGGCTTGTTGATAATAAATAATACTGTGGCACTGATGTGATCTTCCAGTGTGCCCGTCGGTTTGAGGAGCTGAAGAGCACAGGGGGCTTTCTTCATGTGGACAACCAATGCAATGCCCTGACAGAAGGAAGCACCTCCCCTTCAGATGGCCTGACCACTCTGCTGGACACTGGGGAGGTGTTGGAGACAGGAAGCAGCCAGAGCAGCAGCAAAGTCACAGGTCAGTAAGAGCCATTCCGAGTAGTACAGATAACAGATATTTTAGTGTAGGCTACTGTTCAGCTGTAAGAGCTTGCTCCAGCCAGTGAGCAGGATTGGTTTTGGCTCTACTGTTTTCAACATGGGGGTCGGGTCTCAAACGTCATTTTACAGCTAGACAGTACACTCGGTTTTTTCTTACAGGAATTTTGCCTCACATTTAAGTTTTATTCACTGCTGTACTTACTCGCTCCTCTGTGAGAAGAGCTAACACTGTAGCAATAATGATAAAGTAGTGTTTGATTAGTATTTTTGTAGGATCATTGCCATTAAATGTACTGTTGCTGTGAAAGGTCTTATAAGAGTGGCATGTGCGCCATCTAAAATGCATTTAGTTTTTATTTAATAAAAGCTTTTAATTGAATTTAAACATTTTGACTATGCCTTTTTCTTTACAAGATAATCAGTCAAAGCTAACTTTATTAATAAAATGTTCTCAGGCTAGCGAACATGGACTGCTGGAACAAGCCAATATTTTAGAGCAGTACAAAGCTTAAAAAATATATCATTGCCAAAACAAATGTGCAGCCGTTGTATTGATGGTTTGTGTTTGATAACTGGATTGAAAGTATATTTCCATTTTTTCTGCTGCTGTCAGCAGGCTCCAAGTCGACCCCCACAGGAAGGGTTGGTGCTGTGGAGAAGAAAGAGAGAAGGGTCTCCGCAGAGGAGGATGACAAACCTCAGAAGCCACGAGAGTAAGTATTAGAACTCACCCTCAGTCTTTATAAATTGCTAATTCCAATAGCAGTGAACCCAAGTTAACAAGAATTCACGTTGATTTCTTACACACACGTATGCACATGCTCTATCTTTAAATGATACTCTCCACCTCATATTAAAATCCTTTCAGTAGGAATCACTCACACCCTGTGGACTTAAAATATAATGGATTTGAACTTTTTTCCTACAGCCCCAACATGGTCATCCACGTGTGTGACGAGACCAAGAATCTGAAGCAGGACTTCACATGTCCCAGAGATCTTCTTGTTAAAGAGATGCATTATTTCGCCGAGTATTTGTCCGTGGACGCGCAGAGGTGGGAGGAGGTGGACATCTCCGTTCACTGTGACGTACAGATCTTCGACTGGCTCATGAACTACGTCAGGAGGAACTCTGCAGGAGAGGGAAACAAGGACAAACCCCGTTCTCGGTAAATCTCTGGGCAAACAATAATAAGAAATATCACATTCTTACACATAGGAATGCCTGAGCTGTAACTTACCTGTTTGTGTAAATCCGTGGATATTGCTCGATTTATCGGTCACTAAGCGTTGTGTTTGGTGTTTCACTGGCTGTGTGTACTGTGTTGTCTGCTGGTTGTGGGGTTTGCTCGGTTGGTCATGTGGTGTTTGTCGGTTACAGAGCCCAGCAATGTGATCTCAATCCTGATCTCCTCCGAGTTCTTGAAGATGGATACGTTAGTAAGTGTTGTGACGTGCAACGCCATGTGTGGTGATGGGCTTTGGGCCTTTTTGTTTTTTCAAATGTAACAAAACTTATTGATATATAACCTGGCAACAACCTATCAGCAGCTTGAAAATGTGTTTTAGAACTGATCATTTCTACTCTCTCCTAGTCCAGGAAAAACAAGAGGCCCATACGTAGATTGTGACCTTTGGCCATTGTTAAGTTGATGTTGCATGAATGTTAAAAGTGTAGATGTTATTTTGCCTTCAAGAGTTATTTAGACACTGCTGTACCTCCTTGCTGCTCTTAAATAAGAGCAAACACTGTAGCAATATAAAGTAGTATATTGCTGTGTCTGAAAAGTAGAATTTGATTACTATTTATGTAAGATTATTGACATTTAATGTACTGTTGTTGTCAAACGCCTTATAAGAGCGGCATGTTTGTCCGTGTTCAGGTGGAGGAGTGCATCCAGTACTGCCACAAACACATGAGCGCCATTGTGGCTACGCCCTGCAATATGAATTGCATCAACAGCAACTTGGCAACGCGCATCGCCGAACTCTTCACCCACAATGAGGCCGACGACATCAGGGACAAAAAAGACAAGTTCAAAAGGTAACAAGATGCAGAATATTGGTGTTTGGATGTTTATTACAAGTGGTGTCTCGAAGCATCTTAGATGAATTTGATGTGAGGTGAATATGATTAATCTTGTCATAGAGATAGTTTATGATAATAGGTCATAACATCAAATTGCAAAAGCAGCCAATGCTAGAAATATCTTTTTTATTTTATTTCTCCCTCAAAGCAAATTGTTTCAGAAGAAAATTGAGCGTCTCTTCGATCCCAAATACCAGAGCAGAGATTCGCCAGGAAACGCCTCGACGCTCTACAGGTGAGTTACAGTACCTACCTCACTGCTTAGCAACAGAGTGTGTGAGGTGATGAACATCTGCAGTTTTTCTCTTACCTTGATATTTGTTCTCTTATTAGTGTCAGTTTCACTATTTGTCATATGTTTAATTCCAGGTGTGGTCTGTGCCATAAGCTGCTGACCAAAGACACAGAGAGAAAGATTTCTTGTGTTCCAGGGAAAATCAACATAGATGCTCGCGGAGAGATCATTTACACACACACCAGGTATTATAGTCTACACACATGTAAAGATTCTCGTACCTGTAACTGTAGTTCCTGTATTTGTTTTAACTGTCAGAAATACACTATTTACCTTTTAAGGGCTAAACTCTTGATCACAGTGTGTGTGCGTGTGTGTGTGTACATTTGCAGGCAAAAGAGCTGGGATGTGCATGAATACATCACGGGTCTGTATGAGGAACTCAAGTCCTGGGTCCTGGTCTACTGGAGAATCTGGGGTACCATCAACTACCTCACTTGCTTCCGATGCCAACAGGTGTGTGTGTAAGGTTCTAAGGTTATGTATTTAGTAAAAGTAATGTTGATACACAAACCTGAGCATGTGTGTGTGTGTGTGTGTGTAGGTGTTTGTGTGTGCAGAGCTAACCCATTGCAAGTACCACCCAGACAGTGTGCTGTACCTTGGCATGGGTACTGAAAAAGGCTGGCATGGTGCAGGAATCTACCCCTGCTGCAATCAGAGAGTTCTCCGCTTTGACCCCTCTGGTATGCCCAAGGTATGGACAAACAGACACACGCACGCACACACACACACGCACACACAATGTATGTGTACTAATAGTCACGCTGAAGAGATTTAAAAAGTCAGGTAAGTTGAAAAAATCAAAAGAGAGCTTTAACAACAAAAGCTGAATCCAAAAAGACAAGAAATACTAAACACTGGAGAAGTAACTACTCGGAAAAATAACACTGGGAGCCAGAAACAAAAGCAGAGCATCCAACACTGAAACAGGAGAGCACCAAGGCTTATAGGCGGCTCGGTGGTAGAGGGGTTGCCTGCCATTTGGAAGGTTGCTGGTTCAATTCATGGCCATGAGACCATGCATGCTTCACATTCTCTTTACTTTGGTTAGTAAAACAGGTGGATTATAGATAATGGCTTCTCAGTAATGCTTAATTTAACCATTATGTACTTTTAAATCCTCTACATGGCTTGTGAAGTAGTGCAGATAAGTAATCTGTTTAGAGTGCCGCCCCACTGCATGCTGGGACTGACCCTGTTATCCTCCGTGGCTACAGATTAATAAATGTAGCTCACAGATAACAAAGACATCCACACAAGCTGAACTGCAGCACAAAGACACTGATGTACAATGTACGGTGTAAACTATGTTTTTTTAAGTGTATCATGTGATCATTAGCTCTTTCATAGTTATTTCTCAGTGAGGTAGCAATAAGTACGTTAATAAGTTTACACCCCCATGCTAAAGTTGATTAAAATGAGGAATAAAAACCATCTTTTGGAAATTGATCTTAATGCCTTAATTCAAATTTTTGGGGAAAATTTAACCTTTTAAGGACACCAATTTTCTTTGTGAATGAATAATGTATTGTAAATAAATAAATGTTCTTCCTTAAAATACAGGTGGCATAAGTATACACACATGTTAAATCCCCATAGAGGCAGGCACATTGTTATTTTTTAAGGCCAGTTATTACATGGATCAGGATACTATGCATCCTGATGAAGTTCCCTTGGCCTTTGGAATTAACCCCCCCCCCCATCATCACATACCCTTCACCATACAGAGATTGGCATGGTGTTATTTCAGTTAGCTTAATAGCTGGTTTGATTTGCATTGAGAGATGATTTTATGGAAAGTTCCCCATGCCAATCTCTATGTATGGTGAAGGGTATGTGATGATAAATATTTTTGAATTAAGGCATTAATATCAATTTCCAAAAGATGTTTTTTATTCCTCTTTTTAATCAACTTTAGCATGGGTGTGTAAACTTTCTCAAGCCACTGTAATGCTAGATTTTCCTTGGTAGGCAAGGCAAAGAGCAGAAGATAATCTAAAATGAATGTAGGAGTTGATTCAGTACATTGCTTGTTACTGACCGACGACTCTAACACTAAGTCTGCTTACTGTGCATGCATACGTTTGTGGCTGAGAGACGTTTTCAAGCTGCGCGTCAAAGCTTCAGGAAATCCTGTCTGTGTGTTCAGGGCTGTAAGATGCGAGACCACATAGTGAACGTCCCCGATGAAGAGAACTGTGACGAGGTAACCTCAGCCCAGACTAGAGTCCTAAATGACCTGCTGCTGCACAGAGACGCCGTGTGTTTGTCCAACACACCACCTGCAGACGGGTGAGCATGAGTGTGTGCGTGTCTTGTTTGCCTAATATTTTAAAGGAGCATTTGTTCGCGGCTGGGTATCATTCAAACATTTTCAATACCAGTACTGGTACCAATACCGATACCGTGACTTTGATACCAGTTCCTAAACAATACTTTTAAATACTACTAAAGACTGATCTCATAAAATGGCGTATGTATGACACACCAATTCCAACGCCATTTGGCCTCCATTGATTTTCATTACCTTGTTGGAATTGTGCGCATGTGAATTCACGCCGTAGCGAGTAGTATATAAGGGGGCCATGTTTCCTTTGTGTCCAACTCAACCATTGCTTTGTTTTTTTACTAAAGCCAATCCCGTTCTTCTTTTCCTAAACCCAACTTGCGTGTCACGTTTCCTAAACGCAACCATTGCTTTCTTCTCGCGATAACTCGGCAAGTGGCGTGTATGTTTACGCCCGCTGTTTACAGCATAGACATACACGCAGACAGCTCAAAATGTGTACAGATAACACGTCACTTGGAAAGTCAGCGTGTATGTTTACGGGAAGTCATGATGTCACGTTGTTTGTTTTTTTTAAATTTACATTACACATTACGGCAACAACGTGAGCCCCGTCTCTGTTAACATGGAGTTTTTTCTGCATGTTTCTATGATGTGTAACATTAGACAGCCAATCACAAACATTAATAGATCTTGGTAAAAGCATCCTGCGTGCTTATTGGCCACTGACGCCGATGAGATTTACTCCTTTGGTATTGAATTTTTATATTAAATGACGAGGCGTTTTTAATTACTTGATACTTTAAAGCCTAAAAAAGTATTGAATTCAGCACACAGCCCTACACTTGTTATCAAAAGCTTGCGATAAAATTCCATTTTTGTGTGTGTTGGTATGTGTGTTAGTGCTGAGGAGAGTCCCTCCAGTGCAGAAAAGGTTCAGGACTGTGATGTTCTCTTGGAGCCAACACTGCTCGGACCTCTGAGAGGAGACGGCAGCACTGTGAGTGTCTCTCTGTCTCTCTCAGTGTTTCTCTGATGCTTCGTACTTCATTTTTCTGGTTCTGACTTCAACTACTTTCCTTCTTTTTCTGACCAGTTTTCCTTTTTGAAAAACTGGAGTCTGCAATTGGTAGGACGTTCCTCTAATTTCCTTCTTTACATCTGCCTGTATGTTGCTGCTACTAATTGTTTTGAGAGTCGTCTTTCTCTGTCTCTGTCTCTGTCTCTGTCTGCACCTCCGAGTGCTTTTACTGAGATCTTTTGTTAGAATAGTCAAATGTAAAGATCAACTAAAGTCATTGTCATCAAGCAGCTGATGAGCAATGTCTAAAATGTGTGACCTTCCTCTTCCAGAGGCAGCAGTCTCTCCTGTCGGAGGATGAGGAGTACACCACGGGGTCAGAGGTCACTGAGGATGAGGTGGGGGACGAAGAGGAGCAGTCCAAGAAACAAGGTAGAGGAGCTTTTATTGTGGCATATCACAGCTGGATCACATTGGCAGCTGTTGTTTTTGTATGCCTGCGTTGCTGTGTGGCCTTCGCCATCAGACAGAAGTAATGATGAGTCATGTTTTTGGTAATCGCCTTTCCATGTTCATTTTAAAGGAATAGCTAAAAAAGGGTATGCTAAGTACAGAGCTGGAGCCAGAACATTGTTAGCATAGCTTAGCATAGAGACCCGAAGAAGAATTGCTAGTCTGGGTCTGTCTGAAGTTTAAAAAATATTCCCAAACACTCCTAAAGATGATGAAGTAAGTAAGATGAAGTAACACGTCGCATCTCATTTGTTTCATCCGTGCCTGAGCAGAAAAGTTCAATCTCGCATTGTGGTTTTTAGTTTTTAGTTTTTAGGGGGTTTATCCAGCCTCCTCTGACTTTGCTTTACGCACGTACATGAGATGTAAAGCCGTTCCTGGAAAGAAAACAAAATGTTTAAAAATCAAAAAGACATATTTTTCCTTTCACTACCACTACTACTTTATTTCTACCAAACTGCACCTGCCAACCGTGTCAGCACACAGGAGGAGGTTAAGTGTTTTAAATGTATTGTTTCATCTAGTTGCTCCAGTGCTATTACCAAACAGTAACAGTTAACCCTCCTGTTGTCCTCGGGTCAAATTTGACTCATTTTCAAACAGTTTCTATATGAGAAATGTCTGTTTCTTTCAACCAAATTGTCCAAAAAAATAATGTGGATGCTTCCCTTCAACGCTCGTAACAAGTGAAATAAACGATCAGTTCTCTACTTTCATTACAGTTGGTTTAATTCAATATCATAGCACTGGGGAAAAAAATGATAAAACAACAAATGTCAAAAAAAGCTTCACAAACGTGGGGAAAAAACAACAAAAGTGCAAAAAAAAAAAAGAAAAGTGACAAAAACCTTGGGGTGAAAATGACTAAAAAACAATGGGAAAGCAACAAAAATGTCGAAAAAAGACGAGCAAATAGTTTTAATTTTAAATTTAGGGAAGACAGCACAAGGGTGAAGAAGGGAACTGCTGAAACAGGTGAAACTGGGAACTAGAGCAGGCGCACTGCCTGTCTGTCTGGAAGAAAGAAATAATAATAATATAATAATATCTTCATGTCATTAAACTGCTTTAATTACAGGCTCTTCTTGCCATAACTATTATAACAACAGTGTCTTGTATTGGCAGTTTAATATCAGTTCATATGGTACATTATGTATGTAATCACCAAAATGTTTAACAATCATAACAGTTATTACTGCAGTGATGCTGTCAAGTATAGGTAATAGGGTGATACAAATTCATATTTCTGTCAAATTTAATATATATGGAGACGTTGATGACTTTTTTTATATAATCATACATTATTATTTATTTTGTGCAATATTTCTTTTAGCAAATAATTATTTGCAGTTTGTCATGTTATCTAAAGAATTAGAGTAAGAGTTGCACAATTAATTACAATTTTATCGAAATTTGGATTAGTGCAATATCCAAATCGCAGGAGGGCGAGGCAAAATATGTCACACCATTTTGAATTAATAAATGGTCCTGCAGAGACGTTAGCTACAGCCTACAAAACGTATCCTACAGACCAAAGAAAACATCACACTATTTTTTATTTTAATATTTTCAATGAGAGGGACAAAAATGATCATTCCCTCCAATATCGTGAATCATATTCCAATAACAGTTGAAATAATCGCAATTCAATATTTTCTTCACATCATGCAGCCCTAATTAGATCATATTTCATCACTCCTGGACTCCTTTAGTCGTGCTTTAAATGATAAAAGTAAAATGAGGACACATGATGACATTTTTCTCTATTAATAGCACATTAATAGCAATTCCTCCCTCTGCATTATCATCACGTCTGTCACGTTCATTGTTACTTTCTAAAGAAGGGAAATGAAACAGCAGCTGCCTTTGGCCAGCAGACGGCAGCATGGTCATCATGTTTTTCTGTCTCCAGCTGCTAAGAAGGCCAAGAAGGCCCACAGACCTCTGAGGAAACAAATGTCCTCTCCAAACTTCCAGCGCAAAGACAAAGCAGAGAAAGTGAGTCATTCATATTCAATTCACATTTCTCTCTGCAGAAGTAAAATACTGCTGACTCAGCTACTCAAAAATGTGGTTTTGTTTTTGGTATTGTGGTTTGATCCAGTGTAAAGCTGCAGTATAGTAAATGCTCAACTGTAGAAGTTCCAGCATAATACACCCTGCTTCATCCATAGCAGCAGGATTTACTTCATAAAATTATGGAGATGTCTGAAATATAGATATAGAACTATATATATACTCACACTATAGGGGTTTTGATGCATATATGGAACTAGGGTACACAGACTAGGAGTGTATCATTTATTTATTCAAGCAAATATAATTCAGCTCCCATGACTTTGTATACACAGTGACTCTGAATTATGCATTACTACTGTACTGTACTGCAAAACACCTTAAAGAGACAGTTCTTGTACACTGCCTGTCATATATTATTAGATGAATGGCTTCCATTGCTGTAGATTGAACCAGAAACCCTATAGTCTGTTTTAACACTGTTCATTTATTAGTTTTACAGTTACATTACATGTAGAGACATTGTGTCAACTGTACATTTGTTAGTAACTGTATTCCTATGCAAATAACACAATACTTTAAATGTAAATGTAACTTTAATCCTGCATCTACCTTCCCCTCAGCCACAGTCCAGGGACAACACACCTTTCATGTGAGTTCACCTGCAAACACAAGTTCCTCTAGAAAATCCTCCGACTCATGCTTACATATTTCTGTATTAGTATCACATGAGGATGGAAGTGTGTTTATGCTCAGCTTTGATTTGATGTTGTTTAGCTCAACGTTTGGTGTGTGTTTTGCAGAGTGAGTGTCCAGAAAAATAAGTGGGACAGTTCTCGCTCCATGCGATACAACCAGGACGCTCAGAGGGAAGAAGGTAAACGAGAACTGAATGTTGTTAATACTTTCATATTTTTAGGCCTTTGAAGTATGCTGAGTCTTATACATGCTCTTTTATTTGTACTATTTGTTAAGTTCTGTCTTGCTGTGTTTTTATTCTCTTATTTGTCTTTATGAACCAGACCAGCGGCGCATGGTGGAGGTCATCGGCTACCTGACTAAGATGAGGTTTGGAGACCAGGAACAGAGCAAATCTAAGGATACTAAAGAGGCAAGTATCTGTTCATATTCATATACATACATGCTAAATGTTATGTAGTAGTATCAGCATGCCTGAAATGTAATGAAATGAAGTGATTGGTGTTGGCCGTCAGCCCTGCTGTCCCAGTTTTTGCAGCTGCCTGATGTCGAATTGTTTTTGTTCTGGACAATTTGTGTGTGTGTGTGTGTGTGTGTGTGTGTGTGTGTGTGTGTGTGTGTGTGTGTGTGTGTGTGTGTGTGTGTGTGTGTGTGTGTGTGTGTGTGTGTGCTGTTGCTGCAGCCTACAGGAGGAATCTACTCCAGACTCGAAGCGCAATTTAAGAGTGCCTCTCAAGCCAGACAGAGTTCAGAAAAGACACCCAGGTACTCTTCACACACACACACACACACACACACACACACACACACACACACACACACATTATCAATAATTGACCGTTTTCTTTTCTTTCTTTTTTTGGAGGTCTAAAATACGCTATGCTCAGATCCGGACAACATAAAAGACTTGATGGGGAAAAAGCCACTGAGCCGACCAAGAAACGAGTATGACCACTGATGAAGAGCTCATCATGGCCTGTCAGTACAAGAGGAAGAGGCAAGCTCCTTCTGTGAGGGCTCAGTATAACACAACAACCTCCTACTGGCAGCCCCTCTAGCACGGCCACTACTTATAACCCAACTGTGGACTCTCTCCTCACCCCTTGGTAGTCCTGATCCCTCCCTCTGTGCTTAACTCAGGTGACTATGTATTGATCACCATCAACCGCACCCTCTGTCCCTCAGCTAGCTGCTTATTAGTGGTCTGTTCTTAAAAAACAAGCTCTCTGGATCCGGCAGGAAATGCCCTTGAACTGAACAACCTCTCAGTATGTCTTTAGGATTTAGTTTTGGAATTCCTGAACATGAGCAATGTCATTTTACCTGAAGATCTGTGTTATTTGGATCCAGTAAATTCCACACGCATAGGACTAAAAACTAGTTTCAGAGAGAGATAAGAGATGGTAAAGGGAAATTAAAAATGTACTGCTTCAACACAGTTCAGTTTGCTTCGGTTAAACTGTACATCAGTAGATTAAACTAACTCTGTTTAGGCATCCCTAGTCTTCTGTGGTGAAGCCCAGCCGTCTGGGTAAGACAAATATTACAGTTATTTACAAATGTCCCCCCCAGTTCTGGTAGACATATAGGTCATTCCTATGTATTGGAATGTGACTGCACTGTACAACACTGGGACCAATAAAACATGAATGACACTGAACTCGGCCTATTTAACTTTTATTTCTCATTTCTCTCCACTGGGTGGCAGTACATCACCTTGGGGGAGTTACTGGGCTCTTAACAAACCAACTTTGCCCCAGTTTGACCTGCTCCAATTTACTGCCAGATGGTTTCAAAGAATGTAATGGGGGTAAAATCCAATTTAAATGAAAACAAGGTTTTGTACTAATTTTCTTGCCCTAAAGACTAAAAGAAGCCTCTTCATTTAGTAGAAACAGTGTGAAAGTCCTGGGCAGAGGGCTGGTATGTGTCACTGGGGAGATGGTCACCCACCTCTCTCTGTTTGAGAGCCACGGACCAGTGGGTGTGCTAACCTGGCACTTCCTGTCTAATGTACTCACAGGGGTATTAATAGTCCTGCCTGCCGACAGCGTGGACACAGAGCAGGGCATAAGGAAGCGGAGCGCGGGCATTTCTTTGGATAGGTGGCGGGTGTGCGGGGGCTACCCCAGCTGTTGCCTCTTCTACTCGATAGCAGATGCCGAGAATGGCTGAAGATCTTTGGATCTGGGTCAGGGAGGGAGGGGGGGGTCCTGTTACAGCCGGACTGAATTATGGTCCCAGAAAGATGTTCAGATATGAAAGCATCACATGAACTAGTAATTACCAGAAGAGATGCTGACTTCACAAAAATGAAAGTATATCACTGATATGAGCAAAAGCCTTCCTTTACAGCGGTGTTGACATGCCGCCATAATACCAGAGTGGCCACAAGGTTTTGAAATAAAATACCATGACCCACAGCTCAACCCCCAACAAAGTGAAGTCCAGTAAAGTGCTCAGCTCTGATGCAAACATTCTCACTATGACACTTATAATTCTGCATCAACTGACAGGTTTCATCAACTTACAGTGGCAGGGCGTCATCGTAACCTTTAATGTAATACCAGCATGTTAACAGGGATTAGTGGCAGGGTCAGTTTACCCAGCAGCAACCTTGGCCCAAGAGGTCTGAGCGGAAATGGCCAAATGCCACAGGAATACTGCATGTATGACAGGTGGCATCCATCATCATCATCATCATCATCATACTCTACCATTCCTTGAAGGATTTATGTAGGAGTGTGTAAGAGAAGTGGGTCACAGCCATCCAGGTGTGAGTCTCTAGATCAACATTTGTCACTGTACTGGGAGCAGGACTGCACTGTACATGGGGGGGGGGCTTTCATTAACCCCAGACTAGTCATGTTACAGATGTCTGTCAGAGGAAGCTACATACTAAAGAATACAAATATACAATGAGCTTTTCTACAGGTTCACTTTCCTTCCAAAAACATAAAGTGGAATCTTATATATACATACATATACAGTTGTGTTCATAATAATAGTGGTGTGTTTAATAAAGTGAATAATGCTCAAAATTCCTGGAATAGCTTTTAATTCCATAATATGAATGTATTGGGAACACTTTTCATTCAATTCCAAATCAAAACATGACCAAAGTTGATCTTGAAAAGGAATATTAGGCTGTTAAAAAATAGCAGTATTTGCATTTTTCTTTACAAACTCAAACATTTACTGTATGAACTAAATAAAGGGTTTGCTTTACTTTGAATCACTGCACTAATATTTAGTTGCATAACCATTATTTCTGAGAACTGCTTCACGTCTGTGTTGCATGGAGTCGACCAACTTCTGGCCCCTGGCCTGGTGAACAGGTATCCATTCCAGCTTCACATAGCCTTCTTCTGATCGTAACAGTACTTACAGGTAACTTTAAGTCTTCTTTGATTTTCCCGGAGCTGATCATTTGTTGAGCCTTTGCCATTTTGTCTATTCTTCCATCCATTCCAATGGAAGTTGACCTTTTTTTTTTCCACGTCGTTCAGGCTTTGGATACATTTGAAATCCTTTTGGCTGAGCAGCCTATCATTTTCTGCACTTCTTTATGTTTTCCCCTCTCCAATCAACTTTTTAAACAAAGTCCGCTGTTCCTCAGAGCAATGTCTGGAACGACCCATGTTGCTGAGTATTATCGTGTGAAATGCACTATAACCAGCATGCAAATTTACTTCCTTCCTTAAATATGGGCCATAATTGACACCTGAATCAATGACCTCACTAATTGAACACAACACTGCTGTTATTTTGAACATGCTCCTGTCAATTACACAGAATCAGCATGTCATGACTGGTTTCTGTGACTCTACAACACTTACTAGTTGCCATGTAGAAATATGACTTCTACCAAAAATATGATTATGATATCTGAGGACAAAAATGCCACAATGTCAGGCTGCCTGCCAACATGTTATCAGTTCACCTGGTCCAAACTTTCAGACTGCAGGGTTTTGGCTTCATAGAACAGTAAAGAACTAGTCCAACCTCTAAACACTAATATTAATACATATTCTTTAAATGCCACCTCCTCTTCCTCTCTCATTCACAGTGGAGCTCAAACATCCAAGTAGCATGATGTGGGGCTATGAAAAGTATGAAAAATAACATCACTTCCTGTAAAATGGGCCTATGTTGTAGATTGAAGAAATCTGAGCAGAGGCAGGGTTATAAAATTCTCAACTTTAATCAGTTCAAAAAGTTCACAACAAATGTAACTCCTTTAGAAGGGAAATTTGTCATTAGAGATTGGGTACTTATTTGGATTTATACATTCTTTACCTAATTAAACTCGTGGCAATTCATTTGCTCTCTGGACAAAAAGCATTTTGTTTTATTTGGACAGAACTCAAACAGGTACAACTCAAAAATACAAAAAATAAATGTAAACCCAGTTTTATTTTTCATTTTGCTCTAAAAGGTAGTGTCTTGAGACACTACTGCATGGTAAACAATCTAAATTAGTACAATTCAAAATCTCAAAAGCCATCTGAGTTAAACAGGAGTTGTTATAAAGATGCAACCATCTACGAACCCATAAATACCTCCGCCACTTAAAACATCCCATTAATGAAGGCTCACAAATGAGCAACAATCCTCTTAGAGGAAAACAAAACGCTGATGTCGACTAGGCGACAGCACACACGCGCACACACCCACAACAAAAAGAAACAATAGAATAAAAAGGAAAAACAAAATGTTCCCATGGTATTAAAGATGCTATACAATTGGGATGATATGCACATATTCGGTTTTGCTTTCCCTAAAAAACTCCTGTCGGCAGCAGCCTTGCGCTTTTTATTTTAAGGTGAAGCAGAACTCACGAGCAACCGATGTGGATACCTGAAGCAGCATCTCGGCCTTCATTCATTATCCGTTAGATTCACATTCTCCCACAATGCCGTGGGGCACCAAACAAGCGGTGCGTGTGCCACTTCCTGTCTGTCTGTATGCGGACTTGACACATATGCCAGTTTTCACAAAAACCCTGCTCAGACTGTATATATATAATATATTTATATATAAACAATTATATGGAAAGAGGGAAGATCTGTGAAAAAGAGAACATGGCAGGTGGAGGGAACAGAACAAAAACAAGATGGTTAAGTTGTCTATCGTTACAACCTCATCATGCAGGTCTTGGGATGGGCCAGAGACCAACCAAACATAAGCTTAGATTAACAGCTCTGGAAAGATATCACACAAAAAGTCTCCATAGAAAATGCAGATTATGTAAAAAGGGCCACAGGGTGACGCGGTAATCATTTACATATTATTGGCATTGTTTTGGTCAACAAACATCCAATGGGACGGCCCGCTCTGCAGAAGGTGAGCGGCCTCCCGCCACGCTCAAGTGCCTCTTGGTTTTTGTTGTGTTTGCTGTGGTTAGGGTTGGTTTGTTTGTCGTGGGGAGTACTGTACAGTTCGGGGGAGCTGGTGCTCAGTCACACATCTCCTCAGGGATCTCGTGAGGGTTGAGGATGCCCGGGACTGACATCTGGATCTTGTGTTTCTCTTCCTGGGCCTGACGGAGCGACGCCTCCCTCTCCTCCAGGAACAGGTCTGTTGTGTCCTCGCCTGCAAACTCCTGGAGCAGGAGGCAGAAGACAGGGCAACTTTAAAAAGCCACATTCCACCTCCGTCAGTGCATTTTCTACATCCACTGATCCTTGCGTGGGATCCCGACTGAAGCTCAAACTAAAGATTATTTTCATTATCAATTCATTTTGCAGTTATCAGATTAGTCTCTTTTAGACTGAACAAAGTAAGAGCTGTAAACTTCCCAGAGCTCAAAGTGAAATCTATAGAACTTACGATCTGAACCTGAGAGAAAAGCAACAAGCTGTAAATGTTCAGCATTTTCACTTTATAAATGAACAATAATTAACTGATTAGCTAATAATTTCATTTGTTGATAAGTAATTATTTTGATCCTACAACATCTCAAACACTCAGGTGTATCACTAATTTCAAGATTAGAGTCTGGAAAAAAATGGTAATAATAATTCATTGTGTCAGACTAGAATACAGGGCTGAGGGCGCACATCACTGCCACACATCGTGTTATTCCAACAATAATCTGGCACAGCCGCCACAGACCTTCCATATACTTAGAACAACCTGACCATGCAGGGGAATGATATTTGTGGAAACAGCAGCTAAGCAGCTAACTATGTGCTCCCTGATAACCTCTGTGAGAAGAGACAAAGCTGGAGGTATGCAGAGCTTTGTTCAGTTTAGCTTAGCAGCAAACAAATACACACGGATAGACAATTCAAATATGTTACATTCAATTAACAATGTAAATATTGTTCTTGGGCTGTTTCTGCTGCACAATGGCTGAAAACAAAAAGCCCAACAAGGTCTCGTTCCACTCCAGGGCTGACTTATCATGACACCTACATTAGTCGATGCTGTCCAAAGCGACTTATGAATGTGTAGAGCTTTGTACATGACTTGTGAACGTTGACAAACTCACCTTTATCTGGACGAGGAAGTCTCTGAGGTGCTCCTTGAACGCAGGAATATCCTGGTTTAAGCTGAACAAGCCGGTCACAAACACCTTCACCTGAGCACTAACGCAAACAAAGACCACAGTGTTAGCAGATGTGTTGTGTGACTGCAGCAGAGACTGTGTGCGAGTCTGTGATTGTGTTGATACTCACTCTTGTAGGTGAGGGAAGGCAGTCTTGAGCAGGTTGGCCACGTATTCCTGGATGAAACCCTGGTTGTTAGGGCTGGCAGGGTTTAGCACTGTAGTGATCTTCCCCTCCTCCACCAGGTTGAACATGTAGGCCAGGATGGACGCATGCATCGTCAGGCCTGCAGAACAACACACCAACACACACCCTTTTACTAAAGAAACGTATCATCACTAAAAGATGTTCATAGTGGAGCGTTCAGGTGTCCCCAGGTGTCTGTGGGTCAGCTCACCAGCAGTGTGTGATGTGTCAGTGACCACGGAGAAGATGTGTTGTAGGATATCACAGAAATACGTCTGGTAGAAACTCTGAGCGGCGGCTTCTTCCTGGGCCACATTCTGCAGCAGCGTGTACAGAATCTGCAGACCTGGATGAGCAGAAACACAAGTACAACTTCAGGTTCCTACACATTGTTCGGTTTAAATTTTCGCAAATTCCTTCTTCACAAAAGGAACATTAAACATTAAACCTGTATGTTATAGCGGGGCCAGAAGCCTGATCTGACAAGTAAATATCAGCGAGTGCTTGTGAACGTCGCTGCCACGGTGTGTCACCGTGCACCAGCTGTGTCAAATGGCTCTATTTAAACAAAACAGTCTTTACTGTTCGAAGATGATCCCCACCTGTGAAACACTGTCCCCATGATATGATAAAACTACACCCAGATCGTTTTACAGACGCTGGTGTTTGTGCTCGAGGCATTGTTGCTTAATATGAACATTAATCCATGTAGTAAAGTGTGTCTGTGTGTGTGTGTGTGTGTGTGTGTGTCTCAGAAGCCTTACCTGTATCTGCCACGTTCCTCATGGTGTGTTTGAAGGCCCAGATGATGGAGTCCAGCACCAGTTTGAACTGGGCAGGGGGGATGGCGAGGAACGCAGGGAAGCAGTGAGAGTTTACAGCTTGGAGCAGGTAGAAGAAGTGGGTCCTGTGCTCTGGAAACTCCTCAAAGTTCTAGCAGAAATTTAAAATTTAAAATAAGTGCACTGCAGACAAAGTGCAGATCTACAAACCGAGACGATGCAGACAACGGTTATAAAAATGTTCAACATTTGTGTGATTTTGTGCTTCAACTGTCAACTTTACTTTAAGACTACAACATGTGTAGGCATAAACTAGATTTAAAACAATGGGGAATTGGAATATATATTTACAGGATATATATGGCTATAAGATGTAACCGGTTACATGTCATTGAAAGACCCTGTGCTGTATCATGTCAACCCACTCATTTTGGATTGATATCTTACATTTTATCTTGGTTTTCTTCTGACAAAAGGTGTTTTCCGCCTGCTGCGCTGTGGCCGTATGTGTGTGTGTGTGTGTGTGTGTGTGTGTGTGTGTGTGTGTGTGTGTGTGTGTGCACGAGTAATGGCTCAAAACTCAAAAAAGACCCTTAACCACAGATTCCCGTTGATCTTATGGACATGTGATATTTAACCAAATGAAGCCTCTTATTTAGAAGAGCGGTCAATACTGCCTATATGCGAAATCTAAACAGTTCTCAGAAGTGAATTTAGTGATGCATAAGATGGCGAAAATCGTAAAATTGTTGGTTGTTGGTCTGTGAGTACCGGAAATCCGAGTCTTGTTGACCTAGGTTCCTATGGGGGAGAGGGGAACAGCAAAAAGACCCTGGTGCCCTGAAGCAGGAGCTGAAGGGTTACAGGAACTGCGGTCAGAGGAACTTAATAATCCCTAAACTGGTCCAGTCAGAACACGAGAAGAAAAGGGTTCTAGGAATGTTATGTTCTAGGAACCGCAAAAACTATGGGGGAGCAGACTCCGGTCGGAAAACAGCTAATGGCCCATCATGTCAGAGTGGACATAATCAGTCCAATACAGCGCTCTATTAAACAGACTGCTGTGAACGCCACATGATATAGATCACTGTCAGTATCACATGGTTAAAAAAAACTTTCAAATAGCAATACCCACGATCGTACAGTAAACAATCATTAGCCCATTTAGAGGATTACAAGCTGTGTCCAGATGCTCGTTGTGTCTTACCTTGTTGATCATGTTCAGGGTGCACTCAAAGACGGCATCAAAAATCTGGGGGATCTCGCTGGTGATGTGTCCCCCCAGCTTGTTGACGATGGTTGCCATGGTGCTGAGGACCTCGGGCTCACGGGCAGCGGGGACATTGCGTTGATAGTCGATGAGGACGGCGTCCAGCAGCGGGGGAACAAAGTTCTCCCCAACCTGGAAAACAACAGGAGGGATCAGCTGGGACCACCAAGGAGGAAAATCCTAAAACAGGAGCATCCGCCTATGAAGACAGGTGCTGCAAAGACATTTACCTAGACTTCTTAATGGCTCAAAAGGTGCAGCTATAATTTTGGCATGTCTATAAACACTGACACACGATGAATATTAATTGTGAAGCATATAAAAACACAGCTATGGGCACAAACGTCCAAGTCTGCTACAAGGAAGTGAAATCTTTGTTTGATCTAAAAATACAAACTGAATTAGTTCTACTTCTTTTCTACCGTCAACCGTTGCATTGATTGCCACAGAGTGAAATATCTCCTGAGGACACAAGAGTAAAAATATATCACTGCCGTTTGATCAAGACCACATTAACTTTTTTTTTTTTTTCATAAAAAAGTATTTTGTTATTAACCATTAGATTTATTTTGTGGACTTTTCATCTCCCCAAAAAAGTTGGGGTTCCTCAAGATAACTTCAGACATATTAGGTTTTCCTCTCGCGGCAGTGATGTGCCTTTACGTTTCAGAGGATCTCATAGCGACTTCTCACCATCTGCGGGTCGTTTGATCGGCTGACCCAGCCGGAGATCAGTTTCAGTGTCTCTCGTTTCACTGTTCTCATACTCCGGATCAAGGGCTGTTTCGTCACCATCTCACCTGCAACACAAAGAGAAGACACATAATATAGGCACTACACAGAGAAAACCTCCTCACACTTTGTCTAACAATATATTGTTATCTTGTGAGGGTGTGAGTAAGTTCTGCACAGGGTACAAAGAAGGGGTCTTGGAGTACTACAAAGCATTTGCAGACCTGTGCATCAGATAAATGAGACTGGTTGAGCAGTGAAGGATCACGTTTGTGTGTTACGGTTTCCTCTTGTTTGCTGTTCGTTATAGTTTGGTAAATGCTAAATTACTCTCAACAACACCTTAAGACTATGGTCAGGCACTGAGACGAAAGATACCGAGGTGTTGTAGTTTCTCTGGTTGTACCACAGACTGTATAATATTAGCGGACAGAGCATGTGTGAAGTCACCTATTGGTTTTGTGGAGATCTGCTATGAATTGTTGAGTTTGCCGTTACAAGAGCAACCATCCTGGTTGATGTGAAGATTTTAGACGAGAGGGAGGAGTGAGGGAGGAGCCATTTCACTCTAAGTCATGTTACACACTTTCACTGGCAATCACATCATAGCCACGCCCTAAACACCCCCTGCTTTATTGCAAATTTTAAAGTCAACGAGACCATTATTCCAAAAAATCATTCCGTATTGCAGAAGATTGAGACCATAAACACATTATGAAAATGTTTACAGAGGTAATAAATCAAGTGAGAAGTAGCTCACTTTCTCAGAACCGGATGCTTTGTCCATTAATATTATACAGTCTATGGGTTGTACCAACGGTAGATGCCCATTACAGGATTTCAGCCCTGAATTTGGGCTCCGACAGTTTTTGAACCCGTATGGAACGCATATCCGCATTGGCTCAGCGCTCGAGCGCAACGTGTGAACCATTCACAAAATGCAAAACTGTTGCCTCACACACACATTCCAGATATCTGGCACACTACATATCTGGAGTTGTCAGGGAATTTGCCAGGGAGCTACAGCCAATGAGAGTGCAAGTCACAGGCTAAGGGAAACCCGGGGGAGGGGTTGTCTGTACTTACACAACACATAGATAGACACGTGAATTCCAACTGTTGAAAGATACAGTATTGTTTGAGCCCCTGTCACTGGTCAACCAGGTAGCGTGAAAACATGACAGCAAGTTGTGTAGTGTGCATACTACAGTACTGCGAACTGACGACTTTGAAAATCTTTTAGTAGGAGTTTAAGCCACGACGACATTTAGGCCATCTTAGATAATGTTGCCAATTATTAAGCAAGACTGCTTCAAGGCAATTTTAGATTTATAGAATTATTGTATCAACTTGATGACATAACTTGAAGATTTTTTTCCTCATCCTGCAACCCTACAGGTAAGCAGGGTTTTCCAGGTGTGGGGAGCCTGACTTCAATCACAATCGATTTTGTGGTTCCTTTCTTCTGAAGCCATCTGCTCTGCACTGTATCATCTCTATTTGTTCCTCCTGTACAGCTGATCATTTCTTTCCTGCTCTGTATCAGCAGGCAATATAAGTGCCAAAATCCTTGATCAGTACTGACAGACCTCATACGCCACTTCTCCTCCCATTTAAGCCCAGAGACCCACAGATGGGTCACTAAAACAGGCGCATACAAGAAAAGAAAAAAGGACACAGTACTGCTGGCCTACAAACAAAATGCCACTGCTGAAAGACAAAATACTAAAATGCTACAAATGCATGAGTAAAGGCCGGAATATAACAAATCTATTGCAACTGTAGCACCAACCAAAAAGCACAAAATAATAGTGAGTGTAGCTTAATCTTTCATTTCCAAACTCTTTTAACAGAAAGTATTAACACAGTATCGAAGGCATCGGTGAATTTTTCTAACCCCTCAACACACTGAGGCCAAAAAAGTCCAAAGGACATTTGTGTTCATCTCCTAGAGACACAATGGATGATTTGTATAAGATGTTAGAGACTATATCTGTAAAACTGGAGAAACATCACTGAAAAGATGGAAGGGAACAGAGGGTCCACATGTCTGCTGTAACATCACTGCTTTAATGTGCGTGGACATCACCTTAAAGCTGTGGTAGGCAATTTGTTTTTGGCGTCAAATGAAATGAATCTACAGACATGTAAATCAGTCAGCTGGAGGAGCATAAACACACACCTCCCTTACCATTTGTCTGAATGGCAGCAGAGATGTTCTCACTGAGGCACTTGTAGACATTGAGCATGTCGAGGTAAATCCGACCGAGCTGGATGACAAAGGGGTGTCCCACGGCCTTACAGGCTCGGACGTTGGTCTTCAGGATGCTACCCAGCTGTTTTACAGTCTCTGGGTCCTTTAAGATGTCCACGTTCTGAGGGTGGAGTGATGTACAGATTAACACACTATGTTTTATGAAAGAAACAAAAAGATAGACTGGTCTATTGGATCAACTTTGTTAGCATGTGGGGGGATATTGTTGTCTTACCTTAGTAGCCTGCTGGATGATGCTGTCCCACACTTGATTGGGCAGCAGCATGTATTTTTCTATCAGATGCTCTTGAACAGCCTGATCTGTCTGGGCCCCAATCATATAACCTACGGCCTCATAGAACGTGTGCACCTGCACACAAACAGAAAGACTCGTCAGCAAAGGCAAATTAGAGAAATCATTTTCAAGCAGAACTGTGCTAATGACTGCGTCTCTCTGTGTACTCTGCACCATTGTGATGCATCTGTAGACATAATAAAAATGACAATGAGCATGCATTCGCTGACCTGCTGAGGTTGGAGGTCACAGATGATGGTGTTGATGTTGTTGAGGATCTCGTCTATGAAGGGCATCACCTCTCCCACCTGCACCTGGATAAAGTGGCGCCGGCACTTCTGGGCGATCTTGATGAATGTGTCACAGGCCATGTCCTGAACACCATCATGGGTCTCTGATGAAGAAGGGGCATGGGGGATGATAAGTTGGCTTAAAATTGGCATAATTTCAAAATCTGATATACATAGATCCAACAAATTTAAACCAATGCATTACACTTTCAAAAACCAAACCACCTCTCACCATGCATGAACTCAAATAGTTTGTTGACCACAGTTTTGAGGAACTTCCAGTGGGCTCTGAGAAAGCGTGGATACTGGCCAACAATATACATGATGTTGGAGGCTATGATGGCCTTGTTGTCCTTTCCTCTTTTCTGCTCGCACAGACCCAGCAGATCCTTAAAAAAAAGGGTTTTTCAAAAATCATTCACATGACCTGGGGTCAGCGATTAGTGTTCTACACAATCGCCTCAAAAAAATTATTCAACGTCAAGTGTCAATAAACACGTGACCTGACCAGAAAGGATATGATGAACTGTAATCTATTTTTAAAACTGAGCAGCTTTAAATGTTTACTTGGAATTTGAATTATAATGTTAAAGCATTTTTAAAGTCAGTAATTTTACTTTTTATATCTAAACACATTGTAAAAGTGTTGGTAGATCTTGAGCTGTTTAAAAGTAAAGTGCTACAACAATGAGCATGTTGGTCCCTTTTTTGTACCTTGATGACAGTGACCAGGAACCTCTTCTCGTCCTCCTCGTGCATAGCCCCACTGATGGATCCGATGGCCCAGCACAATGTGTTGAGGTTCTTCCAGGACCATTCGGTGCCGTTCACCTGGTTGTGAAGCTTTTCTGTCATTATGCGTTCTGTGTCCGCATAGTCCAGGTGAGTCAAGTACACTGTAGAATGGCACAAAGTAGATTTGTATTATCAGTATGTGTACAATGTATGGTAGAAAAAAAGTGTATGAACAGACAGTAAAATTGGTTTGCCAGTGTGGAAACTGAAACGGATCAATATATCCATTAAACCCAAATGGACCAGCAGTATAATTCTATGAGCCTTGAGTCGGTCTTCTGAGTATTTCGGCATACTGTACAACTGGTCTGAGAAAACAAGACTTCTGCACTTTCTTCTTGTTAATTATGTAATGTTGTTCCTGTATTCTGTTATCCCGCCAGCCTGATAGACATCATCATCCATTTCTTTCATGGCTTATCTTCATGTTCACAGGGGGCTAAAGTCCATTGCAGCAGATGCACCCTGAATTGATTGCTGGTTGACGAGTTTCCAAATTAATCTAACTTGCATGTCTTTGGACAGTGGGAGAAAATCAGAGCAACTGCAGGAAACCCCGAGACACAGGAAGAACATGCAAGCTCCACAAAGAAAGGCCCCAGTCAGCTGACAGTGCTAACCATTAAATATTTTGGCAGTGTTGTATCGCTCACAGTGTTTCCGCACGAAGGATAATTACTGTTGCACGCCGGGCTGAAGCTGCTTGTGACACATGCCATGAAGACTGATTACAAAATTAAGAAAGTACGTAAGGGGCTAAGAGAAGAAATGTCCAAAGTTTGGAATCAGTTCAAATGAAATTAAAAAGAAAACTCTGCACAGTGTGTCTACTGCAAAATCAAACTAGCTTACCGCAATAATAGCATGACGTCAATGCTTCAGCATCTCAACAGAAAACATTGAGTCTAACTTAATCATCCATTCTAAGAAGCGGACCCGACACAAGGTAAATCAGAGTTGTAAAGGACGATAAAACTACACCAAACACAACAACTACCAATCAACAATCTAGTAGCATCTGATAGTGTAACAGAGCTGTGTGACATTGTAATCAAATACATAAATGAAAATAGATTGAAAAGAACTAATATTAAAGCTACATTGTGTAATGTTTGTAGTTGTTCATTATTAAAATCTGTATTGCCCTTCAGAAACTTCCTTGTTCATGAATATTGACCACCACCATCAATTTCAAGTATTCCCATTGGCATGAAATTTAACATTTATGCTTTCCTCGCGTCAATGATGAAAAAGGATGGTCTACCTTGTAACATAAATGTAATCATTTGTGTCATGTTTTCCCTGGCAGGCACTAGAAAGGGAAATTCAGTTGGTTGTCATATACAATTTCACTGCTAGCTGGGAGAAATTCTTCTTTAACATATACAGTATGCCTATATACAGATCAGTCTCAGGATGAAACTTGGAGTTCTGAAAGTTAAGTTGCACAACTTAAGGTAAGGTTTATGTATGTTTAATGTGTGCTTTAGTTTGAGGTTGTAATTGCATTTCAGAAAATGTTTTCTGTAAAAACAATGTAATAACATTTTCTAAAAGCCTCAATACAAACCAAGATGAGGCAGTTTTCTCTCAGACCACTTGAATTACAATATGCTGAAAGATTATTATGTAATTGTTGCCCAGGGACGCCAAAGATAAAATGCCTACCACAGCTTCAAACACTGCATGTTTGTGTCCAAGAAAAAGTCTGCTAAATATAATGGCAGTGGACTTAGAGGTTGTTATTACTAAATCTTACCGAGGGTTTCCCTCATGTTCTTGTAGAGGTTGATAGAATCTGTGTCCTTCATAAACTCTCTGACCACCTCTCCCTGGTCATTCTCCACCACCAGTACCTCCTCGGGCTTGGCCATCCGACTTACCATCAGCAGACGCACCTGTCACAAGAGATAAACACCTGTCAGGGCGTACACACAGCAAAGAAAGCACACACACACACACACACACACACACACACACGCACGCACGCACTAAAGGATAATATCCATTAAGATAAGATGTTAAGGTTATGGAATGTAAATTATAAATCAAAGAGAAAAAAGTCGGTTCTTATTTTGCTGTACTTACTGCTTCTGATATTCAGTAACATTGTAACTCACAAATCTTTTGGCAGCAGTTTAGCAGCCACCTGTTGCTAGACCAGTGCCAATGGATTCTAATATGACAGAGCTAGGACTACTGAAACCCTTCTGCACCTACTAAACACTTAACTGCTGTGCAATCTTGAACTTGAAGTAAGAAATGTTTCTTTGACAAATTGAACTACAGCAATGCATTAATAAATCACATTGCATAACATCAACGTGTATGTAAATGTCATCAAGTGGCAAAGTAGACAATGCAAATTAAGTGGCTGTGTGTCGTACCTTGGAGAGTACAGGGAGATAGAGCTGTCTGCGTGGTGGCACGTCAAAGTGCTGGTTGCCAGAGAGCAGGGGGGACGTGGATGTAGAGAAGGGACTTTCTCTGTAGAGCTCAGCAGCCAAGTGGTTCCAATACTCCAGACAGATTTTGAAGATCTCAGTCTCTTCCACCTCTGACACCAGCAGCATGTAGTGGAGGGCCTGGGACATGAGCAAGGGAACCATTAGGCAATGGACACAGTTACCTACACAAGACTTCTATTTGTTTACTCTGAGGTATTTTTGTCCTATTTTCTCCTGTACAGCCTGGCTAAACAAGCCGTTACACCACAGCACTGTGTCCCTGTAACCAACATTATTCTCTCTTACCTCCATTAATGTTTCTCTGAGGTTGAGCCGTTTCTCGATGAGCTGCCCGTGCTCTTTTAGGAAAGTACAGAGGAACAGACTGAGGTTCTGGATGAAGTTCTGTTCGTCATCTTTCCCGTTAGCGTAGGCCAGACGAATGTTGGTGTTCAGAGGCAGCATCTGCACAGACATGGATCAAGAATCAAATCTCAATTGACATCTTTAAAACAAGAAATGGGAACCTGAGCACTGTGTTCCTAGCCTAGCGCACCTGTTTGAGTTGACACATGGTCAGGGTGAAGAGTGTGACAAACTGCTCCTCATACTGGCTGACGCTCACACCGGCAATCTCTGTGAGGCACTTCAGTGTCACATTGCGAAACATGGGCACGTTCAAGAACTGAAAACAGTTTAAACAGATGTTTAGTTAAAGAACGATTTGAGTGTGTAACTAGCAACTATTTGTAGTAGGTTTAAGCTTGCTTGGCAGATGCTTTACTTCACAACTGCCAACAAATCCAGGGATTTTTCTTGCAAACAACTTATTGTGACAATTCAAGTCTACTTGTTACGTGACACTGTGTGCATCTGCATACATACCTTATACACCAATGTGCTGATCAGTTTGGTTTCAAAGATGTACCCCAGAGGAATCCAGTTGAGAAAACGTAAGAGGGTCTCCAGTGTAGCGTGGACCAGTGGGGCATTCTGGGAATTTTCCTAAGGTGCAACCAATGAGATGACAAACAGCTGAAGGACAAACACTGGTGCGTAACTGATGAAAAATGATTGTATGCTAATGCTAAAACGTAAGAGATGAAGATTTGCATACCATGACAAACTGGCAAAGCTGGAATATCTGTGAGAATTCATTGCACATGCTGAAATAAAAGAAGAAACATTATATAATATACTGGATGATTCCTACACATACTGACAATCATTTTAGAGATCTTCACTACACTTTATTATTGTGGCCAAAAGAATTGAAGAAAAAATAATTGCAATATCCCGTTGTTTTTTTTCAAATAAATTACACGCAATAATTCAAAATACGGGGAGGGTAAGGGGCAGAGAGTCTAATCAACCATAACTGTACAAAAAAAGAAAAATAATTATTCTGTCATCTCATCCCACATGATTTTGCGCAGCTGGTGCCGTGTCTCAGCAGTAGTAGCCACTGCTACAAACTGGATTAGCTAGCAAGCTAGTTTACAGTATACAACATATGTGTTAGATTAAAAAAAATATATTACCATATGTGTATTAACAGGTTATCAATATTTAAATAAAAAAAATATCATGTTATTGTCAATACAGGTATATCGCAAAACCCCTAGTAGGATCAATGACGATGATGAAGAATTTTATTTTAGCTAACTGAAAAAGACTAGGCTGAAGCCACGGCTTATTTTTGCCTATCCTACCCCATAACCCTTATAGAATCACCCAAAAATCCAACAGAACTAAACAAAACCAAATACTTGAGTACAACCCTAGTAATGCATTTTACAATTTATATTTTATTCAAATAACTTTATAACCGTTAATTTAGATTTTAAAGCTTTTTTGAAACTCAGAGACGTACATATTTTTAACTCATTTCATAATTTAACCCCCAAAACGGAAACACATTTTTATTTTACATTAGTTCTACTTTACCAGTTTCAAGGGTAAAGAACTGTCTTAAATTAGAATTACTCAAAGACCCCACTGTAGGTTTATTTAGCAATGCCTACAAAGAACATTTTTTTACACTTTTGACAATTAACATGATTGTGCTTCCAGAGGTTTGTGAAGGTGCAGCATGCTGACCTGTCTTTCAGGTGCTTGGCTTTGACCTGGGTCATCTGGCCACTGGAGAAATCAAAGACCTCCTCGCTGAGAAGCTTGAGAATGACCATGTTGTTCTGACAAAGGCTCTCGCTGGTACGACTTGCCCCAACAATGTCACTGATGAAGGTGGGCCAGTGCTTGGGCCACTCCTGCTTGAGGATCTATAGACACAGGGGGCACAAACACATGCTGGTGTTACATAGTTCAACAGTGACATTTCCCACTGGGACAAATATGTGATCTGAAAATAAAAAATATTAAGGGGATTGATCTGTGACTCTTGCTAAAAATCACGATCCCTCCTTCCAATGTCAAGTCAGGCATGTGCCCGTTTCTTTCTATGATCATACAGTAGTAAAACAGTTAGAATGTAAAAGTGTGTTAATGATATCACAAATCCCACACAAACATTTAAACACAGCCTCCAGAGTGAGGACGAGTGTGGAATCTGGAGCTCTACAGTCCCTGCAGACCAAAACAATGTAGGCTCAGCTGATGCAGGCAGTGACTCATTCTCTAAGCCATTAATGCAGTCACTCATGTGGCCAGTCAGCCCATCTCTGTCTCCCTCATGCGAATATACCACACACGCACACACAAAATTCAGAGAGTGGACACTTCTGTGGTCTGATTTCTCCAAATCAAGACCTTTTCGATACAGTATAGATCTCAATGACTCGGGATAGCGTCCTGTAGTGGTCTGGACTAATTTGTCACACAGCAGTGGACAGCCTTTACAGGTCTCAACACCTTCCTGGAGTAAGGGCACAATCAACACTGACTCAACTTATTATATAATATGTTGTTTTGTACTTGTATTGTGTTTAATTGTTGTTGTTGTGTCTTCTTTGTTGATTAGAAAACTGCTACATAAATAATGACTAGATCTTATATCATAATGTTTCCATACAGACAAATACACTGCTTCTCCTGCAGCTTTCTCTCTTCACGGTGATCCTCTTTACAATCAGGAGGCCACTGCGACAATTAATAAACACCGCCGGGCTCGCCTTAAAACATTCAAGGAGAATTGGTATGCAGTTTTAATAAGGAATCATGAACTAAGCTGAACTGGGCTGCGGTAGAAAGTCAAAACAAAATGACAATGACAAGATGCGTAGGACAAAAAAAACAGACAAACGTGATGCTCGGAGAATCACAGTGCGCTTACTCTCGGCTAAATCATTTTATTAATACATACTTATTGACGTGGGTCTGCCGTGGTGAAACTACAATGTTCCCAAGATTAACTACTAAAAGCTTAACTTAGGTACTTTGCCTTCTGCATTTTGATGGTGTTGTTTAATGCAGGCTATATAAACGGTGACAACCTGGTGAAAAATAAGACTTCATTACAAAGGTTAAAGTTAAAATACACAAGGAATATAGGCTTAATTAAGTGGTCGTTAACTTGTCACATTGAGAAAGGTTGCTCACGCTCACCCTCCTTTGCACTCATACTTATCCACATTAATCTCAATAAGTAAGACTGTATGAAAATAATTGTTAAATTTACGCAAGATAGGCATTTCGTTTGTTTTCGTTACCGGCCAAATTAAACAGATGGCCCGGTGTACCCTGTGCTAATGAAGATAAGAAAAACCTTTAAGCATTTAGAGAATTTGACTTAGATACTTCTGGGTCATTTCACTCAGTTAGCAACCTTTCTAAGCAAAGCAAAATAAAAATTTGATCTCAGACAGTTTTAGAGTCAGATAGACTGATTAAGAGTGACATCTTCAGGTTCAAAAAGATCACTGCAAAAGATGAGGCAGCAGTAACACACTCAAACGCACCGTTATCCAGAAATTCTACAAACTGCCAGCATAGTCATCTATTTTATTTGAAATGGGTAGTGTGTTTCACATACATACAGATGTGCTAAACTGTTACATTTAGAGGTAGTGTATGCAGTGAAAAGACTAATATATTTTGTACCCGTTAATCACTGGATTGCTCACTGTAGCTACAGAAAAGCCATTAATTCATAATCCACACCAAACAATGGAATTAAAATGAAACCACTGGTTTAGAGCTTTTATGTTTACATTTCCCCCTCCAGTCTCCTGAAATCGGGGGCTTTATCTGTTTTCTATAAATAATAATTTAGAGTCATGAAACACACCTATGTTTTAATCAACACTTAGTAACCACCATGACAGGTTGGCCTGTGAGAAACTAACACACCGCCTTGACTCAGGGATGGCCAGCAGCAGCCGGTGGGCTATAGTTTTCTATTTTGCAAAATCTACTTTGTAATACAAAAAAGACAAATTCACTTTCCAGTAGGACGCCAGAGGCCTGTACTACTGATGAAAATCAACATGCCCTAGATTTCTTTCAGTTACCTGGCTTCACCTAACCTAAAAGCAGCGGCCCTGCATAAGCTGTGTCACAACGGTGGTTAACAACTAGTTCAATCAACCCAGGGCTTCCCAATCCAGCATTCACATAAAAGAGGCGCTGTTTGCTTTATATGACCTATCACAAACATGGACAAGTCTAGCAGAGCTGCATATTTTACATAACAACAGCAAACTATAATGCTACATAAATATGAAGAACACAACACGGTTTTACACGCAAAAAGCAATACAGTTGCTGTAAATGTGTAAATGACAAGGTTTATCAATATCACTTCCCCATCAGTCAGGCAACGATCTGACCATAATTACACTTGTCCTTTCCATAACTGCCGTTGCTTTAGCCTAATATTTCAGTTACAACCCTGGCAGTGGGAAGTGATTGTGAGAGCAAATAAAAAATATAGAAACATAGTTCAACTGATGTGCGCATTGGCAACACACGACTCAAGAATTCCCTCCGCTGGAAATCTATATATCTTTCATAAAGATACCCATCAGAGAATGTTAACCGGGCTGTTGGTTGTTTTCTGAGCGCACCTCTCCCTCTCTCTCTTCTGTCACTTTTTGTGCATCTCAAAAATTCACTCCCATTCAACATTGTGGGGCTAGGAAAACACAGTGTTTTAACAGAGTACAATTAGGTGTGTCTAACAGCTGGAGTACCCACAGTGATGGACTACAATGATACTGACTCATTTTAAAACCTTTGCATTAGTATTGAAGGCTTACCTGAACAAGGATCATGTTCAGCTTTCCAATGTACACCTTTTCTTTCTAAAAAAACAAAAACAAAAGTACAAATAAAGAGATGAATGTTAGTCACGTTGAAGTGAGACAAAGAGTGGTAAACATGATTAAATGTTAATTATTCAATTTTGACGTTTCATGTTTTGGACGAATCAAAGTAGATTCCTAATTGTGTCTTGTCATTAGGGAGTATAAACGTGTGTGTTTGTAAAAGACACCTTAAGACTGGTTAATTAAATTTCAAAATAAACTTCATGAATTGAAAGTATAGCCTACAGAAAAGTAAGTGATGAAGTCATACTAATATAATACCGTCTGTTACACTGAAGCAAATTATGTATGAGTGCCGTTTTGGATAACAGACCATTTATAGAATGCTTGTACTGTAACTAAATGTAAAACCTCAGTTCCAATCCAATTACTGCTCAGTCTGGTCAACTTGGTCGATTCAATAATCTCAATAACCTTTGACTCGTCTGTCCAATTAGGGATGCTTTCCGACATCAAGTGAGTTAGTTATTAAATACTAAAAGCTGAGTGGTGGCATAATACAGACTCTCAACTTTGTTCTTTTTCTACCTTACCTTCATCAGACCTGACCCTTATCCTCAGCTAAGCTCTAGTGTTCACTGGTTTAACTGCCAGTTTAGTTTTCATCTACAGTAACAGTCCTGCTAATATTATTTTATTAGGGACTAAAGGGAACATTTAGATTAAATGTTGAACGTATACTGTAACTTTGGTAAAGATGGGCAAACTAACGTTCTGAAGTTGCTGTCGGTTATCTTTAAGTTAAAGCTCGGAACAACTCAACCCTCTGGTTCTTTAAGTGGTCAAGTTGGCGGAAAACACTTTTAAAAGCAGCTCAAGTCCCCATGTTTGATCTGGATGACACAGCACCATGGTTACCAACATTACTCATGGCCGTCTTGGGACTGGCTGCTCTGATGTAAGATAACAAAAAGAAGTTTCACTAGATTTGTAAATACGACTGTCAGCGCCAAATGCCAACTGAATGAGCATAGCCTTGGCAGTGATGAGTAAAACGACAGACTGAGACTGTGCAATCCTTTTGAAAAATTATATATTTTATGTTGATTTAACTTTGCAACAGAGCTTAATAATCATGAACGCAGAATAGTTTTTGTTATATGCAGCTCCGTTGTTTCTTCTCAGTTCTGTCAACTTCCATGGTATTAATTACAAGTCCTATAATTACAATAAAAAATTTTTTAAAAAAATGTAATTCAGGTTTTCTCACCTCCACATTTGATGCATCTGATGAAGTCTTGATAATGAGACCAACAACATACTTTTTTATACCTGGCAAAAACACAAAGATATCACAAAGACAGCGTGAGCATGCACCAATGCCACGTGGAAAGCCAAACACATCGTGACAACACGAGTTGCCGTCTGCCGGCTCATTACTAGCTGAATGTAACCAATCTTAACCCTGTCCTCCATTTACACACTTGATAAACACATGGATGTGGGCTGCACCTGCCACTGAACTTCTATAGGGCAAACGTTTTGGTCAGTTCAGTGGAAGTTACATTTCCCCAGGTAGTTTATAGACAGTCAAGATTGTCAATGTGAGCAGAGCATCTTAAAAAATGTGTTTTCAGCTCCCTCGCATTTGTTACTAGACTGTATCTGTATTCTGAAAATGATGTGCTGGCGTGTGGTGAGCGGAGCCGAAAACAAGGCAATACTCTGACACAAGGGGGAAAAGACATACTTGCCGGTCGCCCTGCACTGGGTTTGCCACTTGAACAAAATTCAGGCATCTACGGTCAGAAGCAGGGAAGTCTTAGGTCAATGGAAAAAAATATTTTTTTAGCAAAATAATAGAAAAAAAATGGAGGGCGGCAGAATCAACTGATTTGTACATGATTTAACTTAATTTCATAATAAATTGCTTTTTGCTCCAACCAAAATCTTTTAAGACAATTTTCATCCCACCCCGTTTTCATATTCTTGAAAAAACTTCAGAACATTTATTAAGCATTAGGTTGTAACAAAGTAAAATAAATCTGGTTTTGAAACTAAGAAAAAAAAGAGGGAATGTTGAGATAATGTAGCTAATGTAGAGATAAAGTAGAATTGGCATTTAGGCAACATTTACATTGCTACGTTTTGGTTTTCAAGTCAAGTTTTGAGCCAAAAGTGATCTTTGTGCACACGAGTGTTTTAGCTCCAGTAGAAGAACTAATCTCCGTTTAAACTAACGTCTCCAAACCGGATCTCTCATCACCCTTCTCGTATACTGGGCATGTGCGTGCCGGGGCTAAACAGGAGGCAGAATAATGCGGCACATTTTATGTTATGTTATGTTTTTTGTTTATATTTTATGTTACATGTATTTTATGTTACATTAAAGAGGGGTGGAGGTGGGGTCACATTTGAGCATTTAAAAGTTACTTAAAAGTAACGCATTATAATTTGTAACAGAGTATCTAATTTAGTTTACTAATTACTTTTTAAAGGTGAAGAGTCTCTGTTTGAGACCATTGAAGACGGCAACACTACCCCGCAGATTCCAAACCAAAAAAGGGGTCAGAAGTGTTTTCAGATCCCGGTTTAGAGGCTCTGAGCAGAGCAATGCGAATGCCAGTTGTAAAGATATTCATTTTCAAACCAAAACTTAGCAAAGTAAATGTAGCCTAAGTATAGCCCATATGTGTACAATTTGAAAATCTCTAGCTGGCAACTCCTTGCAGTAGTTTCAGAAAAGACACTGTGGCAGGGACTATTCCATGCCAATAAATTGTCCATCGTTCTCCTCTAGGTACAAAAAGATGAACTGGGTTGAAAAACACTGGGAATGTACAAAAACATATGCCATTAGAGTAATTTGATAAATACTGTCACATAAAAATTCTACACAAGGTGAGTCATCATTTTACATGAGCAAGCACAGTAATAACTTTAAGTAAAGTTCCTCTATTTCTTTAAAGATGCCCCTTCATAAAGCTTAAAAATAAATAAATAAATAAAAATCAGTGCTCGGGTGTTTTGGTCTTTTCCTTTCTAAAGCAACTGCTACAGTGCACAATCCAACCTGGCTTGCCTTGCAGCAGCCAGTGCAAGCCAGTCGAGCAGAAAACAAACCAGCATGCTTAGTGGAGGAACACTCTTCAACTTGGCAACCGCACGTCACAACATTTAACAAAGCACTAACATTGACAGAATTAACACATGTTGTGATTTAAAGCACAAATACAAGTTTTACCTTCACACTGATTCCTGGGAAGAATCTTCCATCTTGTTTTGATAACCGTTTCCAGAATCTGAAGAGCATAGTACTGTAACATGCAAGGAGGGAGAAAGAAGCATTAGGCTAAAGCTATCATAACACTCAACAAGCATTGTAATCATTTTAATACTAACCAAAAACAGTATGAAGTGGACCATTCTGTAATAACTTGCATTCTAAATTAAATTGGACTGTACCACATCTTTCATGCAGATTTTGTAGTATGCAGAAAATTCACTTGTAGTTTTTGTTTTTATCTCTACAAGCAGCATTAAGCTGGAACACTGCAGAAGTCCTGCTGTTTCTCCCAGCATCACACCAGACAGCAAAAGACAGCAGAAAAATACAGCAATCCATTAACCAGCTTTGGCTATCCAAGGGTGAGTGTAATGGTCTAGAAGACATAACAAGGTCTATGTTAAATGTTCTTTTACCGAGGCTACAGACACTATGTAGGGTTGGGTAGCGAGATTTTTTTTTTTTCTTTTTTTTTTTTTAAACGTAGTCTTGACAAGGTGGGGCGGTGGCCAATAAAATATGTACAAGTGCAAACTCTTTGTAGATCAGTTTGTAATATAAAATGTCCTCTTTCTAAAGATCAGTGCAAAGAAAAAATATCTGCAGCTTTCCAGAGCACTAACATTCTCGCGCATGATATTATCAACCACAGTCTGATAAGCTTTCAGAACCATTGATCGATTACTCAAACTGGACCTCCTGGGTGGTATTTTATAGTCTCACTCTGGTGCGTCAGACTGGGGGGGAAAGGGGACCGAATATCAGGGCCCTCATGTGAGGATGCTAGAATAAATTGCTGTGGATGCGGGGAGGGGCCTTTCTACAGGGCCCAGAATTGTGTGCTACGCCCCTGCTCACTCTCACAGGTATCTGAAGCAACAGGCCCCCACCAGCGCAGGCTATGCATTTTTGGTTTAACGCAGGGCTTTTTTCATTTTTGGTCTAAACACCCACTAAGAATTCAGCGTTTTCAAGGTCTCCAGATGTAGTCGTAGCGCACCTTAGTCAACTAACGCTACCGGGTCCATATAAAACAGGTATAATATGATCATATACATCTATTTTTGTCTTGTCTTTAAAAATCAAAAAATACCTTGTCATTTATGACAAGTGACTTTTGATTACAGCCTAAAATCCACTGAAATAAAGTTTTTTTGCCAAAAACAAGCAATTAGTGAATAGAATCGATAAGCAGAATCTGAACCAAAACCAAAAAAAATCTCGATACCCAACCCTAAACCATGTGATTCAATTTTTCCAACACTAAAATATCGATTATGGGTTCACATCTTAGGTAAGTCTCAATCAGATCCCTTTAACTGGTGTGTCATAAGGAACAGCAAGACCAACCACAGGTTATGCCCTGTATTAATATCTGTTTAATAGTAGGGCATGAAGAAAAAACAACATTTTATTCACAAGTTAGTTGTTGACCTAGCTTTACTGTAAATGACTCTTTCAACTGTAGGGATCATCATTTGAAGAGTACAATGATTGCAAAAAATAATAAAATAAATGGCAGTATATGATGTTATTAAAGCAGGATTAACAAAATGCTATAGACAATGGATGCTGGAAGATTAAAGGTGAAATCTCTTTACAGGCACACTGACTGCAGTACTTCATGTGACACCTGTCAATGGTGTTTCACCTTTAACTGCCACACTTAGCACAAACCACCACAAGAGGTACAAAGAAACATTATGAACAGTGAACTGCCAAATGTTTTGCAACTTTTTAGCTGGCAAAAGCACATTATTAAAGGGTCTTTGGGGAACTGAGGGGAATGGAGGTGAGAGGAGTAAGAGGATGCACTGTAGAAGTAGAGAAGGCTGGGGCGGGAACAGAGCCATGATCCCTACAGGTGAAATTAAGCCATCAACAAATTGTCTCTCTACAATGGAGCCTAGTGACTGCAGCCTGCACCCTCCCTCTGTCCAATGAAACAGATGCAATAGAAACGGATGAACAGAATTCAGTCAAAGGGAATTTAAAAAGGGTAGACCTTGTGGAGGCCTGCCGTCAAAGCCTAGCTGTGTCATGATGCACAGGATGACACACCCCTTTTCTTCCTATTACAAGCCATGAACATAAAGGAACATTGTGATTAATATCAAATATTCACAGCTTGAATTCATTACATTTTTTTCCAAATATTATAACTGATGTAGTGACTTAAAAAAGCCAAATGTTCAAAGTGCTTTAAAATTATGCACTTTTTAAACTAATGAAACAAGATAAATTGTTTCCTTTCTCCTCTAATGCCCCTATTTCTTGACAAATTACTAATTTAAAACTAGACTAAAAACTAGAAAAAAGTACTGTTGATACATCAACTTAGACATTAGTAATGAATGTCAGTGTTAAAAGCACTCACAGGCAAGCAAAAATGAAAAAAGGCAAATGTCACGCTGTGTACTTTGAGGAAGGCGTGGATGCATTGCTCTTTATTTCATCTCGGTACATACATTTATTTTTCAATTTTCCATTAGATGTATGGATTAGGCTTGCTTATTTTAAATAGCATAGTCAATTTGTTAATACAACTGTGAATCCTTGTATGTGTCTGAAGACAGAATCACTGGGTTCACTATTCACAGGCAGTTTGCTTTATCAGCTGTATCCGGGCACAGGAGGGGCACAATGTACACTTATCTGTACAGATATTGGAATGAACAACTTCATAAAAAATCTTGGGAAAAAAATAAAGAATATATTGATTGACAACACTGGATATAGTTTATCCATAGTTTAGTGTGAATGTTTTTACCAGCTGGACATACTGTATGCTGTAGGCTGACTGCCATAGATGATCAGAGCCCATGCTGTGGGCACAGTGCTCCGGTGTTGCTGACCTTGATGATGTGCTGGAAGTATGAGTTCACTCAATCTAAATATATTTGCCTGCAGATGTGTTTTTCTTTTTCCTTCTACTGTTAACTGATGTGTTGGATCTTAAATCAACAAGTAACAGCCTACACATACAACTGACACCTGGTCATGCAGATATGCCCATATATCTTACTAGTAATGGGTTTGGGAAAGCTCATTCTATTTTCCCACTTGACGTTGACATGTGTAAGCTGAATGACAAGCAAAACGAGAGTGACTGCTTTATTTTGTAATGTTTTTGTTTGTTTACTCAATCTAAATTAAACTAATACATTAAGAAAACTGCTTCAAATTTGCATTCCTGCAGTTAGATAGAGACAAGCATCCCTACTGGCTTAATTTTAACAAATCAAACTGGTACCAAAATAAATATAGCTCATAGGATTGTTATGATTAAGAAAGATCGATAAAATAAGAGGGGCTCAATCCCACTTAGACCCAACAGGAAAGAATCTTGAACGGTTTATTTCGTATTGTATTGCCACCAGGAGTTGACAGACAAAGTCATTTGTTCATCTGGTAGGGTCAGATCCAACGGAATATCTTTTATCAGAAGGTACAGACATCACGCATAGGTCAAGTGCTAGGGCATGATGCCAATACAGCCTGGACTATGTATGCAACTTCTGCTGGGGCCATGTGCACGCAAAATATGCACTAACAGTGCATAGAGCTGCTTTTAATAAAAAGATCCATCAAATTGCATATTTTATATAATTTAAAGCAAACCACTGTGGCTTAGTGGAATGTTTTGTTTTGTTTTAGTTTTCATTTCACAAAATTATATATGTAATAGCATACACTTCCTCAAAGCACAAGTAAGTGTCGTTCCACCAATGTTTTCTGGGCTGGAGCTAGCTTACTTTGGTGTTCATGTTCTGGGAGAACTCGAGGATGGTGTCCACTCTGGTCCAGGCATCCGGGTGCTCTTTTAAGTGTGTCAGCACTTCTTGTGCCATTCTTTGCTGTAACACAAATAAGAATTACACTTTAGACGAAACACTGAGGTACCAGAAAGAGAAAACAAGACAACAGTGATTTCTAGACTTGGATGTGCTGGAACTGGAAGAATTATCATACAGTGTGCTTTAGTCAGGTGCGGGATAAAGAGAACTTGTGGCATAGAAAAACATGTTGGTTAATATCAAACATGTTCAATTCTCACTCCAGACATAAGTATGTTTTACTCTCACCCACACTTTGTGTCAGAGGGTTTATTAAGCATTTGTATATGTTTCACAACATACCTGTGGCCCCACCCCATGATATAGACAGTTCACCACATTATCCAGTAGGTTGATATCCAGTTTCTGGTTGAAGTCCAGCAGCTGCTGTGCTGCATGGTCTGCTAACATTGTCATAATTGCTGGCATAGAGCTCTGCAACAAGGACAGCAGAGGGAGGGGTCATGAGTGCACAGAACACATTTAACAGGCAAAGTCATGTGAACGGTGTGTTTAGAAACAATTCCAAACAGCTCACTACTAAACATCCCCCTAGACCCACCAGTGAGCTGTCATATTAAGAAGTTAAGCTCATGGTGTCACAAGTCTGTCACTGTTCAAAAAGTATGGAAAGGAAAGCATGGAGTATCTACTTAGGGACAAAGTACAGTAAGTAGGACTCAGGCAGTAAAAACAAATTGACTTAACACTAGACTGTTACTGTAAGAATAAATGAAAACCCAATGTAACCTTAATTGTATTGGTGTTAGGAGGGCATTTACCAGACTGGCAACACATTATTTTGCCTTAATATTGATTTGTAAACGGTTGAGTACATCTTTTTTTTAAAAACCAAAGTCAATTACATTTTAATTAATATATTCAAACTTAGAAATAAGGAAGCAGTTACTGATCAGTCCACCTATTTTTTTCTACAAATCAATCTCTTCTTTCTACGACCATAATATGAAGGTTAAGCGAGCCACGTGCCGGATATACTGGGCGACGTCACGTTGTTTACATCTGTACGGGCCGGAGTTCACTCCTCCAAAAACAGACCGCATCACAAGTAGCGGACAGTCGTGGTAAAAAAAAAAAAAAAAAAAAACAGAATAATGAATGCAGCTTACTTGGCAGTTACTAGAATTACCTGTAACTCGACTAACGTAGCTAAACAGTAACGTCATGCCGGCGGCACTCGCGTACTTCACACAAAATGCTAACATTACCCAGCCTTTACGCTATGCCTATATCTCTAGCTAGCTGTTTAGCAGTGTGTCGCACAAACCGTTCACATGTGGTCATCACTGCTGAGTGCAACCACTCCCACCAAGGATACCAGGGACGGAGGGCGCCCATACATTCATTTTAGTCCGTCTCTTTTAACGCCGTTAAGAGAAGTTGGCGCTTTGTATTGCGGCTACACTTCAGGAACACAGGCAACGGTTGGTTGTGTTAATACACCCATGGCTAGTCCCAATAGTAGCCTGCTCCATTTCGAGATGCTTTACAGTAACGTTACGCAGAGCTAAAGTTAACATTGGCTACCGCTAGGTAGCTACAGAGCAACATCAACTTGACATCCGCTCACATCAGACACAGGAGTGATGATGCTGTGGTGAGAGGCACGGATTTAACCATACAGCGTTTTGTAACGTATGCATCTGCAGTCGCGCAAGTAGCTAACCTCGCAAGGTGTAGACTCCGTTAGTCGTGCATTTTGTTGAGTAACAGCACTTTTTCTGGCAGCCAACGTTTGCTAATCCTTATAAAGCGGTAACGTTAAATGCTAACTAGCGAGCAGTCGATAGCTAGCTATTTGGTTATACTATTGCATTATGAATTAACATTAGCGTGTCTTTTCAGAAGCATTATGACAGGCAGCGTAAACTATAATATAGCACAACTTATACCAACAACACCAGCATGCATGCTATTCATTGTAACGTTACAGGTAAAAGCCAAGAAACGTTAATCACGGCATGGCAGGTTTGCACTTCATCCCAGTTACCTACCGAAAGTCCAAGGCTCTGACTGAAAAGAGTGGCGTTTGCCAAAGAAGCTAAAAGATATAGCTAGTGATTAATTCAGTATCACTGTTGATAGAAAAGATTTCCTATTTCTGCAGCGTTGAATACTATCTCCAGCTCCAGCAGTGAGTGATATCTGGCTGGTTAGAACCACTGAAACTACAATCACGGCAAACCCAACAATATTTTACTCCGATACATTTTACGAAACTGAGTAAACCTTGATTCACTAATTAATTCGTTACTCTAATAATTTTCCAGCGGGGCGGTGTAGAGGTTGTGTGCCTGCGCCTCCTCTCCTCTCTCAAGCAACTAACTCGCAACCGGTTGAAACCGGTTCAGACTGGGAGATTCCATCTCGGTTTAGTTTTCAGCCGATGGCGCCGCGTAAAGTTTGGACTGGGGTTACGCCCACACCGCGTTGTGATTGGCTACGGCTTTGGCGGAGACTTCCTACTTGGTGTCTTATTGAATGACTGAGCTGTCAGTTTATTTCAATTCGCTCAAGCGCCCACGCGACTACTCCGCCCGGAGAGAAAAAGAGGGCAGACTCCCATGCAGTCAGAATGGACTTGTACATGACTCCGCTTATCAGAATTGCGAATAAGTAAGCGACCACGGTTTATAGTTATTCCTAAGGGTCAAGTTATATAATACATTCATACATGTAGGCTACAGGCTACATAGCGTTACTGCACGTGCGAATAATACGAGGCGTAGAACTAATATCCCCGTAATACTCTGAAGGCATTACTACTTTTAAAAGCAAAATATAAGCTGGAAGGACGGTGTCTGTGTCATGCACGTTCACTGTTAGGTTGAATGATGTGATAAACCGCAAGTACCATTCATTTGCCTGTTGCTTGTAAGCTGGTAATTTTCCACCAGCCACGAGTGGGAGTGGTTACATGATCACGAACGCACGGGGTTAGAAAAACGACCTGGAGGAGAATGTGTTCCCCGAGTGGGCAACAGTACCAAAGTGAACTATGGACTTGATAAATATACGGTGTCAGTAGGAGCAGGGACGAAAAAATGTAGTAGCGCTGGCAAAATGTTGCGATTTGAGAGCAATATGCACGCGCCGCTGTCAATTGAGGATGCAAACATGACAGCATTTTTTTTCTCTCCTTTGTGGTCACGTGGTCCAGCGCGCTACTTGATGGAAAAATACTGGATTTGGTGTGTAGTGGAGACAGTACACAAACCTGTAAAGTCATTCAGGAAGGATTTTTCGAAGGGCGTTTGAGTCTTTACCCAGCAACAATATCTAGCACTCATTTCTTTATGTCTTGGCGACCCATAGAAACGTGTAGAAAGCATTTGGTGTTAACTGAAGTAGTCATGTTGTTTGTGTTAAGTCATCACATTTCAGTTTTTGAAGTATATATCTATTAGATTTGGAAAACAAATGTAATTTGGTCCTATATGACTGTTATTAGCTTAGTTGTGTTGTTTCAGATTTGCACACATCATTATAAGAAATGCATTATAAGGCTATTATTCCCACAATGCATGTCATAATGGAATTATGTGGATTTCTGATTGTAATGTAGGAAGGTGGAGAGCACCAGTATGCCTCACCAAATCATTCATAAACAGTGTAACCTAAAATCTTATTGATTGCAGTTGCATACACTGTGCTATGTCAAATGTCTGTTATTCAATTCAATTTGATTTAAAGTATCAAATCATAACAGGAGTTATAACAAGACACTTCACAGATAGTAGGTCTAGAACACTATAATTTACAAGGACCCAACAATTATGACAAGAGCAAGCATTTAGTGTGACAGTTATCTCACCTGTCCTATCTGTGCCCAGTTAAAGTGTCAGTGTCCTTGGATCAGTCTCACACTCCAGACAGTTGGCCTACGTCCAAGCCTTTGTTGTCAACAAACAAGATTTCAAAGCTTATTATTTATGTTTGGATTCATGAATGCCATTTGGTTTGCCCTCCATGCTGTCCCATTCCTAGAATATTCTACCCTTGGAAGAAAAGAAAAAACATATTTCTGGACACAAATGGGTCAGAAATACAGTATTCTTTGAAAAGTCAATGTCTGAAGTTTAACTTTATACATACAGCATTTGAGATAAGACATTTTCATATAGTTAAGGGGGGTACCATATTGTTCATGAAGCGTGATAATGTCAAAATTCCTACTTCTTGGCAAAATTACCTGGTAAATAGATGTGCACTTTGTTATACTCTTTATATTTTATACAGAATCTTAAAGGTAAACTGTTATTGTTTATGCTGACAAAACTATAACACTTATTTGGTTGCAATTGTATGTTCTTAAAAATTAATAATATATTGTTTTTTGTCATATCAAGAATATCATAATCGCAGAAATACCCTGAAATATTGTCTGTTTGTCGGTCAGCAGGAGTTTATTATTTACATGTACTGTATGCTCACAGTTATCCACACTTGTGATTGTAACTGTTTTAATTGTTTGCATATCATGCAAACAAATAAGCATGCAAGACACACTGCCATGCATTTTGTAATATTTTATCTAATCCACTGTATAAATATATTCTCAGTACCCACTCATATAGTCTAAACTTCCCGTGTGTGTGTGTGTGTGTGTGTGTGTATATATACACCCACCCTCAACCATAGCCATTTACTGTAGGCAATGCATCAGTTATAGTCACTGGCATTGAAGTTTCAGTGATTAATTAATAGGTGTCTCATACTATTGATGGAAGTGATTTTAATAAGGCAGAAAACAATTACTCAAAAGCATCAGAGGAGTGTTAACTGTTGCCTTTCAGTCACAATAGCCAATTCTTTATAAAGTTCACAGCAGTGTAACATAATGAATAACTATGAAAATCTACGTCCTTTCATTCAACTGCCTTCAGGCTATCGCTGTCAACACAACTGAGTTTCTCTTTTGGCGCAGTGCTGGAATTTAGTGTTGAACATGTGAAGTTTGGAGGTAAACAACCACAGTCAGGCGTGAGCTGGTTAAATCTTGTTCTGTCTGGTCAGGGCATGGTAGGCCATTTACATATATTATTACACCACAGGGAGCTGACCTCCATGTGGCAGTCACCTAAAAAACGTGGGATTTGTTATGCTGGCTCATTGAGCTGTTGACGTTCAGCATTTATTCAACAGAAAAAGGAGAAGTGAAAAGTGGTGAACCATTCAGAAGTTTCACAATATTACCAAAAGTCGACATGCCAATTATATTTGAGGTGTCCTGGACTGTTTGAAACTGTGGAATCATGCGCTCACACTTGGTGATAGTTGGTGCAGGAAGTGTGCTAACAAAATACAAGAATACTCTGGCTTTTAATTAGCCTGCTACTCCAGTCCATGCTTCAGTCAGGACCTTATAGTTAGACAAATAACAGCGCCATCTTCTGCAACTCAAGTGTTTTCTAATGACTGCATTTTACATGTAATCCTGGAGCTCCCTCTGCTGGGGAAAGAAGATTCAAGATTCAAGATTTCTTTATTTACCACAGTACACTGTAGTACAAAATTACGTGCTAAGTTCACAGCTTAAAAGAATACAGCACAGAAACCATTAAAAACACCATGGATAAGTCAAGTTATTATTTCTATGAATTAAAATAAATGCTTATATGGGTGTGCAGTGCATGTAGAGTGATACATATAAATATATAACGTCTAAAAAACTGATAAATATCTAGATACTAGATATATATAGTTGGGAAAGAGTATAAATATACGTATTTAAAGTTAAATAGTGTGTTAGAGAGTAAGGTGCATTCCAAACATAGTTTTTTACAGTGTGTTCAGGAGATAGATAGATAGAGAGATAGATATTTATTGATCCCAAAAAAATAGGAAATTACGGTGTTACAGCAGCACACGTACATTAGTCACACAACACAGAATATAAATATAAATGAGATACTAGGAAAAATATATACATACATACAGTATATATGAAACAATAATAATAGGAATAAAATATTAGAATAAATATTTAAATGCATACAGGATGGGAAAACAAAATGTGCAACTGCTTAAATAATATGCTAAATGTATGCTAAAATGTAAATGAACCAATTGTGCAGGTTGCCCTTAGTGCAGTAGTGTGGTGTCTAAAAGCCAGTCACAGAGCCAGCCTTCCTGATCAGTTTGTTCAGCCATAACAGACTAGTAGAACATCTCCAACATTCAGCTGCACACGTTGAAGGATCTCAGCTTCCTCAGGAAATAGAGTCTGCTCATCCCCTTCTTGTAAACAGCAATGCTGTTGACCCTCCAGTTCAGCCTGCTGTCAATGTTGACACCCAAGTATCTGTACTCCTCCACCATGTCACTTCCCAGGATGCAAAGGAGGTGCGGAGCCGTTCCCTTCCTCCTGAAGTCAATCACCATCTCTCTGGTCTTATCCACGTTCAGCAGCAGGTGATTCTTACCAGACCACTCCACAACCTCATCCACCAGTGCCCTGTACTCTCCCTCCTGTCCATCCCTTATACACCCAACAACTGCAAAGTCATCAGAAAACTTCAGGCAGCTAGCAGATAGTGAGATGTTTTTTAGTGTGTTTTGGGAACAGGCAGCTAGCAGATAGTGAGGAGATGTTTTTTACAGTGTGTTCTATTAAAATCTTTCCGAGAGCGGGCACAGAATTCAACCCTAACGTTACTGCCGCTACCCACTTTCACTTTGAATTGTTCCACAGTTCTCAACAGTTTAGTAAAGATATGGTATTTCCCTCAAATAACTCAGATAGTGAACAATGGACTCACATGGGCCGAAGGGATCCTCATGCTGATGATGCTGCTGTTGCCGTGATGACACTGGACAGCAACCAAAGCTTCCTTGTGGGTCCATTCCACCCCATGGAGGTCAGAGAGGTCCATGAGAATGAAAGATCAGAAAGACCAACATCCCTGTCTCCTAAAAGATAGCTTCAGAGACTAGAGTGTACACGGTATCCACCTGTTTTCATCCGGGTAAGAAAACATTTGAACTTGTGTATGTTTTCTTTTTTCCTGCTTTGTGGTGAATGTTTGGGTACCTATACTAATTAAAGTAAACTTCTGGTTTTCATTTGTCAGCGTGTGTGTCTTCAAATTCATAATTTGCCCAAAGAAGTCCAACAAAGTTACCAGATGCTCAGGTTCCTCCCTCCATGCATGACCAATGCAAAGGTACTAACTCTTGAATTCAAGTGAGAAATGACTCTCTCTGTTCAATCCCCGCATTAGTGTGTAATACAGTGGTGTAGTTTTCACTTGAATCAAAGCATTCATCTCTGTTGTCTGTTGTCATCTCTGTTGTCAAAATTTAAAAAAAGTAAATTCACCTCAAAGGGATGCAGACTGCAGACTCCAACTTATTTTTTTTTATCATTACTATGACCCTACAGGTGGATAAGAAAAGAGTCTTCCTAAACTTCCTAACGTGTCCCCTTGTGGCTCATGGATTTCTTAGAAGACATCCACACATGCTTCAGATGCCTTTTGAAAACAAAGAAGGTGCAGCATGCCGTGGAAAGAGGACAGCACACAGAAAACACTATCACTGGCACCAAGGTCTGCTCTAAATACTCTGTGTACTACAGGACCCCCCGATACTACCACAGCCATAGCACAAGAGACGCCAGCTGGATCAAAACAACACAATAACACAGCATAATATTAATATATACCTGTATCTCTTCAGAGTTGGACACAAAATTGAAATGATTGAATTGTATTCAGTAATACAGGAGTCACAAGTACCATCAAAGACCTAAAAGGCCTCGCAGGTTTAATTTGAAACCATTAAACCCAATGACTTTTTGCAATCGTCATTTTAAATTATTTCACACTACACACTGGTTTATAGTCACATTCATGTCATGTCATATCATATCATTTCAGTGTGGACTGGTAGCTGGAGAGATGCCAGTTCACCTCCTGGGCACTGCCAGGTGCTCTTGAGCAAGGCACCGTACCACCCCTTCCAACCGCTCAGGGCGCTGGTCCAGCACTGGCAGCCCACTCACTCTGACATCTCTCCATTTGTGCATGAATGGGTCCTGAGCGTGTGTGTGTGTGTGTGTGTATTTCAGGCCTCTGTGTAGTGATTAACAGAACGGAGTGTAAATTGTAATTTCCCCATTTTTTTATTATTATATCAGATTCCTGTGAGTACACACTGGCAAAAGGCCTGCATGTCAGTGTTCTGATAACTATAGATGACATGGTATTTTTTTACTTAGGACCTCACTAATAAAGTGACATTATATATTTATATTTTGGGTATAAACAGAGCAGTAAAAGTTCAGGTAAATAAATATATGTTCATGGGATCATTATCAATTTTGCGGCCTCTATTTTTCCATCTTTTACATGTCCTTCTGTCCAGCCCCTGGTATAGTAATAGACAACTCCAGTCAGTCCCTCCAATCATGAAAACAAGCGAGTTTGGTATATTCTGAATAAATTGTTTCTGCAATCAGGAAAAAAACATACTAGTTGCTGAATTGATCCAAAATCAAAACAATTGAAATGGACTAAGAGTATTAATTGTCAACTGTATTCAAAAAGATCTATTGGTATTAGATAAACCATTTATAAATGTATATAGGACTTGAATGTGCACACATATACACATGAAAACAGGGTTTTGTGCATATAATTAATCATACAGTATGATGTTATGGGGTTGTTCATGAGATGCGACATCTCAATTTGCAATTGCATTTGAGGTCAATGTGATGAACAGTTTAGGTTTCATGACAGGGTTTTGTATCCATTTAAATGTTGTTATTATAACGCTAGCCATTTTTGTAACATACAATAAGGCCAGTAGTTGTTAGGATAAGTAGGATTAATAAAATTTGTAAAATGTTGTGTTTAATATGAAGGTTTTCTTGTTAAAAAAAGGCAGTCAGCCTAGTGCTGCACTTCTGCACAGCAGCCACCAGATGGACCTTTAGTTACTCTGACTGAAGTAAGCTTCACATAGGTTATAGGTAGTCACATGGATATATTATGTGCTTTGTTGGTTGGGAATTTATTCTAGAGTTTCTAACTTCCAGGTAAATGGAAGTTGATTCTTCTCAGATGAAAACATCTACAGAATACAAAAAGTGTAATCCCGGGTTACCAGAACCCTGTGAATTAGTTGACTCAACTGTGTTGATAAGTTAATATAGTGTAATCATTTAAAAGTAAGTTAAAGATTAGTCAAAGTTTTATTTTGTGAGTAATCTACAGATTATGTATCTATTTTGTCTTCCCACAACTGTTAACAATTATTCCAACTTGCTTACAATCTCTGTGAGTTTCCATTTTAATTTCATATCATGTATTAAACATAATCAGAACGGGAAGTCGGGAGTCTTAAATGTCCCTTACATTTGTTTATTTTTTTCATAGCCATCTAAAATGCCTTCCTTTTTTTCTCTCTTTGTGAACTGCAGATGCAAGCACACGCATTTCTTCTTAAAGAAAAAGTATATCATTTAATAGGTGTAGTTTTAATTCTACAAAATGTCAAAGCAGCTCTAGTGGCAGAACAAAACTTAATGGTTGCAATAATCCTTGGCCCCAAACCTCAGGGCACGTTTATACCGCGCGTGTGTGTGTGTGTGTGTGTGTGTGTGGTGGTTTAGTTGAACTCTGGAGTGTTTACTCGTTTGGCACAGTTCACTTGGTCAGGTGAAAGCATTTGAAATAAAGTATCAGCAAAAAACTAACACAGTAAGACTGATTAACTGGGTCGAAAACAACTGAACACGCTGCAGAAAACAAGCTCAAAACATCAGCTTTTGCGTAGTTTCTATGTATTCCATCTCACCAGAATGATGATTTGTTCTATTTACAATCCATCCATCATAGTCATATGTCACATGTCTCTCTGTCACATCTGCATAATACTGACTGAATGCCTGTTGGTCCGTTTCCAAATGGTTTGACTGATATTGCTTATTGAGCCCTGATATCATGTTTCAGATTGGATTACTTCCAATATATCTAATACTATGTAATAGGGAATATGATTTATGATGTATATATATATATATATATATATATATATATATATATATATATATATATATATAACCTAACCTTTTATATATACATGTATATATATATATATATATATATCAAAGCAGCTATATATATATATTATAATAATGTAATATAATGTATCCTTTATTAGTCCCACAAGGGGAAAATACCATTTACACTCTATTACTGTTATTGTTATTACTGTTATTACACACATTACACACAGGTCCTGAATTACACACACATGCTCAGTACCATGGAGAGATGTCAGAGTGATATATATATATATAATATTTATATATACATACAGTATATAAAAATACTTTGAAATATATAAAAGTTGAAATTGAAGCAGTAGTGGCTGAGCTATCATGAATTTTGTTTTCAGCCAAGTTACAAAAACACTAGATCCTACACTTCCCAAAATCTAACTCCATGGCATGTTTCACAGAACATGTTATACAACTGTTTTCCTAGGATGAAAATTACATGAATATAGGGCTACACCTATAATAAGTCAACTTAACTTCATTATTAAAATTGGTGAAGTGCCCCTTTAAATCTGACTACTTCCTGCTTAAAATTGCAAAATATGGTATTGCTTTATAATACAACCCACAAATTACAGTTATTATTAAGTACACGGTGTACCACTGAAATACATACTGGGACAAATACAGTACTTAGGTCTAAGGGAAGAACACTTTTTATGTTTTGTCTTGGAATTTTCAAATTACTGACTACATATTTTAAAATGATGTGGTAGGGCAATATTATCACTTAGTGACAACACAAGAAAAGAGGAGGAAGTGGGGTAGCAATGCTGATAGGTAAAGTATATTTACACTCTTAAACCATCAGGACAAAGCATTGGAAATATGGGAGAAAGCTCCCTTATTAATTGGAGGTGCAGTTTAACTCCAAGGAATGTGGGCTGTATTATAATGCTTGTTCCCACCTTTTTTACATTATATTCTTTTTGTATAGAAATCCTCAGAGACCTTAGTATCTACATATTTTTGTGGAAATCATGGGCCGGATGGATTCATTATGGGGTCAACAACGTGCAGTGGGCCCCTATTGACACCCCTATTTTTGCACTTTGTAAACACAATATGAACAGAAATAATGAAGGCCTTAAACTAGATTTTATCTCCGGGCCCCTGTAGAAGGTCAAAGTGAAGTTTATTATCCCTCAAGGGCAAATTCATGCCATCTGACACAGCTACTTTAAAGAAAAACACAACACTTTGGGGCCTCAAGTTCAGGTGCAATGCACCTGTCACCTTTAGGCCCCTATCATTTCTGTTTATAATGTGTTTCAGTGGTGATTACATTATTAACAACGATATTTACAATTTCCTCTTTGTATCCCCTGAGGGTCTGGGGCAGCTGCCCACTTTGTCCAGTTCAAGGTGGAGCCTTGGTGGAAATGGATTAGTTTCCCATTTTAATCAGTTCAGGTTATGATCTTTATAAACAAAGTAAGAGTTGTATAAACTAGAGTTGGAATCAACTAACTCCACAAATAGCATCAAACTATATCAGAATATATTTCATATTACAGCCTCTCACCATGCCTGTTTCCACATCTGCCTGTCTGCCATCTGCTCTACAGCTGCTTCAATAATAGCATGCAGCTGCAAAAGAAGGAGGGGATGGGGGTGGAAGGAAAAACCCGGAGGGGCGAGGGGTAAAGGGAGGGCAGGCAGGCAGGCGGGTGGGTGGGGAGGAAGAAGAGAGGGAGGGAGGAAGAAGGAAGGAGGGGGCAGTGAAAGCAGAGCTGTGATGCAGACAGCGAATCACATGAGCAGGGATCTGTTTACAAACTGAGAGGCTGTAGGAGAGAAGTGGAGAAGAGAGAGGAGGAGAGTGACTGTGAGAGGAAAAGACAGGAGGAGAGCCTGGATATGCAATAACATTAGCCACATTGTCTTCCTGTGTCTTTGTTTAGAGCAGAAGCCTGGGGAAGACATGAGACGCTGCTTTCCACAGGAGCACTGAGGCTGCCTGCCTCTCTGTCGCCTCGTTGGCTGGCCCTGCTGCTGGGAAGCCCATCCATGTCCTTCCCTTTGTGTCTCCATAATTGGCAAATGCAGGTTTTCACAGCCAGAGAAGAAGAATAAAGCGACGTGGAGATCTAAAAAGAGAGGAGAGAAGAAAGGAAGAGAGGAGAGAAAGGAAGAGGAGGAAAAGAGGGAGAGCCTCGTGACAATGTTTTGAAGGGGAGGTTGAACAAAAAAGCAGGGATTACGCTTGGCCAGAGGTACATAACAGTGCTGGATGGGATGGAGTATATTTCCTCATACTGTCATTGACATTTTTTATCCACAAAGCTCACAGGTTCATCTCAAAGGCTGCTGTCTTTGTCTTTCAGTGGCAAATCCTCACTGCAGACTGAGGTTCAAATGAGCAGCTGGTTATTTTGGTAATGTCTTCTGGAGAAAATGGGAGTCTCTAATCAGTTCTGCTTACTCTAGACCACAAGGATTTAAGCCACTGCACATTCTCACATCTATCAGGGTTAAACTAGCCTGAACCAAAACGTAGTGGATGTACAGGTCAAAGCTTGTGTTTTTGTGGAAACCAGACTTTGTGGTATTGGAGAGATCATGACCCCAAAGATTATTTAGGTTTACCAACCCAACATTTGCACATTTGATGCATCCAGTCCCATGGTGTAACGGTAAGTGTCCTGGAGCAGGTTGAACTGAACAGTTTGTCCATATATATATATATATATATATATATATATATATATATATATATATATATATACATGAAAAGCGCAATGAGATAACTGTTTTTGTGATTTGGCGCTATATAAATAAAATGTAACTGAATTGAATATAAAACACCGGCACACCTTTTGCTGGGCTCTTTTTCACTCAGACACCTTGTGCAAACACAGCACTCTGTAAAACCTTCCATCTCCCTCTGGTGTTGCTGAGATGTCCCGCTAAGCAAGTCCTGATGTTTCTCGTGACTATGTCAGCCTGCTTGATCCCTCTCTGCTGGGAAAGGAGGCATCGGCTAACTAGCTGTGGTACTAGTACCAAAGAAAGATGACAAGCTTGTCTGTAAGGAAGTTCCTGTGTCTTTGACAACATACCAGACACTTCTGCTTACTGCTAGGATACTGTTGCTCAGGCTATGTCACTAGCTGGCCAGCTCTAGCTACACCATGACTTGCTACAGTAGCATTTACTAATTTATCTTAGCAATAGCTGGCAAGCTGCTTCCCTCACTGGTTTGCTTAGCAAGGTAAAATACATTGGTTGATGTTCACTGCTGGCATTTTTGCAACAGCCTTTTGTTGCTCGTGCCCAGATGGTGGAGCCAACTTCTGAATTTGATCTATTTGGTCCAAAAACATTTGGAATTTCCAGTCGAGAAGACCCACACAATTAAATCATTTAATCCCCATTCAAATTAGTGAAGTGATAAAGTGAAAGTAGCCGGCCCGGTAGAGGTCTCTAGTGTGTCTGCTCGTTGGGCCGCACAATGCGGAAGTGGTGCCGATCATCTGGGTAATTTTTGGCTCCATGATGCCATTCAGCAACTCTGATATGAATGAACGGGTCTCTACCTCGAACGCTGTATCCAGTTCTTATCCATGGTTAAACCAATAGTGAGGCCCGTTAGAGGTCCATGCACATACTCAAAGAGCTGGAGTTACATCCAGGTAACTACTATTTGTTTTGCTGGGATTAGTTGTTACTAAATGCCAACACCCAGTAACTGCCAGGTGTAACTGTCAACTAACTGATAACGTTTCTGAAGGACTTCCCATACCACTGGATTTATAAATAGCTGCTATAAGACAATCCTAATTGTATACACAAAGTTATGACATAACCAATGAGAACCATGAACCATGATCAGGCCTATGTGTTTTACCACCGACATGACCTCAAACATATTCCAAAAACAACTGAGACCTCTGAAGGAAGTTTTCATACAGTCAGGTTCTATCATTTTACAGCCAATACATATCAAACCAAAGCTATGCTTCCTGTATAACAGAGTTCAGGCACAGTCCTATGCATATGCACAGCGACCTACCGTTTAGCTCTTCCCTATCAATGATTTACTAACATTGTGCTAAGATTACATCTGCTTCCTATTTCCCCCTAACCTCTCTTCAAATCCCCTCCACCTCCCAAACTGTAAAACCGAAGCTTGCACCCTCCTGCCCTGACCCCTGTCCATTACAGAATTACACCATCACAGTATAAGTTGTGCACTTAAGCTTAAGAGTTAACTACTGTGGTTGTGAAATGAAAACTTACATGTTCAAGCCCCTCAGGCTAAAGACACCGCCGTGCCCAAACTCCAGCGAGTAACTAGTCTTAGGCCAAGATGCGGACTAGGAAGTGGAAAACATACATTCCTGTGTGACGTAAGAATGGTTGTAAACGTTCATATGAAAGTGCTTTGTAGGGCTGGAGAGGCTGAGGATAGTAAACATCAGTAGGAACAAAAATCCAAAGCCAATTGCAGTTTAAAGAAAAAAGTGTCAAAAGTTATTTCCAAAACTCAGTTCTCTCCCTTCCCCCACTTTCTCACTCACATCTTATTTAAACACAAAATTACAAATTAGTCACCTCCATAGCTGTTATTACACACTGCCTCATTTCTAGATGCACTTAAATCTCAAATTGCAATGCAGCATTGCATTGCAATTTGAAATACGAGGCTTCAGAGATGCAGTGTGGTGCATGTGCGCCAGACCTTACAAGTTACACAGATACGCACACAGCATCCTCGCCATAGATGGTGGACACAGACAGGGTGATGTATGATGGGATACGTTTGGCATGAAGACCTGTGTGGACCATGGAAACACAATGGCAAAGCTCTGATAGAGCTAAATGGGCTAATATCCCAACAAGTGGGCACAAAGATTACAGAAAGGGCCATTGTAGACGACCTATGCTCCACTAAGAGTGAAGGGGTTTACTGTAATTTATCCATCTGGGGACCATTAATTATGTCATTCCCTTGCACAATAATCTTATCCCTCAGGGCTACACCTAAACATAATTCTAACCTTATACGTTTATACGTTGATAAAGAGTCCAATAATCAGATCATTCATGAATAAATGAAACATAGAAGCTCACCCACACTACTAAATTTATGCTAACATCATTCAAAGTGATAAACAACATGGCTAAATCTCGTAAAGCTTTCAAATGGATTCACCATCGTCAAATGCCTCATGTAAAACTCTCTTTATGCCCTGTGTGGAAATCCATACAATTCATTTGTCATTGCTGCTGAGTTTCTAAATGCCACACAGTGTAGGCTACATTCCTTACATGTGAACTGAGTGTAGCTTTGTTTATGGCAGCTATTCATGTTTAAAAAGACATTTTCATATTTTGTCAAAATGCATTTGAAAAAGTGAATGCATAATTGCATTATTGCCAACATTAGGCTTTGTGCATGAGTGCCTTGTTCTTTGTGCAAAGACAAACGTCATTATATGTTGATAAGATGCAGTTTGATGAATATTTAATGTCAAAGTTTTTAAAAAGTGTGTAGGAAGGTTGCCTCCATACAAGCATGCATGGTTATTTGTATTGGTTTAAATACATATTCAGTGGATAGTTCAGAATGTCTTTTTCATCCTGACAATCTGGGGGAAATAAAGCATTTTCTCATTATAAAAAGCACCTGTGAATGCTGTGATACTGTGGTGGTAAGGCTTCAGCTGTATCGACATCTGTTGCTCCTGTTTCCATTCTGTCTCATGTTTTTTCTTGTGCCCCATCCTGTCAGGTGTCTATGTGTGACGTTGGATTGCAGAACGGCAAGATGACATCTGAAGAGCTCTTCCACCTGCCGCTCAACATCTACATCATCATCCTGGGCATTGGCCTCTTCATCCTCATGCTCACGCTCTTCTTCTGTTGCTACCTGTTCAGGTACAACACAACAACTTGTACAGGATTCACACTGTCAGACTGCTGTGTGTACTGGACTTTAAAAATCAGACATAACTCAGTAATTTCGTGCGTAGAGACTGACTGTTTTAATATTTGAATGAACTACAGTTCGTTGATTCTGGTAATCTGTCAATGGAGAGGTCTGTCACATGATACTTTGTCTGTTTTTTGACAGAAGTTCAGGTGACAGCTTCTAAAGGCAAAAAACCTGTTCAATGATTACCTTTGCTAAGGAGGTTATGGTTTGTTGATTTGTTTGGCTGATAGAAAGATATCTGAATAACCTATAACGGACTATGGGGTTATTTGAAGTTGGGAGACATGTGTTTAGAGTTAGCAAAGTCACAAGCCACCAAAGTTTTTAGTTTAGTCAAAGTTTTACTTGTTCACTGAGCCCAGAATAACTGTAATGCATTTATGCTTTCAACAATTTATGATCAACTTAACCCTTGTGTTGTCTTCGTCAAAATTGAAAAATTGAACACTTTTGTTGACAATTTCTATAGATGTTTTTAACTTTTTCTCACGTTTTTGTCACACTTTTGACGCTTTTTTCATTGTTTGTCACTTTTTTTGACGTTTAACACTACATAACACTAACTTATTACCTTTAGTTTTACAGTTATTTTTGGAATTTATGGTCAATAAACCTCATTTATAGGAAATTCTACCTAATGTTTAAGTTAGAAAAGCAGAAATTAGGAATTATTGAGACTAAAATTAAAGGAATGGATGTTGATGAGAATCACAGACTGGAATATGTCAACTTTTACTCAATACTATTTCAAAAACACTTCCATTTGTTTTACAATGCTATAAAATTGAATAAGACGCCCCAAAATTAATGAAAGTAGAGATTTGTACTTGGCAAAGAGCGTTGTGTGGAATCAATCATGTTATTTTGGGGAATTAAAAAGAACAGTGATGTAGGACAACATGAGGACAACATGAGGGTTAATAAAACAGAATTACAGTCAGAATTCTTCTACAAGGGCACGTTGTTGAAAGTGTTACACATCTGTTGGTGGTGAGCGTAGATACACAGGCTGTTACTTGAATTTGACATTGCGTGAATTCCAGCGCTGCTTGACTCAGTATCCCAGCTGATTCCCACAGCATGACAAGACATGTCCTGAAGAAGACAGATCTAGAGCACCAGGCACATTATAGAATGTTTTATGTTTTATTGTTACAGTATGATAAGTTGTTTTTTTGTGCTTCACAGGCTCAGGAGACAAGGTGCAAGAGAACAGTTCGGCTACAATGAGGTAATGTGTTAATAAATATCCAGTTTGACTACTGTCAGATTGTCATTCATACTATGTTGATTTGCTTGTTTTTATTTTGTCTGCATTTTGTCACAAATTTGTTCTTGTCAACAGGTTGTTTTGAAAGGAGCGGGGAAGAAACTGAGCCTTCTTGGTGTAAGTTGAATACAGAGTGAATGGGAGCTCAATGCTAACTGGCTAATGGGATGAAATGAATGTGGGAAACCTACTGTGACTCAAGTATTTCAAATGTAGCAAACTGAAGTGATGGCTACAATTTTCAGCTACACATTTACTGCTGTAATGAGCTAAAATTAATCTGTAATTTAACAGAAAAACAAGTATGTTTCAATTATTCCTGTTGGCAAAGTAGTCCAATTATAGCATAAAAAACAATTGCACATGTAATCAGCGTCTGAGTTGCTGCTGTAACTGAAGTTCAGAGGATAACCACGCAACCAAACATTACATATTCATTTCTCTGATTGTCCTTTTGCCATACTTCATTTAGGCTATTTTTAGTTCTGTCTGCTTGGCTGGACACAGCAGCCAGCTACTCCCTGGTACACTGTTGCAAATACGTGACAGTTCATAAAAGATACTCTATGTCCCAATTTCATACTCCAAAATATTTGTGACTAGGTTTTTGGAAAAGTAAGAAAAAAGTGTGGTGTTGAAAGACAAATTCACACAACTGAAATAGGAGCTACTCACTCATTTTGTATTATCTTTGCTAAACTACCAACACTGAAATTGGCAGTAAGCTAGTCTTACATGCAAAAACAGAATGTAGTTTTGTACATACAGAATTATATATATACTGTATATATATATATGTACATATTATATATACATATATATTTGTATATAGTATGTATGTATGTATATACCTGTATATACAATATATATATATGTGTGTATATATATAGGGTATTAGGCACTGATCAAATTGCAGTGCAGTCATGGAAGGTTTTATTGGGGATTATTTTAGCAAAGAATCCCACAGTCTAGCTGCTGAATGGATGCATTATCGCTGTAAATGCTAAGCAAGTTACGATAGTGCTTGTATAGGGACATTTTGTATTAACTGTAAATAGTTCAGGTGTCAGTTATGAACTGATTTCATAATTCCCTTTTTCAGCAAACATGTGCCGTGTGTTTAGAGGAGTTTCGCAGCAGGGACGAGCTTGGAGTGTGCCCATGTTCCCATGCGTTTCACAAGAAGTAAGTTCTACAACCTTGCTTGGTCATTTTCAAACGTTGGACAGCTGACTCCGTATTTGTGAACACGCAAAATGTATTTCAAAGGTACAGTCAATTAAAAAAACTCCAGACTTGTCTCATTTGTTTAGCTGTTTCACAAACTGGTGATCACGCAGCTACAGTAATTGTATTGACTCATGCATGATGCATGACTGAAGATGCAAACAATCTTCCATTGAAACCATGTGGAATAGCACTTTTGGAGCAGCCATAGGGTCAATTAATCCTGACTAACCAGTTTGAAGGAGTGTCAACAATAATTCCACTTTTGATGGATGTATGCCTTCAGGTGAACGGATGAAGCAGATAGCAAAGTAGTGGAATTCAGGAAAAAGATATTGAGCAAGTTTTTCAGGGTGTCTTGTGGAAAAACGAAGAGCAAATTCCTGACAACATATGTCCTTACATGTTTGAGCATGCTTTAAGCAACAGAGGCCTGTTTTTGCCCTGCAGCATAGGTGTGATATTAGACATTAAAAGTGCTTTTAAAACGGTTTGCTCGTCCTTTTGATTGACACTTCTCTACCTGTATCACCAGTACCTCCTGCACTGTGTACACATCCTGTTTGCCTGTCTGCTCAGTCCTGTTTTACAACTGTTAGTTAAGCTGTTTGAACTTCTTTTTCTTGTGATTCATAAAGTTTCCACCTGGACCCATCTGTAGAATATTTCGTACTTTGTCTTCCTTTGAAATGACAAATTAAGTAATATGTCTCTCATCTATCTGCTTTTCTCAGGTGTCTGCTAAAATGGTTAGAGATTCGCAGTGTCTGCCCCATGTGCAACAAGCCCATTTGTCGCCTCCAGCCCAACCCCCCACAAGCACCTGAGCGGCCACAGAGTCTCCTGGAGGTCTGAGAGGGGAACATATGTCCAAAAAGCACCTGTCCACATAGTTGATATCTTGCCACCTGTAGTTTTAGTAATGCAAACATTTCTTCAAGTCAGAGCTACTCTGGAAGTAGAACTTATATAATTGTCTGAGTTAACCAGCAAGTGCAGAACCTAAAGAACCTACCTGGTAGGGGGGGATTGTAACACTGAGACAGAGATGGTAATGCTAATTCATGATAGGATATGCTAACTATCAAGCCTAGATACTGCAATCTCCAGTACATAGCCAGATGTTTAAGCTAAGTGCCTTAAAGCTGCAGATCTTCTTAATGAGAGACTACACCCTGGTCAGCATTGGGCACAATGATGAGGATTCATGCGTGCATGGAATCCAGTTTACTCCTCATTATAGATAAGTTATGTAGGAAATGGTGAATGAGTTGTGGGCAATTGTCCTGAATTGTCTGGCGCCACTTAATTGCCAAGCTAACAGTGAGACATCCACCCTAAACTCCAGGCTTCAGAAAGCTCCTTATTAATTCTACTTCGACAGTCTGTTTGGTAACAAGATTACCTTTTAAAATGGGCTTCAGTTTACTCAATTATGGGTCTTGCAGCAAAACTGTGGTCAGCTTCGCCTACTGAAGTTTGATTTGGTTATCTGTTGAGGAGAAACTTTGGGGAGGGAGATAGAAATGATGTTACAGCACAGATTAACCCAACAACAAAAAATATATCTGCCTCCAGAGCAGCTCTGTTTCTGAGAAATGTCAGTCTGCTCGTTTTTTTTACTTTTCTCAACAACAAAAAATGACATGCAGTGCCACATGAATATTATGTGTCTGAGTCTTTTGCCTCAATTTAAGAGCCTGAAGCTTAGAACGAAGGAGATCCAACCCCCAGACATGCAGCTTTGAAGATAAAAAAATCTTTGGGTTTATTGCTGCCCCAAAGTTGATGGTGAATGCAGAGACTGTGATGAAAGGAGGACTTTTAACAAAACAGGACAATTGTAAACTAACAGGAAACATGACTGTGTGTATGTAAGCTGCAATCTTTCATTGTCTGAGCTGAGTAAAGATAATGAAGCACTAAATTGCAAGACATATATTGTCATATGGGATCTGATCGAAACTAAAGGCAACTACATGCAGCTACAATTAATGGCCAACCAGTACATTAACACATGTATATATATGGTTTAAGTTATTTCTATGAGTGTTTTGTATTATAACAGGCTTTTGGTTAAAGGTATTGTGCGTCAGTGATGCTAAAGCACGTTGAATGTCATTTGTCAGTAGGAATAGTTGGATGTCATTGTTGCCAGTGGGACAGATGACATCTTAGCTCTGCTCTGTACTGTGGTGACATAAATAGACACTGCACTGATATGAAGAGCCTGTTTGAGCTGGTTTCTTGTCTGGGTGAGATGCACCATAAACAGCGGTCTCTGTATGTAACATGTAATATATTATGGTGTAAATTGTAAATGCAATTTTCTGATTATAGAAAAAAATATATATAACTGGTGTTTTCATATAGTCATTTGGATCCAAGTCTTTTTTTTTTTAGTTTTACTACATGTTGACACTTGAAACAGTTCATTTGTATGCTGTTGTTATATGCAGAAGGTTAAACTATTGTACTATTGGTGCCCTATCTTTGTTTTAGGTGGTGTTGGTTGATGTTACCAACTGTGTGTGAATGTGACGGACGGATTTCCACCAATAAGGTGCCACATCTGATATAAATGTGCCTAAAAAAATCTTCATACCGTAATTCAAAAATAGTTGTTTTTGTTCATCATTTTCCAATAAAATTCTAGCAGGCGCTGTGAGAGTACTGCTAGAGTAACTACTACAGGCAACTGTTTTAATTTGATATTTTTTACCCGTGGTAGCATCAATCCACCACTCTGGTCCAGGCTGAACATCTCTCTCTGAACAACTATACTGGGGGACTTATTACATTTTGTGCAGATATTCATGATCCACAGAAGATTAATCATACTGACTGCTAATAATAGTGGATCCCCTGACATTTGTCTCCAGTGCCACCATGCGGCTGACATTTTTTTGGGTGAAATGTGACGACTTTTGGATGGATTTTCATTACATTTGGTGCAGAAATTTACTTTCTCCTCGGGATGAGCTGTAATAACTTTGGTAATCTCTAAACATTTCCTCTATACTATAATTTATCCAATTATTTGGTCTATGACCAATGACCATACATGCAAACCTCATGAGATTCTCAGCCTCAGCTGTATAGCATACTTTGTGTTAACTATGTAAGCATGCTGACCATAGATGGTATAAAATAGATGCTAACACGCTAAACAAAGATGGTGTATATTGGATTGTACCTGCTTAAGCATGTTAGCATTGTCATCGTAAGCGTGTTGGAATGCTGACATTCGCATTTAGCTTAAAGAACCCATCTGTGAAAATAAACTGCTCCTAGAGATATATCTTGTGCAGGTTCTGAGAGAAAGCAGGATAATACTTGGGACTAAACAACCGAGTCACATTTTCTTGTCAAATGCCAATTCCTACAAGCTGTTTTATGAAGGCTGACTACTTATCCCTTCCTATACATTCCAAGTAATACCACAAAAGACACTTGGCTGCAGAGCTGTTTTTACCACTTAACTATCTGCTAGCTGCCTGTCCCCTGAACACACTGTAAGAAAAAAAGAAAAGAGAAAAAGAAAGCGCCTTCTGTAGACAGCCCAGGGTCTATGAAAACAAACTGTGCCCACTTGCACCATGAAGCATACACCTACACACATACACACTTCTTGTCAATTTCTGGCTGTAACCGACAAGAAGCATTTGGGGGTGGGGGGTGGAGGTTGGGGGGGAACACCTTTAAACCAATAGTGAATTCCCAGTTTATCCTACTTAATTCTCAATGGGGCTTCCCACACTTCCACATAAAAGTTTAACTAAATCAAAGTACTGAGAATGTCTGGTCTTTCTGTTGGGTTCAACAAGTAAAGTTATCATGCACGTATACAGATGCACGCGCAAATGCACGTGCACAAACACACACACACTACAGAGACAACACAAAGCTATTACACACAGTGAGTAGATGTCTGGAAATTCCCTGTTCAGTCATGATATCAGGGTATTAGCACAAGAACACAAGTGTGTCATGAAAGGTTTCCAAAGATGCAGATCTTTTTGGCACTGACTGCATGACTCCAAAAACTAAGAGGTGGAAATCCCATTTGACTACCCAAAACACAGCATTACAAATGTGGTAAATTCTAAATTCCCACAGACATCTGTTGACAGATAGGAAGTAGTAGTCTGCATTATGGCACAAAGAAATCTCCCAAAAGTAAATATTTAACCACAAGAAGGCCCAGATATGAGACATAAACACATAAACTGCCTAGTTAAATCTAGTGGAGGTGATGTTTAGAGGATGAAGAGGATGGTCATGAATTTATTTGATTGATTATGATGATTTATTTACATAGCCCAATAACACAAATTTGCCCCAAAGGGCTTATTCTTTGTCTTTAACAGCTTGATTTGAGTCAGGAAAAACTTCTCCACTCACTCTCTTTTTGTCACACAGATGCAGTAACTGTGGGTAATACTTTTGCGGTGTGTTTGATTTAGCTGCTTATACCTGCTGTCGGTCTTCAGACAATGGAGTGCAAGGGTACAAGATGCTACTGCGAAACAGAACAGCCTGCATCATCTTTTCACACACTGGCTGATTCAGTAACACTGTATGCAAAGCAAACAGAGGATGATGGTGTAATGCTGCAGATGCTAGATGGATTAAAATGGGGAGTCAAAAATATGATTACAGCTGAAGACTCTGAAAGAGTTCAAGTTCAATAGGTGGACTCAACAAAGTGTCTTCATCAGAGTATCTACAAATGTAGATATGATGCATGTAGTTACAGCTTTACAACCATTAAAAACTCAGGTGTCATGGCCATACATGCAGCAGCAAATGTACTTTTTGCAGCCAATGTCAGCAATACATGAGGATGAGTTTCATCAGGAAGGCTTAAATCCAACATAATGACTAAGGATGGTGATGGGTTTCCCATTTCCCATATACAATATAATAATAACGTAAATTGTGCCCTGAAGGAATGTCTGTGCTGCTTAGACATGTTGCTGGGGTTGTCTATTAGGGGATGTCCTGACTTTGGTGGGCATGTCACTGCAACATTTAACACAAAATGCACTGTGACTCTTCCTGCAAGGTTGCCACAGAAAGAAAGAAAGAAAGAAAGAAAGAAAGAAAGAAAGAAAGAAAGAAAGAAAGAAAGAAAGAAAGAAAGAAAGAAAGAAAGGGTTGCACCTCCTGGAGCTAATCCTCATATCATGTAGGCTTTGTTGTGATTTTTTGGTGCTCAAAACTTCTTTCCAAAGTAATAATAAAGTATATATATCCAATACAATATATTATATACAATCTATCTATCTATCTATGTATTATTACTTATTATTATGGGAAATACCTCGATGATTGTTTATGGTCCATGCAATGAATTTTTGCAATACATTTCCAAATGCACTAGAAAATTCTTTAACTGACCAAAACACACCATTGGTCCTTCATTTCCACTGTAATGAAATAAATTTAATTTGGTTTATTTACATTTAGAGTTTTCCACATTAATATGGCTGTGTTGAATGCGCAAAGTTGAAAATGTGCTGATGTGTTTTTCGATATTAAATGTTATTATATTGGTCAAATACTTCACACAAAAATACTTACTGCAATATTTGCTGTTTTCTTCTTTTTGTAAATGTTCCATTGGCTGTAATGATGTGCTTCGGGCGCCCCCTGTTGACACAATCAGAGTAGAACCTCCATCCTCGTGGATAGCTATTACCGGAAGACACGTAATTGTGTTTTCAAAATAAATGTATCAGCTTTATAAATTGTGTGGAATTATTTGAAAAATGATGAGTCACTGTATTATTTATGCTGCAGATCTAATTTGATTTCAGTTCCCTCATTCTCTGATTGACACACTTTTGTTAGTTTGACTCAATATTGCTGTTAAAGTGTTGTGACGCTTTTCTGATCAGGTCACACTTATTCTGAAGAATCTAGGCCGGACGTCGTATTGTTTGTGTCTGCGCGCGAGGGAAGTCGAGTCGCTATCGTGAATGTAAAGGCTGTAAAGTAACGTTATATAAAGTTAGGAAGTAGTTTATGCCAAAGTTTTCTTTTGAGCGATAGACGCATTGGGGCATTTAACATTCACGTTAGCAACGAAGCTATAACTTCCATATAAGCGCGTGTGCATTTATTTTTCTGCCCATAATAAGCAAGCTAATGTTAGCCGGTTTACTGCTAAGCGTAGCTAACTTCACTGGCAACTAAAAAACCGTCGACGTTGAGCTAGCAAGAGCTAACGTTACCGTTATATTGTAACGTTGTCGTTTTGTTCTCGTCCTTAAAGAGAAAAAGTTGCTAGTGAGCAGCCGTTGTTGGGAATGTCACCTATGTATGGTCACAGTCATGAATGGCCAACGAACGTATCAGACAGCGACTCCGAGGAAGAGGTAATAACGTTTAAGCTCTCTTCTACTTTAACTATTCATAACGAAGAGGTCTTCTGTATTTTCGTCCCTTTCTGTTAACTGACAATTCTATCCTAACGTTACATCTAGCTATATATCTAATATTTTAAATGTGATTTGCGTCCTTTCCCACAGCCCAAGCTCCCCCTCTCAATCAGTTCTATCCATATATCCGCTGTGCCCTTTGCTGCGGCTTCCTCATCGATGCCACCACCATCACAGAGTGCCTGCATACATGTGAGTTAGAACTGAGCTCTCTAACTCCTGGAGTCCTTAGAGGACCTTGCGAGGATTCAAGGAGTCACGAGAACTGAGTGGTTAATTTAACCATAATGTCTCCCTACCACACGTCCGATTTAACAAGACCATACTCAAAAGGTCAGCTGATTTTTATGAATCAGCCGGTATCTGTGTCAGCAAGCATATGTACGCCCAAACCAACAGACTCGGGAACAGTTTCTTTCCACAAGCCATCTCTCTGATAAACAGCTGACTTCAGACTCACAGTGCCAGGTTCAATTCTGGTCAATAACCCAGCAACACTGTCTCTAACCAGCACCTGTTTACTGGTTCCACTTCTTAGTTATTATGTATTCATCATTCTCATTTGCAGAGCTGTTCATATTGTAATGTAATAACATACTATTTATTCCAGCACCCTTTGCACAATGCTCATAAATCATAATCATAATTTACTGCTGCATACTTTGCACTCTTCATTGCATTATTGCGTCAACCTGTCTATAAGGTTTCTGTTTAGAGTGTGTGTATATATAGTGTGTATATATTAGTGTGTATATTGTTTGTTTTGTATGTGTAAGCGCATTGTGAGCAATGATGATCCAAAGAAAAAATTCTTGTGTGTCCTCATACCTGGCAAATAAAGCTGATTCTGATGGTGACAAGAGTAACGAGACATTTCAATACAGAAATGCCAAATATACTGTATGTAATAAAACAGTGTCTCCATTAGATAGTTTGTCAAACAAGGATAAGTTGACACGTTTATTTTTAATGCCGCAAAACATACTGCAAACTAAATATCTCAGCCACTCTAACAAGCACAATTAATTTAAAGTCTTACCAAATGTTTTTGTAAAAAGTTTGTTTGCTGATATATAGTTATAAGGTCTCAAATATGAATATTTATTTCAGCTTTAAAAGTTGATATTGGTGTGGCTACGTTGACATAAGGTCCTGACTGTGTCTTACATTGTGATGTCTTTTGTCTCCAAGTTTGCAAAAGCTGCATCGTGAAGCACTTTTTCTACAGCAACAGGTGTCCCACATGCAGCATTGTAGTCCACCAGACACAACCACTATACAACATCAGGTAGGTCTGTTCATTCTTGATGGCTAAATCATCTTCTGCACCTGTTAAATTAATGTATATATTTTATTATAGTTGAGTTTAAGCTAGAGAAAAGTAATTAAAAGTGTGGAATACATTCATTTTCATGCATATACAGTTAGTTTATTGTCAAAACACTTAAGTACTTTTAGGATTGTATACGTGCTGTCACCCAGATCTGTGATGAAGCAGTCAGTGTTAACGCTTCACCTTTGTTTTTAGGCCTGATAGACAACTGCAAGATATTGTTTACAAAATGGTTCCCTTCCTAGAGGAGTGTAAGTACTGTATACATACAGTCAGATGGAGGTTAACATCATTTGTGTACATTATCTGTTTTAATTCTATTGTGAACTTTTTTTGTTTTGTACTACAGTCGAAAGAGAACAAATGTGTAAATTCTACAAAGAGAGAGGGTTGGAAGTCCCAAAACCAGGTAATAGTTCACACAGTACTACATTTAAATTAATTGCAATGTTAACTCACACAGTGTAGCTCACCAATTATAATTAACAACAACGCATTTAACACCCTGTTGGTTATAGAGCTTCTTGGGAACCTAAATGATTATCTCCAAAACATCAGATTTCCATCATGTATAATGTGATATGGCACTGTAACTTCAGTGTTTGCATTTAAATCTAAGAATTAATAAACTGGAGGTCCAAAGACGGAGATTTTCAGCAAAACTATCGCAAAAGTTTGAGAGTTTGTCGTTTTTGCTTTCCAGTGGTGGTCTCCCCTTCGGTTCCTGTTGTGTTGAAGAGGCAGAAGAAGGATACCATTCCCCAGTCTGTGTTCACCATTCCTCCCGAGCTGGATGTATCTCTGCTGCTGGAGTTTGTTGGGTAAGGATCTAATGCTTTGTTTGGTCATTTTTAGTAATCTTTTAGACATTATGCATATGTAGATGATATTTAAAGGCCCTACGCAAAAAAATCTAAATGTTTGCCAATATATTAATCCCTCTTAATTACAATTAACGTTTTTTCCTCGGCTTAACGTCATTCTTCATCTCATTAGTGAGATGCTTTAAATAGTTAATTTGCCAAACCTGGTGTCAGGTTGATGTGGCCTCTGGGGCTATCAGACAGTCAAATGGTGGAACATTTGTCTACTTTTCTTATTTCTCAGCATGATGTTGAAAATGCAAAAAAAAAACTAAAAACATGCCCTCTTTAAAAGGAGAGCAGAAATCAGGTTCTCTCTGTCTAAACGCAACGCAGCCATTCGTGTCTTTAATCACACACACCTGTGCATTTGCACCGTTGACATGTTCAAATGTCTTTTGTGAAAAAGGACCAAGTGCTAGGCAGGTGTCCATGTCCCATTTACAAAATACAAATTCAAAAGATGAATGTCAAGTAGCAGTACCATTACAGCCAGTGTGAAACAAACTGCAGGTTAATTGCTGTTAATTTGCTTTGGTGTAAATCCTTCTCTAAATTAGCAATTATGAAACCACTGCTGTACATTAGTCCCTTATTATCAGAGACAATAAAAGAGAAAGGTAACAAGCTTTAGTTCAAAGGATAGTGGATTTGCTTTTGGCCTGTAGACACGTCTTCTGCGTTAAGGAAAAGAACCCAGTTTTAGCAGTAAATGAAATGACCCTGTAGTTACATAGACATGCCACGGGATGGTCCCTTTGTCTTAAAGTGAGAACTTGCGTAGTTCCAAAACGTTGTCTTGACTGTATAATGACTCCTGTTTTGTTTTCAGGGCTGAAGAGGGCATCAATAACTATAAGGTAATGATGTAAAATATACCATTCTTATTATATTATTATGGTGCACGGTAATAGAAACTAAAGGGGCAAGATGGATAATGACTTAATGAAGGTTGTTCTAAAGGACATCCGAAGTTATCCTGAGACTACAGAGCCTGTTGCATATACTGTCAAGAATAGTTTTCTACTCAGAGCATTGCATTATTTATCAGTTTGAAATTACATTTCTCCAATTTAATAACATATTCCCTGTATTTAAAGAAGTACATTCTTCTGAAAAGTTTTGATCCAGTATGTTCCACCGTGTTTACATTTCTCATAGAGCTGTTTGTTTTTGCATATGTGGATGCCTAGTCGAATCTTTGTTTACCTTGTTCAGCTTTGTTGTACTTTCTTGGCCAATGATTTAGATTTTGTCACCCTGTCCCTGTTTAGCCATTAGAGAGGCGGTACGTTCGTGTGTCGGGCGAGGCCACCGTCCGCCACGTGGAACTGTTTATCAGGAGGAAAATGGAGCTGAGCTCTACCTGCCAGGTGAGTGGGCCAGCAGAGCATGTGATCTGCTGCAGTATTACACCGAGTGAAACTAGAGCGGAAGATCAGGCGGATGCTCCAACATTTACAGTGAGGAAAATAAGTATTTGAACACCCTGCTATTTTGCAAGTTCTCCCACTTAGAAATCATGGAGGGGTCTGAAATTGTCATCGTAGGTGCATGTCCACTGTGAGAACATAATCTAAAAAAAAAAAAATCCAGAAATCGCAATGTATGATTTTAAACTATTTATTTGTATGATACAGCTGCAAATAAGTATTTGAACACCTGTCTATCAGCTAGAATTCTGACTCTCAAAGACCTGTTAGTCTGCCTTCAAAATGTCCACCTCCACTCCATTTATTATCCTAAATTAGATGTACCTATTTGAGGTCGTTAGCTGCATAAAGACACCTGTCCTCCCCATACAATCAGTAAGAATCCAACTACTAACATGGCCAAGACCAAAGAGCTGTCCAAAGACACTAGAGACAAAATTGTCCACCTCCACAAGGCTGGAAAGGGCTACGGGGAAATTGCCAAGCAGCTTGGTGAAAAAAGGTCCACTGTTGGAGCAATCATTAGAAAATGGAAGAAGCTAAACATGACTGTCAATCTCCCTCGGACTGGGGCTCCATTCAAGATGTCACCTCGTGGGGTCTCAATGATCCTAAGAAAGGTGAGAAATCAGTCCAGAACTACACGGGAGGAGCTGGTCAATGACCTGAAAAGTGCTGGGACCACCGTTTCCAAGGTTACTGTTGGTAATACACTAAGACGTCATGGTTTGAAATCATGCGTGGCACGGAAGGTTCCCCTGCTTAAACCAGCACATGTCAAGGCCCGTCTAAAGGTTGCCAATGACCATTTGGATGATCCAGAGGAGTCATGGGAGAAAGTCATGTGGTCAGATGAGACCAAAATAGAACTTTTTGGTCATAATTCCACTAACCGTGTTTGGAGGAAGAAGAATGATGAGTACCATCCCAAGAACACCATCCCTACTGTGAAGCATGGGGGTGGTAGCATCATGCTTTGGGGGTGTTTTTCTGCACATGGGACAGGGCGACTGCACTGTATTAAGGAGAGGAGGACCGGGGCCATGTATTGCGAGATTTTGGGGAACAACCTCCTTCCCTCAGTTAGAGCATTGAAGATGGGTCGAGGCTGGGTCTTCCAACATGACAATGACCCGAAGCACCAAGGAGTGATAACCAAGGAGTGGCTCTGGAAGAAGCAGATCAAGGTTCTGGCGTGGCCTAGCCAGTCTCCAGACCTAAACCCAATAGAGAATCTTTGGAGGGAGCTCAAACTCCGTGTTTCTCAGCGACAGCCCAGAAACCTGACTGATCTAGAGAAGATCTGTGTGGAGGAGTGGGCCAAAATCCCTTCTGCAGTGTGTCAAACCTGGTGAAAAACTACAGGAAACGTTTGACCTCTGGAACTGCAAACAAAGGCTACTGTACCAAATATTAACATTGATTTTCTCAGGTGTTCAAATACTTATTTGCAGCTGTATCATACAAATAAATAGTTAAAAAATCATACATTGGGATTTCTGGATTTTTTTTTTTTAGATTGTCTCTCACAGTGGACATGCACCTACGATGACAATTTCAGACCCCTCCATGATTTCTAAGTGGGAGAACTTGCAAAATAGCAGCGTGTTCAAATACTTATTTTCCTCATTGTAAATAAATCCGCCGTCGATGGTCCTGCCTCTCTGCTCACATGGTCTGTCTGGCAGGCTTACAGTTAATGAGTTCACAAACTGACATGACCATTGAGCCTGAATGCCACTTTAGACAGACTTGGAACAGGACAGCAAAGGAAGTTGGCATTACAGCATGTAGACAGGGTGAGGCTGGTGTATTTTTAAACTGGTGTGCAGCCAGCAAGCATGCGTGGCCTAACTACATTAACGTACGCTAATGTCCACACTTAAGGGCAGCACACACCCGTGGCGTATGATGCATATTAAAACAACCGTGTCTGTCTATGTAAACTACACACCAGCAGAATAATCAGATGTGCCACGGTTTTATTTTTTAAGTGTATAGGGGTGTGCTTTACGTGTCTGCTGCATGACCCAGCTGGCGTGTGCTGTACGTAAACAGTTTTTGGTTTTACAATAGATTTTACAGTTTGTAATAGTTGTACAAGGTATTTGGAAAGATTATTGTAACCTTATCCCAATAACAAATAATAACATGGAATCAAACCGGTTATTTATAAGTCACATGCCTAATTGATCTTGGTGTAAGAAGAGAAGTGGAATTTAACTTTAATCACCACAGCCAATCACCATCACTTTTGCATTTGGGCACATAAGCATGCTGCATGTTTATTGGCTCACTGACATTGACAAGATTTAACCCCTTAGGTATTGAAATTTGGCATCGAACAACAAGTTATTTTTTGATAATTGATGGTATCGAGGCAATTTGGACGGTGCCTAAAAAAGTAGCGAACTCGATCCCTAGCCCTACTGACAACTATTTGATGTAATTCAGAACATTTTATCTCTTTATGAGACTCGTTTCAATCAGCATCAGCCATATGCAAAAGCTAAGGCCTGAAAACATGACCAGAGCAACAAGCAGTGCATTGAGGAATGCACATGTGTACAAGCAAAGCCCAACATAGAAGGGTCAGCTGCTCAGGTCCCAACTCAGCCGGGTGCCTATAAAGGACAACAGACACTCCCTAACAACCTTAATCAGATTATAATTAGTGCAGTGATACCACATGTGTGTCTCAGAGTGGACATGCTGTAAGAGAAGGCTCGTGATTGTTATCAGTGTTACAATCTCAGGAGTGTCCTCGGTTCCTCAGAGCACAGACACAGAAATGTGTGGTCAGTTTGACAGTGTTCAGGTGTTGGTGTATTAAGTAACACGTGGATGAGGATTAGCAGCTTACATTGATTTCCTGGCCTGTCTGGACAAAGGTGGAGAGGACAGAGAGACTGACAAAAGGTCACTGTCCGATGAAGCACGGGTCTGAACAGTTGTATAACTCTTACCTTTAAACTCTGACATATTTTAGAATCATTTGAATGTACTAGTTAATCTTGATGTATTAGTCTACTCCATCATCTCATTCCAGTTTATCATAAATATCCAAGGTGTCTCCTAAATGTATAGTGTTTTGGTCACTTAAAAGTTTTCCTGCAGTTGTGGCACTGGGTACAGTAGATTGTTTAATTTGGTCAAAACAAAAGAATTTCTAATGTGAAGCCCTAATAATTTGTCCCTCCAGAAGGTTGAAGATGTTTGTGCAGGAATGACCTGAATGCTTTGAAACCACAAGGCAAAATAATTAAAGCACACACACTGATTCGACTGACACTTGCATTCTCACATACAGTTTTGCTGAGTAATGTATAGCCAGATAATTTTAAGGTTTGCTGTGCATGTGTGAAAATGGCTTTTGATTGAATCTCCGCTGCCGGGGTCTGAAGTGTTTCTTTGTGTCCTGCAGGTGGATGTGGTTTGTGGAGATCACCTCCTCGATCACTACCAGTCACTCAAAGACATCCAGAACTCTGTGGGTGAAGAGGCATTACAGGTAAGCACCACAAAGACACACAAAACAATTTTAATAATGGGAAATTTTGTACACTTTTTGAGTGATTGTTTGGTGCTGTTTCTATTTTGCTCCAGGATGGTCTGTTGGTGCTGCACTTCGGCCTGGTCCTGCCCTCCCAGTCTTGAGCACGAGAGGTGGATGTAGTCCATTCCTGAGGAGATAAATAGAATGTTTTGACTTTATTTCTTAGCATATGACTTGTCATACTGTGAAGTAAAGTTTTTGCATTGGCATAAGTACTCTACAAGTGTCATGAATGTGTTAGGATTTTCACTATCTGCTCACAACACATCTGATAAAACTTCCAACTTAAATGTTACTAAAGAGTAGCAGGTGGCAGGCAAAACACGTCATGTAGTAGAAAGTCCAGGAACTTTACACTTTCTTTCTTCATTGAACAGTCTTTACGTATCTGGTATTCAGGACAACCCATGTGTCTGAGGTAATTGGCTGGACACAGGTGACATACATTTGATTTACTGAAGTGCCAGCATGCAAAAATGCATTTCACCTGATGAATGGAAATGACACGTTCCTAGTCCTACTGCCTAGGTGTCTTTACAGATTGTTCATTGTGCTTCCATTGCAAGACTGGGACTGCGGCCGTAGCTAAAACTGGACCACTAGACCGTGTCAGTGGGTCTGAAACCTCTCAACATTTAGGTCTGTGAAGGAAATACGATGCAGTGACTGGAAAGCTGCGTCAGTCTGCTTTACCTAGGGACTAACAGGGACTGGTATCACATTGTAATTTAAAGGTGTGTGGGTGTGTGTGTGCTTTAAGGGCTTTTGTATAGACTCTGCTGATGTAAACTGATTTTTGACTTCATCGGTTATTTAAAGGGAGTTTGTATAGTGTTTGATGGGCTTTGTTAATGATAACTTTCCTACTTGGTTTTGTCATAATGAATTAATAAAAAAACACTGAGGATTGTTTCTCAATTCATTTTTTCCTCGTTTGTATTCATGTTATGCCTAAGGTCTTTAATACCAGTTCCCATAGACCTCAACTATGAAAAAGATGTTGCTGGGGGAAAAATACAGTTGTGTTTAAAATAATACCAGTCCGACATTACTAACCTCATGAATCTTTTTGGGTAAAAGTCATATTTCTACATGGCAAATAATTTACTAGTAAGTGTTGTAGAGTCATAGAAAGCCAACAGACCCAACAGTCAGGACATGCATGCTGCTCATTCTGTGTAACTGAATCTGTAATTGAAAGGGACATGTTCAAAATAATAGCAGTGTTGTGTTCAATTAGTCAGGTAATTGATTCTGTGAAGAAACATTTAAAGCATTTAATCTACACTCACCGGTCACTTTATTAGGTGCACCTGTCCAACTGCTCGTTAACACTTAATTTCTAAGCAGCCAATCACATGGCGGCAACTCAGTGCATTTAGGCATGTAGACATGGCCAAGACAATCTTCTGCAGTTCAAACCGAGCATCAGTATGGGGAAGAAAGGTGATTTGAGTGACTTTGAACGTGGCATGATTGTTGGTGCCAGAAGGGCTGGTCTGAGTATTTCAGAAACTGCTAATCTACTGGGATTTCACGCACAACCATCTCTAGGGTTTACAGAGAATGGTCCGAAAAAGGAAAAAACATCCAGTGAGCGGCAGTTCTGTGGGCGGAAATGCCTTGTTGATGCCAGAGGTCAGAGGAGAATGGCCAGACTGGTTCGAGCTGATAGAAGGGCAACAGTGACTCAAATTACCACCCGTTACAACCAAGGTGGGCAGAAGAGCATCTCTGAACGCACAGTACGTCGAACTTTGAGGCAGATGGGCTACAGCAGCAGAAGACCACACCGGGTGCCACTCCTTTCAGCTAAGAACAGGAAACTGAGGCTACAATTTGCACAAGCTCATCGAAATTGGACAATAGAAGATTGGAAAAACGTTGCCTGGTCTGATGAGTCTCGATTTCTGCTGCGACATTCGGATGGTAGGGTCAGAATTTGGCGTCTACAACATGAAAGCATGGATCCATCCTGCCTTGTATCAACGGTTCAGGCTGGTGGTGGTGGTGTCATGGTGTGGGGAATATTTTCTTGGCACTCTTTGGGCCCCTTGGTACCAATTGACCATCGTTGCAACGCCACAGCCTACCTGAGTATTGTTGCTGACCATGTCCATCCCTTTATGACCACAATGTACCCAACTTCTGATGGCTACTTTCAGCAGGATAATGCGCCATGTCATAAAGCTGGAATCATCTCAGACTGGTTTCTTGAACATGACAATGAGTTCGCTGTACTCAAATGGCCTCCACAGTCACCAGATCTCAATCCAATAGAGCATCTTTGGGATGTGGTGGAACGGGGAGATTCGCATCATGGATGTGCAGCCGACAAATCTGCGGCAACTGTGTGATGCCATCATGTCAATATGGACCAAACTCCCTGAGGAATGCTTCCAGCACCTTGTTGAATCTATGCCACAAAGAATTGAGGCAGTTCTGAAGGCAAAAGGGGGTCCAACCCGTTACTAGCATGGGGTACCTAATAAAGTGGCCGGTGAGTGTATATATACATATTTAAGGAAGTAAATGTGCATGTAGGTTATAGTGCATTTCACACTCAGCAACATGGGTCGTTCCAGACATTGCTCTGAGGAACAGCGGACTTTGATTAAAAAGTTGATTGGAGAGGGGAAAACATAAAGAAGTGCAGAAAATGATAGGCTGCTCAGCCAAAAGGATTTCAAATGTATCCAAAGCCTGAACAACGTGGAAAAAAAAAAAAAAACGGTCAACTACCATTCCAATGGATTGAGGAAGAGAAAAAATGGCAAAGGCTCAACAAATGATCAGCTCCGGGAAAATCAAAGAAGACTTAAAGTTACCTGTAAGTACTGTTACGATCAGAAGAAGGTTATGTGAAGCAAAGCTATCAGCTAGAAGCCCCCCGACAAAGTCCCATTGCAAATTGTTCTTTTTGGGTCTAGGTGACCAGATAGTTTGTCAACCCCCATGCACTGAATTCAAGCCACAGTACACTGTGAAGACAGTAAAGCATGGTGTTTATGGGGATGTTTCTCATACTGTGGTGTTGGGCCTATTTATCACATACTAGGGATCATGGATCAGTTTCAATACATCAAAATACTTTAGAGGTCATGTTGCCTTATGCTGAAGAGGAAATGCCTTTGAAATGGGTCTTTTAACAAGACGATGACCCAAAACACACCAGTAAGGAACCAAGTCTTGGTTCCAGATGAACAGATTGATGTTATGGAGCGGCCACCCCAATCCCAGGACCTCAGTCCCATAGAACACTTGTGAGGTGACATCAAAAATGTTGTTTCTGAGGCCAAACCCAGTAATGCAGAGGAACTGTGGGATGTAGTTCAATGGTCCTGAGGCTGGAATACCTGTTCACAAATGACTCCATGCAACACAGACGTGAAGCAGTTCTCAGAAATAATGGTTATGCAACTAAATATTAGTGCAGTGATTCAAAGTAAAGCAAACCATTGAGACATTTTTAAGTTTATACAGTAAATGTTTGAGTTTGTAAAGAAAAATGCAAATACTACAGCCTAATATTGCTTTTTCTTCACTTTCTGTATGATCAACTTTGATCATGTTTTGATTTGGAATTGAATGTGCAGTGTTCCCAATGCATTGATATTATGGAATTAAAAGCTATTCTAGGGCTTTTGAGCACACTGCAATTATTCTGAACACAACTGTATGTCAGTGTAACTTCCATCAGTGTCCACTTGTTATGTGATTGTTTAATATCTTGCAACACTGAATTAATTCCTCATTTCGAAGGGCAAATAATGTTCAGTTTCTTCTACCATTCAGTTTATGATGTTAGTGACCTGCAAATCCTAGGAATCCAATACAGAAGTCACAAAAACTGAAATCAATAAAAAAAATGCTAATTAATATTGAGCTGAGGCCCTTTCCTAGTGTTGCTTGAGCTAATGGAGACTGACATCTAACTGGATGCGGTCCTAAATGAACACGCTCCTGTGTTTGTGAACATGCTGACTTGCAGACAAAACCAGAGAAAACAGTAATTTTATTCATTGCGTTATTTTATTCATTGTGTTATTCAGTGCAACTAAACCAACAGTGAGTGGTTTTCCACTAGGTGTACACACTGACACTGCAGCCAGGTGAGATGATATGTACTACCACTTGGACTGCATGTTCTGAATGTTTTTCACAGCTAATGCACTATGTACATCACAATGAACCATGTTAACCAGCCTTTGTAATGTCACACGATACAACCGAACACAATGCAAGACACTGTCGTCCTCCATACACCCTAAAGTGCTTTAATAAATATAGATTGACTGTTGCTATACACTTTGAACCTTACCTCTCTCCCGTTAAAGCTCAAACTTAGACATTAAGGACATCACATTTAACAACTAACTTCATAGCACAAGTTCACTGAAAAGATGCTGCAACAACAGAAGTGGAGCTACACAGACATTTGGTATCTTCCTTTTAAGAAATGAAGTCTGAGCAATCCAGACAGGCCAAGAATCCTTCCCCAATACATTCAACACCTGGTCACATATTTTTATTATTTTTATTTGCAACATGTTTATTTCCTCTAGGGATGTACAGTACAATTGTTTTAGATTTTCAGGTCATTTTTCTTTGGTAATAAGTGTTTTAGTTTGGGGTTCCTCATTTCATGTGACCTACATCTGATCATTGTACCTTCTGAAATTGTATTTCAATGATACATAAATGATGTATGAAATACACAAAATGAACCTTAGATGAGTCCAAAGATCATCTAAATGCTGAGACCTATGTCCCAGGAAAAATGTCCAGTGTTGTATTTAATAGAAGAATGTTTAAGCTACAAGATGTTGGTAATAACCCAGCTCTAATTCCAAAACGTCTTAGTGTTAACAAATACAGTATGTGACAACAAACTCACTATACATATACGGCGTAGCTCTTTTCCCTCTTTCCCAATTTCCCTGCCTGTCTTCCTTCAGTTGTTGGAGTTGACGTCTGCCTCATCTTTATCCTCACTGCTCTCCTTGAAGCTTTCCTTGGTGGCCCCCTCTTTCTCCCTCTGGCTGCTCCTGGACACTGACGCTCGAGGCTGGTAGCTGTAGCTGGCAGCACCAAAGGATATCCCTGAGTTAAAGTGAGTCTCCTCCCCCTCCAGCAGTTTCCTCATAGGACCAAAGGAAACAAATGTCAGACTTAATACCTCACAATGCTTAAAGAATGTATTAAAAAGTCTACTGGTCAAGAGAGCTTTTGTTCTGTTTGCTCTTTAATGCAATGAGCACCTGTAGGCAGCTATCTCTATATCCAGGGCCATCTTGACATTGAGCAGGTCTTGATACTCTCTCAGGTGCTGTGCCATCTCACCCTTCATGTTCCTCAGCTCAGTATCCAGGTGGCCAATAGTGTCCTATGGCATTGGAAATAAAAAGGAGGGAGATTATCAGTAGTGTCTAACAGTAACTTCTCTTACTTAGCATGTATATAGTTTTTAATCCACTGTGATAGGCTTTTCTGTGTTATAACCGTTGGCCATTTTTCCCTTAAAGGAATACCTTTAGGGCTTAGCTGTACCTTATCTAAGCAGCCAGTGAAAGCAGATGGCCTTCCTGTGTCTGATTTAGCAGGTCAGAGGGTAATCTAATAGACACACAGGGATAATTTCTTAAGAACACTTTCGGTCAGTGTCACAGTCACGCAGGCTGATCCTCGTGACTACCAACACACGAAAGGTCATGTTCTCACTTCAGACCTTGAACCTGTATTAGAAACCACATACATTACAAACTGAAGAAATTACTGTATTTCAGACAGGTTATTATTACTTATTTGTCATTTCAACCAATTTAAAAGTGGCTTTTGTCACACGTTAGTGGGAAGCCTCCCTGCTCTTTTTCCCCGTCTATTTTTTTGTGTGTGAGTTTTCTGATACTGCTGTTTGGTGTCTTGCAGACGGTTAGATGAGAAGCTCGATACCGCTGTCATATCTGTCTGGTAAATATGTTAGTCAAGCTTAGCACAATGACTAGAAACAGTGGGAAACACCTGAGCTGGCTTTGTCCAAAAAGGTAATAAAACCAGCCAACAAGTGTAATAGTGAGGGGGAAGGTTTTGCTCTGGGAACAGTGATTTGTTGAAGTTTTATTGTCACCGAGGTTTCCAGGAAAAACTCCAAGAAGTCACTAATTGTGAAATCTTTTTCTTTTTACCTTTTCCCCCCGCCTCCTGCCTTTTTTTTTAGACAATGCTCATGTAGCTTTTATTGAAGAATAGCCTAAGACCTAACAGGTTGGTATAAGAATGAAACTCAGAGAGCGTATGAGTGAATGTTTTAAATGGGAAGATAGCCCGTATGCTCCTCGCCTCGACCCAGTCCTTGACAAATAAAGGTTGGGGCTCCCTTAGCTAACAGCTGTTACATAACCTGTGACATAATTCACGAGGAACTTGAGCCTGAGATCTGCTCCCTTCCAATCCTATTATTCCAGAGTTGTAGGCGGTAATGACCTCAATGCAGACTGTGGCAGCAGTGCTTCTGCAGGTGATTGGGTATATTAAGGTATCTTTTACTGTTACAATGTCTTCTCAAAAAAACGGCATGGAATTAGCTATAGCCATACATCCATTACTACATCACTTTTTTTGTAGCTAGTTTCATGCTATACATACTGTATTATTTCAATGGTTAAAATTTTGTCACAGCAACTTTGCAAATGTAAATGTGCTGTATTTATATAGCGCTTTTCTAGTCTTAATGACTACTCAAAGCGCTTTTACATCATACAGGATACATTCACCATTCACACACATTCATACACTGTGGCCGAGGCTGCCGTACAAGGTGCCACCTGCTCATCAGATACACACTCACACACATTCACACTCCGATGCACAGCATCGGGGGGCAACTCGGGGTTCAGTGTCTCGCCCAAGGACACTTCGACATGGGACTGCAGGTATATAGGTAGGTAGACTGCTCGTATAAAATGTTAAGTTAAATATTGAAGGGTTACTAAGCCTACATTATAGGCCAGATATGTAAAAATGGTTTTATTTGCCCTTGTTTATTTGCTCATGGAACTCATTTCTATCAAAGAAATGGTCCTTATTTTTGTTCTTTGGAATATCAAAAGTATCAGACACAGGAAAGAAAGAAAAAATGAAGTTTTCAGTGCACCCAAATGAAAATCCATTTACCTCCATTGTATTGGGGTGGAGTCAGAAAGCTCTAAACCTGGATAACTAAAACTACTAACTGCATGGCCAGAGACCAGAAGAGGTAAATGAGAAAATCTGCCTGCATGGCTGTGACTTCAGCGTTGTGTGCGTCCTCCATCTCTGTGATCTGCCTCTCCAAAGACTCGTTGGCGCTCCTCAGGGACTCTATCTCAATTGTCTTGGACTGCAGCTGCCTCCTGAACTCACTGATCTCCTCCCTGCTAGCCCGCATGGCCTCGTTGGTCCTGGCGGCCTGCTCGCTGAGGCTGGCAAACTTGCCCTTGTACCACTCCTCGGCAGACTGCAGGTTTTTGGAGGCGATGGACTCGTACTGGTTGCGGATCTCCTTCAGAGCTGAGGTGAGGTCCGGTTTGGCGGGTTCGAGCTCCACAGAGACGTGCTGTTCCTCCATCATGCTGCTCAGCTCCTGGATTTCCTCATCGTGCACTTTCCTCAGGAAGGAGATCTCATCCATCAGTGACTCCACGCGGCGCTCCAGGTCCAGGCGAACGGCTGTGGCGTCATCCACATCCTTCCGGAAGGACCTCAAGGTCTGCTCAGCTTCCTCCCGTACCCTCATCTCCTCATCATACTTCACACTGAGCTTCTGAAGTCAGACATGAGAGGAGAGTTCAGACATGAGAGGATGGGAAGGATGTTGGATGACACAAAGAGAAAGATGATGGTAAAGAAGAAATAATGAGTGATTTCTTTGTGGAAATTGGGCTTTTTTCCAGCGGTAAATACTAATAGGATACAAGATATATAAAACAGAGTAGAAGAAAAAATCTTTTTACATCCTAGACCATTTCAAGTGGAGGGGCCAGTCTGGGGCCAAATGCGGCTTTAGGGCTACCAAATAAATTAAACAAAAGTGTTACATACTACCAACCCTCCATAGGTTGGGTTCTACAAAAGACTAACTATACACATATGATAATATATTAATTCAGTGTTGACCTACATTTTATTCCTCCCTGTACATGAATAATACTCTTTGGTGTTAAAGATGGGGTTAAAAATGTATAAATATAAATATAAATGTTATAAATGTCTCATATTCTGCTCATTCTCAGGTTCATAACTGTATTTAGAGGTTACAGTATATCAGAATAGGTTGACATGGTTTAATTTTCAAAAAACATCATATTTTGTTGTACTGCACATTGCTGCAGCTCCTCTTTTCACCCTGTGTGTTGAGCTCTCTGTTTTTGCTACAGAGTGAGACATCTCACTTCTAATCCATCTTTGTTGAGAGTCACACATGTGCAGTACCTAGGTAAGGACTACTAGCCAGTCAGAAGCAGAGTATGAGGGCCCTGACAGTACCTAGGTAAGGACTACTAGCCAGTCAGGAGCAGAGTATGAGGGCCCTGACAGTACCTAGGTAAGGACTACTAGCCAGTCAGGAGCAGAGTATGAGGGCCCTGACAGTACCTAGGTAAGGACTACTAGCCAGTCAGGAGCAGAGTATGAGGGCCCTGACAGTACCTAGGTAAGGACTACTAGCCAGTCAGGAGCAGAGTATGAAGGCCCTGACAGTACCTAGGTAAGGACTACTAGCCAGTCAGGAGCAGAGTATGAGGGTCCTGACAGTACCTAGGTAAGGACTACTAGCCAGTCAGGAGCAGAGTATGAGGGCCCTGACAGTACCTAGGTAAGGACTACTAGCCAGTCAGGAGCAGAGTATGAGGGTCCTGACAGTACCTAGGTAAGGACTACTAGCCAGTCAGGAGCAGAGAGTATGAGGGTCCTGACAGTACCTAGGTAAGGACTACTAGCCAGTCAGAGCAGAGTATGAGGGCCCTGACAGTACCTAGGTAAGGACTACTAGCCAGTCAGGAGCAGAGTATGAGGGCCCTGACAGTACCTAGGTAAGGACTACTAGCCAGTCAGGAGCAGAGTATGAGGGTCCTGACAGTACCTAGGTAAGGACTACTAGCCAGTCAGGAGCAGAGTATGAGGGCCCTGACAGTACCTAGGTAAGGACTACTAGCCAGTCAGGAGCAGAGTATGAGGGCCCTGACAGTACCTAGGTAAGGACTACTAGCCAGTCAGGAGCAGAGTATGAGGGCCCTGACAGTACCTAGGTAAGGACTACTAGCCAGTCAGGAGCAGAGTATGAGGGCCCTGACAGTACCTAGGTAAGGACTACTAGCCAGTCAGGAGCAGAGTATGAAGGCCCTGACAGTACCTAGGTAAGGACTACTAGCCAGTCAGGAGCAGAGTATGAGGGTCCTGACAGTACCTAGGTAAGGACTACTAGCCAGTCAGAAGCAGAGTATGAAGGCCCTGACAGTACCTAGGTAAGGACTACTAGCCAGTCAGGAGCAGAGTATGAGGGCCCTGACAGTACCTAGGTAAGGACTACTAGCCAGTCAGGAGCAGAGTATGAGGGCCCTGACAGTACCTAGGTAAGGACTACTAGCCAGTCAGGAGCAGAGTATGAGGGCCCTGACAGTACCTAGGTAAGGACTACTAGCCAGTCAGGAGCAGAGTATGAGGGCCCTGACAGTACCTAGGTAAGGACTACTAGCCAGTCAGGAGCAGAGTATGAAGGCCCTGACAGTACCTAGGTAAGGACTACTAGCCAGTCAGGAGCAGAGTATGAAGGCCCTGACAGTACCTAGGTAAGGACTACTAGCCAGTCAGAAGCAGAGTATGAGGGTCCTGACAGTACCTAGGTAAGGACTACTAGCCAGTCAGGAGCAGAGTATGAGGGCCCTGACAGTACCTAGGTAAGGACTACTAGCCAGTCAGGAGCAGAGTATGAGGGTTCTGACAGTACCTAGGTAAGGACTACTAGCCAGTCAGGAGCAGAGTATGAGGGTCCTGACAGTACCTAGGTAAGGACTACTAGCCAGTCAGGAGCAGAGTATGAGGGCCCTGACAGTACCTAGGTAAGGACTACTAGCCAGTCAGGAGCAGAGTATGAGGGCCCTGACAGTACCTAGGTAAGGACTACTAGCCAGTCAGGAGCAGAGTATGAAGGCCCTGACAGTACCTAGGTAAGGACTACTAGCCAGTCAGGAGCAGAGTATGAAGGCCCTGACAGTACCTAGGTAAGGACTACTAGCCAGTCAGAAGCAGAGTATGAGGGTCCTGACAGTACCTAGGTAAGGACTACTAGCCAGTCAGGAGCAGAGTATGAGGGCCCTGACAGTACCTAGGTAAGGACTACTAGCCAGTCAGGAGCAGAGTATGAGGGTTCTGACAGTACCTAGGTAAGGACTACTAGCCAGTCAGGAGCAGAGTATGAGGGTCCTGACAGTACCTAGGTAAGGACTACTAGCCAGTCAGGAGCAGAGTATGAGGGCGTGCCATGTAGGCGAGCATTATGTTTGTTACAAAGGGACGCATGTTCCTCTCTGAAGTAAAGGCTGGACTACAGTTGGACTACAGCTGTTTGGTGAACAGTGGTTTCTGTTGGAGATGGTAAAGTCCCTTTCAGATGGGGGGGGAGGGGGACTTTCGGCTTTTTCACTTTGTAAACCTATAACATGCACAAAAAAAAGATATATAACACAATAAAGGAAAGGGAAAAGCCAAAAAAGCATAATGTGAGCACTTTAAAATTAAAGGGGCAGTTACCACCCTTCCCCCTGGACGTGCGCCTTATCCTCTACCAGCCAATGGTTTTACCTGCAGCTCGTCCTCCATGTTGTTCCTTTCAATCAGGATGCGGTTTTTGTCCCGACTCAGCTCATCCACCTGTGAGCGCAGTTCTATCAGCTCCTGCTGGTAGAGATGAGCCACACGGGACGGCTCGCCCTGCTTCTGCCGCAGTGCCACCAGCTCCATCTCCAACACCTTATTCTGCTGCTCCAGGTGCCGCACTTTATCAATGAACACGGCGAAGCGGTCGTTCAGACCCTATGCAACGGGACAAACGCTTATTAATCATCACCCATCCTCATAGAGTTGGAATAAGACAAGCAGGAAACCACTTGATTCACTTAACCTTGTGTTGTCTTCCCTTCAAAATTGAAAATCAACACTTTTGTTGAGGCTTTTCTTACGTTTTTGTCCCTTTTTTCAACACTTTTGACGTTTTTTTTTAATATTTGTCTTTTTTTATGTTTTCAACACTACGTAACACTAACTTAGTTTTACAGTTATTTTTGGAATTTATGGTCAATAAACCTCATTTATAGGAAATTATCCCTAATGTTTGAGTTAGAAAAGCAGAAATTAGGAATTATTGAGACTAAAATTAAAGGAATGGATGTTGATGATAATCACAGACTGGAATATGTCAACTTTTACTCAATACTATTTCAAAAACACTTCCATTTGTTTTACAATGCTACAAAATTGAATAAGACGCCCCAAAATTAATGAAAGTAGAGATTTGTACTTGGCAAAGAGCGTTGTGTGGAATCAATCATGTTATTTTGGGGAATTAAAAAGAACATTGATATAGGACAACATGAGGACAACATGGGGACAACATGAGGACAACATGAGGACAACATGAAGACAACATGAGGACAACATGAGGACAACATGGGGACAACATGAGGGCAACATGAGGACAACATGAGGACAACATGGGGACAACATGAGGACAACATGGGGACAACATGAGGACAACATGGGGACAACATGAGGGCAACATGAGGACAACATGGGGACAACATGAGGACAACATGAGGATTAACCTTGGTGTAAAAGGTCCTTCATCTAATATCATTTACCATCCAAATTTTAAAATCCAGTTATTTTAATAAATTATATTTTTGAATAAAATGTGAATGAATTAATAAGTAACAATGTGTAAAAGCTGCACTAGACAAGCTTAAAGTTTCAACTTTGGGACAGCAGAACAATCTCTAAACACAACATTTAGATAGTTATTATATTATCTAACATGTCTATGGAAAATAAAACTACTTCTCACTTGATTTATTACCTCGACTAGTTTATGGTCTCTCGTTGATGACACTGGCTTAGCTGTGTTATCTTCCCCAGCTCCGCCCTCTTGTCCAAAATACCAAAATGGCGTCAGTCAAAATGCAAACTGCTGGCTCCGAAAAAGCAGTCCATAAACCAATGGGTTAAGTCACTGATGCTAAATCCATTATTATTCCTAACAACATGAATGGGGTCTCTGCTCTATTGAAGTGGGCCGTGATTGTGAGTGAGCGAACATGTACAGTACAAGGACCCTGGAACTATAGAAGCTAACTGGAGCTCAGCCATCATTCGTTTTATTGTTGACATCCGTTTTTTCCAATTGATAACACACTAAAATTACATGCATTCTTTAACCCTCGTGTTGTCCTCGTGTTGTCCTCATGTTGTCCTCGTGTTGTCCTCATGTTGTCCTCATGTTGTCCTATATCAATGTTCTTTTTAATTCCCCAAAATAACATGATTGATTCCACCCAACGCTCTTTGCCAAGTACAAATCTCTACTTTCATTAATTTTGGGGCGTCTTATTCAATTTTATAGCATTGTAAAACAAATGGAAGTGTTTTTGAAATAGTATTGAGTAAAAGTTGACATATTCCAGTCTGTGATTATCATCAACATCCATTCCTTTAATTTTAGTCTAAATAATTCCTAATTTCTGCTTTTGTGTGTGTTCCTCAGGGTTCTGTCCTGGGACCGATTCTTTTCCTTCTTTATATATTCCCTCTAGGACAGATAATAAGCCAGTTTCAGGATGTCTCTTATCACTTGTATGCAGATGACATTCAGTTATACTGTTCCTTTAAGCCTACTGAGTTATTTAAACTGTCATCTTTAATGAATTGTCTGAGTAGGATCAAGCAGTGGCTAAATGACAACTTTTTAATGTTGAACTCAGCCAAGACTGAAACTTTAATTATTGCTCCGGAGCAGAGCATCCCTCAGATTAAGAAACACATTGGTGACTTGGGTTCGTCTGTTCAGCCCAGTCTCAGGAGCTTAGGTGTTGTTTTTGATGCGGCCATGTCTCTGGAGAAACACTCGAAACAACTTATTAAAAACTGTTTCTTTCAATTAAGGAACATTTCAAAGATAAGAGCTCTGGTGTCAAAAGCCGAGTTGGAGATGATTATTCATGCTTTTATCTCGTCTCGCTTAGACTATTGTAATAGTCTTTTTATTTGCCTTAATAAGAAGGATCTTTGTCGTCTCCAGACTGTCCAAAATTCTGCTGCTAGGCTTTTAACCCACACGAGTAAAAGGGCACATATTACTCCAGTTTTAGCTTCACTTCATTGGTTACCAGTCATATTTAGAATGCACTTCAAAATCTTGGTCCTAACTTTTAGAGCCCTACAAGGACAGGCACCCCCATACATTTCTGACCTGATACAGCTGCGTACATCCTCACGTAGTCTGAGATCAACAGGCCAGAGACTATTAGTTGTCCCCCTTACACATTTTAAAACTAGGGGGGGACCGTTCATTTCAAGTTGTTGCTCCAAGGTTGTGGAACGCTTTGCCTCCTTCCATGCGCTGCTTAGATTGTGTGGAAAATTTTAAAACTCAGTTGAAAACTCTGCTTTTTAAAGAGGCTTTTAACTAGATTATAGGGTGTTTAGGCTGGTTTTATGTGTTTGTGTTATTCTTTTGTTTCTTTTTGTGATGTATTGTATGTATTAGAGTTGTTAATGCTTTCTTTTGTTGTGAAGCACTTTGTGATCTTTATCTGAGAAAAGTGCTATACAAATAAATTTTACTTACTTACTTACTTACTTACTTTTCTAACTCAAACATTAGGTATAATTTCCTATAAATGAGGTTTATTGACCATGAATTCCAAAAATAACTGTAAAACTAAAGTTAATAAGTTAGGGTTACGTAGTGTTGAAAATGTCAAAAAAAAAGTGACACACATTCAAAAAAGCGTCGAAAGTGTTGAAAAAAGGGACAAAAACATCAGAAAAAGTTAAAAACATCATAAAAGTGTTGATTTTCAATTTTGACGGGGAACACACGAGGGTTAAACTGACACACAGAGAACCAAACCTCTTCTCAAGTCTCCAAACGACTAAACACATTTTCTGCTTTACACACATTTTGCAATCCAAAATGTCACTTTTTCAATGCACTGACCACGGTTCTCTGCATAAGACAACAATCTGACATAAAGTCACATGTTTGCCATTTCAAAACGCTGCCATTCAAAGTGACACTACATGAGCTGATTGGCCAATGTATACCTGGCCCAACACCTCAGTGGTTAACTGTTCCCACTTAAATTAGGAAGGAAGCACTATGAGCACTATGTTCACTGTGCATGTGAACAATCTGAAGAATTTTCTACGATTGTTTTTACAAACTATTTTAGTATTATAGCAAAGCATACTGAAGATGAGAGTGCTATGCCCAACAGTGTGTAGTTGGTTAGTAAAATCTGGTAATATTAATGAAGTGTGTGCCATTTGGTACGTTTGATTTTAATAATAATATGTGTAGTTTGGGTTGCAGTGCTTCATTTTGCAGGATATATGAGGTATTTTGCAGTTTGCGTGTGTGGTTTTGTGTCAAGTATTTTGATAAAACCAGTATATGTTTGCAAAATTATGTTTTAGCAATTGAAAAAAAAAACTGTAATATATGCACTAAAACGTGTCTGGAGGATATGATCTTTGAGTGGCAGAAGGGCCAGGCCACCTTAAGAAAGATTTGTAAAACGATCGTTGCTTTCATCATAGTTAAAACAATTACAATGACATTACATTGGTTAAGGGCTTCATAAAAGTTATTTTCATCTAAACTGATTTAGTCCTATCAGATATCCAAGGACACCATTAGGAGAGTGAAGTGAATTAGTCCGAAATTGTGGACCGGATTAGCTGGGAGAAGTGTTACAAGAGTCCATCTTTTTTTCAACCCGTCACACATACCTGCAGCTGCTCCTTCTCGTTAGTTCTAATAACTTTGAATTCATTGTTGACCACGGAGGTCTGGGTCAAGTCAAGGGAGTCACTGGGTACCGGAGAATAAGAGGTGGAGCGGCCGATCCGTCTGTACAGGCTCAGGGAGGACCCGCTGTTGCGGGAGCCAGCCATGGCCCTGAGCCCCGGGGAGCCCCGGTGAGAGGCGCTGCCCATGCGAGAGGAGGCCACGGGGAACTTGGGAGAATCCCCGAAAATCTTCCGGTAGGACGACGAGGTGTAACGGTCTCCGTGACTCATCTTTGCTGAAGTCAGAAATAAAACTAAGGGGCTTAAAGAGCTTTGCAGGAGTTTATAGACTGAAGGCTGCAGGTGGAGCGAACCATGCGTAACGTTACGCACGACGGTACACGACTGTGAAACATTTGTGCAGTTGAGAAGAATGTTGAATGGTTTTGTAAGTTAAAGTGATGAAACAAACACCCATGTAGGCCTAATTATTTGTGTTAAAGATGCTATACATTCCTCAAGATCATGTCGCGTGCGTAAAGCGATGGAACCGTCCACCGAGGACATCCCCACTAAACATGGAACTCCCAATTAGTGCTGCACTGTGATGCTGTGTGTCTGTTAGACATGGAGACATGATCATAATATTTTGTTGTTTATTTAGTTGATTGTTTGTTGAATGAGACAGCTGAAATGACAAATATGAATGGAAACCTGAGTCAAAATCCCAGACTTTCATATTGCATGCTTCTTTACATGGAAAGTAAAACAGGCTACAATGGCATATGGCTATGTATGTCCCCGACCTGGCTGGAACTCTATGGATTTTAAGTAAATGCACAAATATCTGTGTTTATACAATAATTTATGTAGGTGAGACATGGAAAAGCAGTTTTAGAAAAGATGAAAATATATTTGTGCCCACCAGGAATACAGGTTTGAGTGGTTTAGTGGTTGGAGTTATTTGTATGTAACCCAGGTAAAAACCTAGTGAAACGACATTTTCCACACTAGAACAGTAACACCGTACATGATATTTTATTAACCGCTCAACGCGCTTCAGGATGACGGCAATTAGTTTTTAACAGACATTTACGCAACAATCTATCTAAAATAACACCTTTTGGAAGTACCATCCATGATATATAGTGAAATATTAAAGTTGTGGGAAGTTTATACGGCTTAAACTGTATGTTTCATACGTCCCCCCGTCCCCCCCATGCTGTCTCATTCGTCCCGTCCAGGAGGGACAGATGAACCATTACGCACGTCCCACCTTTGCGGTAATAACTCCTGGACGGTTTTGTTCAAAACTGAAACTGAAACTGTATTTGACAGATGACAGGTGTAGGTTGCTAGTGACAACATATCAGATTTCAGTGTGATACGACAGCTTTGTAAAGTACGTTTAATTAAAAAGTGTTTCAACTGTTTCTAACATACAAAATGGGAAATTATCACCAGCCATGAAGCAGGCAACTGGTGAGTATGGAGTAAAAGTAAATCATTGGCTACAGTGTTGCATGTTGTCAAAGTCAAGATCATGTTTATTGTTTTACAATCAACTATATCAACATTTTATGTCGATGCACTTCTATATATTATATTATTATTTTATTTTTATTGTGATAAATGCACATCTTAAATAATAGGTAGTTGCTGAGTGCACATGGTGAATGGAGTTAGAGAAAATGATGGCCCAACTGATGCATACTTGTGTGTACTGCTCATATTTTTCCTTTCCATATTTTGTAAAGTGGCCTTTCTGCCATATTTTAGGAATCATCAGAAATTATTACATCCATACTGTATATTCAAACAAACAAACTGGTGTCTCATATAAACAACAATAGAATGGAATAGAAACAACCATTTGGATTGAAAACATAAGAATACATGTTGTTGTTGTCATGACAACACACTGAATACTGGGACCCAACTTGAGTTCTGACACACATTCACTCAAACAACAGTTTGTATCAGAGACAGTTTGACTGTGACAATCCAAAGGTGCACATTGCAACAGGAGAAAAAACACTTGAAAACATGGAATTCAACTCCAGAGAGATTCAACCCATCAGTTTCTATCTCAGTTCACTTGAAGAACAAGTACGGTGTGAGCTGAAGGACAGCGAGGCGACGCTCACCCAATGTGACTCTGAGGGGAGAGTCCACCTGATCATCCGAGAGGACTTGCTGGCCAGTCTCCTCGATCAGCTCCAACTACAGAGAGAGGGCAGCAGTTGGGGCCATGAGAAAGAGCTGATGCAGAGGGAGATAGGTGAGTTGAAAGTTCAGCTGGCTGAACGTGTCCCCTCCACACCCAGGGAAACAGAGCATCTGAAATCCCAGCTGGGAAAAACCAGCAACAGGCTGCGAAAATCCCAGAAAGATCTGGACCTGCAGTACTTCATTACTGAAGACCTGAAGGTCAAATTGGAGCAGATGAAGGGAGAAAAAGAGGCCCTGAAAAAGGAAGTGGAGACTCAGAAGATGGAGCTTTGTCAAGAAAGACAGAAGCTCAAGGTAAGTAAGACCACCAACGTGGAGTTAGAGCTGGAGAGCCATCTGGAGATGGAGAGGGCTCAAGCTCAGGAGCTGAAGGACAAATTGAGCAAGATGGAGGAAGCTCTCCGAAAACAAGAGAAGGAGGGAAAGGAGATAATGGAAAGATCCCAGTCTTCCCATAGAGCCCAGCTGGATGAGGCTCTGGCTAAACATGTCCCTCCCCACCCAGGGAAACAGAGCATCTGAAATCCCAGATGGTCAAAACCAGCAACAGGCTGCGAAAAGCCCTAAAAGATCTGGACCTGCAGTACTTCATTACTGAAGACCTGAAGGTCGAATTAAAGCAGATGAAGGGAGAGAAGGAGGCCCTGAAAAATATTGTGGAGACTCAGAAGATTGAGCTTCAAAAAGAGAGACAGATGTTCAAGGTAAGTAATACCACCAATGTGACGTTGGAGAGCCATCTGGAGATGGAGAGGGCTCAAGCTCAGGAGCTGAAGGATAAATTGAGCAAGATGGAGGAAGCTCTCAGAGAAAAGGACGAGGAGGCAAAGGAGGTACTGGAAAGATCCCAGGCTTCCCATAGAGCCCAGCGGGAGATGCAGGACACAAACAGCAAGAACCTCATGGATGCTCTTGAGAAAAAGTATGAACATCAGCTGGAGAGTGAGCGTGTCCTATATGGCAGCAGGAGAAAACCTCCCTGTTAGAGGAGAGCGACAAATCAAGAGCCTCCTATGTGGATCAGAATGAGGAGCAGAGCTTTGTGAGTGACTGCCTCCTTGCTGCTCTGAAGAAGGCTGAGCAGCAGCTGGAAAGTAATCTCAACCAGTGGAAGGAGGACAAGGCATCCCTCCTTCAGGCCACAGAAAGCCTGAAGCTGACTCAGCTGGAAAAAGAGCAGGAGTGGGAGAGGACTGAGAGCACCTTGAGGTGCCAGCTGGTAGATCTTCAGAGCCAGATAATGGAAAAACCAAAAAAGAAGAAGTGGTACAAAAAGCTTCTGCCTGGCTGAGGAAGAGATGCATTTGTACTGGTATAGTATCTGTCTGTCTGTCTGTCTGTCTGTCTTTGTGTGGGTGTGTCTGTCTGTCTGTGTGGGTCTGTCTGTCTGTCTGTCTTTGTGTGGGTGTGTCTGTCTGTCTGTGTGGGTCTGTCTGTTTGTGCGTGTGTGTGTCTGGCTCTGTCTATCTGTGTGTGTGTGTGTGTGTGTGTGTGTGTGTGTCTGTCTTTATGTGTGTGGGTCTGTGTGTGTGTGTGCATGTGTGCATGTGTGTGTGTCTGTCTGTCTGTGTGTGTGTGTGTGTGTCTGTCTGTGTGTGGGTCTATGTGTGCATATGGGTATGTGTCTGTCTGTCTGTCTGTGTGTGTTTGTGTGTGTGTGTCTGTCTGTCTGTGTTTGGGTCTGGGTCTGGCTCTGTCTGTCTGTCTGTGTGTGTGTGTGTGTGTCTGTCTGTGTGTGTGTGTGTGCATGTGTGTATGTGTGTGTGTCTGTCTGTCTGTGTCTGTGTGTGTGTGTGTGTGCGTGTGGGTATCTGTCTGTCTTTATGTGTGTGGATCTGTCTGTGTGTGTGTGTGTGTGTGTGTGTTTGGGTCTGTGTGTGTGTCTGGGTCTGTGTGTGTGTGTGTGTGTGTTTGCTCGCAGGGCGTGTGATGCGTCAGTGCAGTAGTGGAGTAGTAGAGCTTGTAAGTGCATGCTGCATGCTACATGCTACATGCTACATGCTACATGCTGCATGCTGCATGCTACATGCTACATGCTACATGCTGCATGCTGCTGCATGCTGCATGCTCCTTCTGCTCGCCACTCTCTGCTTCCAGCTACTGCCACCGGACAGCCCTTTGTTTTCAGGGCTGAAAGAGGAGCTGAGTGTTTAAGCCTCCTCCGCCGGTACACAGCCTCTCCACTGCCAAGACCTCGTACACGCCTCCCTGTGGCACACATGGGAACTGGTCCCTTGTGGTTCCAGGCTAAGTTGTACAGGATCTCGGAGCAGCAGTGGGCCCCAGAGACGCGGTATGCAGGCTTATCGGTGAGTGGAAACGCCCTGCTGCCCGTCAACCACTGTCCCAGTTATGGGTAAATAGCCCCAGCTATGGGTAAATAGTGAAGACCCCAACAGCGGTGCAGGTGGAAGATGTTGGTGTGAGAACCACCACAACGCCTGGGAAGGTGGAAGAAGGCAACCCCACAGCCACCTGGGTTAACTCGGGAGGGTACAGTGGCCAGGGGAGCAAACCCTGTGGCGATGTGAGAAAACTGAAACTATTCCTCACGACTATATAATAACTACTGCATACACACAAGCACTAGCTATAAAAATGATGTCCTGATGTTGGTGTGCCGGCCCTGGGCCTGTCCTACATGTGTACTGTGGTTCGTCTTGTTAACTTGCAGGTGTAGCGGAGGCGATGATGAGATGACAGTGATCAGCTGGCCGGTCCTCCCAGACTATCTAACCCCGCCTGCCCCGAGACCAGGAGGCCGCATTCTCCCGATGGCGCACCAACATGTTTTCTCTCTGTTAACTACTGACAACACACACCTCACATTTTTACATCCATCCACCTTCATTCATCACTGATGCTGACAATCACACCTCATCATGCTCTTGTTTGCATCATTATTTAATAAATGTCACTTTATTATTGTCACGTTGCTGTGCATCTCTTTTGTTGTGGCCTTGGGGGCTTGTTTGCCTTGAGTATAAAAACCAGGACCTTGTATGTGGTTTTCTTTAATTAATCCTAAATTAAATGTTAAGTTGCATTACAGTCATGTGTAATATAGTTTGATGTATTAATCAGGGGGAAAACGCTAATTTGCATACTAAACCCCCAAAATATAAATTGGCTCAAATTATTTTATTTGTTGATTATAATATACTAAATGCTATTAAAAGGTTTTTGTCTGGAGGTACATGTTGTTCATCCAAAGAAAATAATTAACCCTCCTGGTGTCCTCGGGGTCAAAGTTGACCCATTTTCAAAAAGTTTCTAAATCTGAAATTTTGGTTTCCATCAACCAAATTGTAAAATAATAACGTAGATGGTTCCATACAACGCTCCTCACAAGTTAAATAACTGATCAATTCAATATTTTCATTGAAATTGGGTGTTTTAATTTCATAGCATTTTAAGAAAAGAAATAAAGACTTAAGAACACTAAGAGTGACAAATGTAGGGAAAAACAGCAAAAAAGTCCGAAATAAATCGACAAAGACATTGTATAGGGACAAAGAACTTCAGGAAGTTAGAAAACGTCACAATGTGACAACAAATGTCGGGGAAAGCTTCAACAACTTGGTCAAAGCAACAAAGATGTCAATACCAATACATAGTCAAAATTATTATTTAGTGTTTTTGTCACAATAAAAGACACAAACTCAGATATTTAAGCAAAACAGTTTCATTTAAATACATCACTGTCTAAGTAGACTTTGCTTGTTTATCTAACCTTTGTTCCGAAACATTTGACAGGCCTTGGTTTTGGGATACATTCTTGATATATCTAAGGTTTTATCAAAATCTGAGACAGTAACAACAACCTGTAATTCCATTTTAACCCAGAAGACTGACACAGGCACCTGCCTGAAAAATAGCCTATATTGATTAAAAAAATGTATTTCATTGCCAAGACATATACAGTGGCTTGAATAAGTTTACACACCCATGCTAAAGGGAACTTTATCAGGATGCATAGTATAAAAATAAATAGTAAATTAGAATGTTCAGTTGTGTCCTCTGATGCAGTCTTTAGCAGATCTCAGGGCGTTGGGGGTCGAAGAGCTTGTAAAGAGGCGTCTTGTCCTCTCAAGGTTTTTAGAGGACACTTTGTCCAGTTCTGGACGAGTTTGGACTTACCAGGAGTTTGCAATATTTCCACTGAATCTGACTTCCAAAGTTGTGGAGCTGAATAATATCTTGGCACAAAAGTACGACAACTCTTGTTATGACAACAAAGTGTAAATGTGCAAGAATCTGGCAACACAATATCCTGAAGTTAAGGTCACCTTTATTACAAAACAGATAAAAAGACAAACAGTAACATAAACATATCAACAAGAAAGATGAGGGAGTATCAATCAACATCACATTGAAATTAATATGTAGGAGTAGTAGGAGTAGTTGTAATAAAGACAAAAACAAAGACATGAAGCCGTTTGGTAACTACGCTTTGGATGGTTTCTTCTTCTTGTGGAGAGGAGACTGCACGTTCCACTGCCTTAGTCCAGGAGCTCTGCAACATGCACAGGGAGCTGAATAATACTGTTTATACAGAACAACTCCTAAACACATGGAATATAAAACATCACATTTATGCAATGTAATGTAATCCTGGACAAGTTACCAGCAAAAAAAGTACTGTGGGCACCACAAACTAAATGCACCTCCCTTGTACTTTGTAGACATAAATCTCATGGAAAGATATCTCCACTACTGGAGGAATACAACCAGAAGTCAGTGCTGAAGTCAGAAATAAAACTAAGGGGCTTAAAGAGCTTTGCAGGAGTTTATAGACTGAAGGCTGCAGGTGGAGCGAACCATGCGTAACGTTACGCATGACGGTACACGACTGTGAAACATTTGTGCAGTTGAGAAGAATGTTGAATGGTTTTGTAAGTTAAATTGATAAAACAAACACCCATGTAGGCCTAATTATTTGTGTTAAAGATGCTACATTCCTCAAGATCATGTCGCGTGCGTAAAGCGATGGAACCGTCCACCGAGGACATCCCCACTAAACATGGAACTCCCAATTAGTGCTGCACTGTGATGCTGTGTGTCTGTTAGACATGGAGACATGATCATAATATTTTGTTGTTTATTTAGTTGATTGTTTGTTGAATGAGACAGCTGAAATGACAAATATGAATGGAAACCTGAGTCAAAATCCCAGACTTTCATATTGCATGCTTCTTTACATGGAAAGCAAAACAGGCTACAATGGCATATGGCTATGTATGTCCCCGACCTGGCTGGAACTCTATGGATTTTAAGTAAATGCACAAATATCTGTGTTTATACAATAATTTATGTAGGTGAGACACGGAAAAGCAGTTTTAGAAAAGATGAAAATATATTTGTGCCCACCAGCAATACAGGTTTGAGTGTTTTAGTGGTTGGAGTTATTTGTATGTAACCCAGGTAAAAGCCTAGTGAAACGACATTTTCCACACTAGAACAGTAACACCGTACATGATATTTTATTAACCGCTCAACGCGCTTCAGGATGACGGCAATTAGTTTTTAACAGACATTTACGCAACAATCTATCTAAAATAACACCTTTTGGAAGTACCATCCATGATATATAGTGAAATATTAAAGTTGTGGGAAGTTTATACGGCTTAAACTGTATGTTTCATACGTCCCCCTCCCCCCCATGCTGTCTCATTCGTCCCGTCCAGGAGGGACAGATGAACCATTACGCACGTCCCACCTTTGCGGTAATAACTCCTGGACGGTTTTGTTCAAAACTGAAACTGTATTTGACAGATGACAGGTGTAGGTTGCTAGTGACAAAATATCAGGGTACTGTCCGGTAATAACGGGCTAACGAATGAGGTCGAGATAACCGGAGATAACGGGCGGAATAACGGGCGGAAAAGATAACGAAAACATTAAATAATTCATTGTTTTGATGAGGTCGAGATAACCGGACAGTACCAATATCAGATTTCACTGTGATACGACAGCTTTGTAAAGTACGTTTAATTAAAAAGTGTTTCAACTGTTTCTAACATACAAAATGGGAAATTATCACCAGCCATGAAGCAGGCAACTGGTGAGTATGGAGTAAAAGTAAATCATTGGCTACAGTGTTGCATGTTGTCAAAGTCAAGATCATGTTTATTGTTTTACAATCAACTATATCAACATTTTATGTCGATGCACTTCTATATATTAATATTATTATTTTATTTTTATTGTGATAAATGCACATCTTAAATAATAGGTAGTTGCTGAGTGCACATGGTGAATGGAGTTAGAGAAAATGATGGCCCAACTGATGCATACTTGTGTGTACTGCTCATATTTTTCCTTTCCATATTTTGCAAAGTGGCCTTTCTGCCATATTTTAGGAATCATCAGAAATTATTACATCCATACTGTATATTCAAGCAAACAAACTGGTGTCTCATAGCAACAATAGAATGGAATAGAAACAACCATTTGGATTGAAAACATAAGAATACATGTTGTTGTTGTCATGACAACACACTGAATACTGGGACCCAACTTGAGTTCTGACACACATTCACTCAAACAACAGTTTGTATCAGAGACAGTTTGACTGTGACAATCCAAAGGTGCACATTGCAACAGGAGAAAAAACACTTGAAAACATGGAATTCAACTCCAGAGAGATTCAACCCATCAGTTTCTATCTCAGTTCACTTGAAGAACAAGTACGGTGTGAGCTGAAGGACAGCGAGGCGACGCTCACCCAATGTGACTCTGAGGGGAGAGTCCACCTGATCATCCGAGAGGACTTGCTGGCCAGTCTCCTCGATCAGCTCCAACTACAGAGAGAGGGCAGCAGTTGGGGCCATGAGAAAGAGCTGATGCAGAGGGAGATAGGTGAGTTGAAAGTTCAGCTTGCTGAACGTGTCCCCTCCCCACCCAGGGAAACAGAGCATCTGAAATCCCAGCTGGTCAAAACCAGCAACAGGCTGCGAAAAGCCCAGAAAGATCTGGACCTGCAGTACTTCATTACTGAAGACCTGAAGGTCGAATTAAAGCAGATGAAGGGAGAGAAGGAGGCCCTGAAAAATATTGTGGAGACTCAGAAGATTGAGCTTCAAAAAGAGAGACAGATGTTCAAGGTAAGTAATACCACCAATGTGACGTTGGAGAGCCATCTGGAGATGGAGAGGGCTCAAGCTCAGGAGCTGAAGGATAAATTGAGCAAGATGGAGGAAGCTCTCAGAGAAAAGGACAAGGAGGCAAAGGAGGTACTGGAAAGATCCCAGGCTTCCCATAGAGCCCAGCGGGAGATGCAGGACACAAACAGCAAGAACCTCATGGATGCTCTTGAGAAAAAGTATGAACATCAGCTGGAGAGTGAGCGTGTCCTATATGGCAGCAGGAGAAAACCTCCCTGTTAGAGGAGAGCGACAAATCAAGAGCCTCCTATGTGGATCAGAATGAGGAGCAGAGCTTTGTGAGTGACTGCCTCCTTGCTGCTCTGAAGAAGGCTGAGCAGCAGCTGGAAAGTAATCTCAACCAGTGGAAGGAGGACAAGGCATCCCTCCTTCAGGCCACAGAAAGCCTGAAGCTGACTCAGCTGGAAAAAGAGCAGGAGTGGGAGAGGACTGAGAGCACCTTGAGGTGCCAGCTGGTAGATCTTCAGAGCCAGATAATGGAAAAACCAAAAAAGAAGAAGTGGTACAAAAAGCTTCTGCCTGGCTGAGGAAGAGATGCATTTGTACTGGTATAGTATCTGTCTGTCTGTCTGTCTGTCTGTCTTTGTGTGGGTGTGTCTGTCTGTCTGTGTGGGTCTGTCTGTCTGTCTGTCTTTGTGTGGGTGTGTCTGTCTGTCTGTGTGGGTCTGTCTGTTTGTGCGTGTGTGTGTCTGGCTCTGTCTATCTGTGTGTGTGTGTGTGTGTGTGTGTGTGTGTGTGTGTGTGTGTGTCTGTCTTTATGTGTGTGGGTCTGTGTGTGTGTGTGCATGTGTGCATGTGTGTGTGTCTGTCTGTCTGTGTGTGTGTGTGTGTGTCTGTCTGTGTGTGTGGGTCTATGTGTGCATATGGGTATGTGTCTGTCTGTCTGTCTGTGTGTGTTTGTGTGTGTGTGTCTGTCTGTCTGTGTTTGGGTCTGGCTCTGTCTGTCTGTCTGTGTGTGTGTGTGTGTGTGTGTGTGTGTGTGTGTGTCTGTCTGTGTGTGTGTGTGTGCATGTGTGTATGTGTGTGTGTCTGTCTGTCTGTGTCTGTGTGTGTGTGTGTGTGTGTGTGAGTGTGGGTATCTGTCTGTCTTTATGTGTGTGGATCTGTCTGTGTGTGTGTGTGTGTGTGTGTGTTTGGGTCTGTGTGTGTCTGGGTCTGTGTGTGTGTGTGTGTGTGTGTGTTTGCTCGCAGGGCGTGTGATGCGTCAGTGCAGTAGTGTTGGAGTAGTAGAGCTTGTAAGTGCATGCTGCATGCTACATGCTACATGCTACATGCTGCATGCTGCATGCTGCATGCTACATGCTGCATGCTGCAGCATGCATGCTGCATGCTGCATGCTGCATGCTGCATGCTGCATGCTCCTTCTGCTCGCCACTCTCTGCTTCCAGCTACTGCCACCGGACAGCCCTTTGTTTTCAGGGCTGAAAGAGGAGCTGAGTGTTTAAGCCTCCTCCGCCGGTACACAGCCTCTCCACTGCCAAGACCTCGTACACGCCTCCCCGTGGCACACATGGGAACTGGTCCCTTGTGGTTCCAGGCTAAGTTGTACAGGATCTCGGAGCAGCAGTGGGCCCCAGAGACGCGGCATGCAGGCCCATCGGTGAGTAGAAATGCCCTGCTGCCCGTCAACCACTGTCCCAGTTATGGGTAAATAGCCCCAGCTATGGGTAAATAGTGAAGACCCCAACAGCGGTGCAGGTGGAAGATGTTGGTGTGAGAACCACCACAACGCCTGGGAAGGAGGAAGAAGGCAACCCCACAGCCACCTGGGTTAACTCGGGAGGGTACAGTGGCCAGGGGAGCAAACCCTGTGGCGATGTGAGAAAACTGAAACTATTCCTCACGACTATATAATAACTACTGCATACACACAAGCACTAGCTATAAAAATGATGTCCTGATGTTGGTGTGCCGGCCCTGGGCCTGTCCTACATGTGTACTGTGGTTTGTCTTGTTAACTTGCAGGTGTAGCGGAGGCGATGATGAGATGACAGTGATCACCTGGCCGGTCCTCCCAGACTATCTAACCCCGCCTGCCCCGAGACCAGGAGGCCGCATTCTCCCGATGGCGCACCAACATGTTTTCTCTCTGTTAACTACTGACAACACACACCTCACATTTTTACATCCATCCACCTTCATTCATCACTGATGCTGACATTCACACCTCATCATGCTCTTGTTTGCATCATTATTTAATAAATGTCACTTTATTATTGTCACGTTGCTGTGCATCTCTTTTGTTGTGGCCTTGGGGGCTTGTTTGCCTTGAGTATAAAACCAGGACCTTGTATGTGGTTTTCTTTAATTAATCCTAAATTAAATGTTAAGTTGCATTACAGTCATGTGTAATATAGTTTGATGTATTAATCAGGGGGAAAACGCTAATTTGCATACTAAACCCCCAAAATATAAATTGGCTCAAATTATTTTATTTGTTGATTATAATATACTAAATGCTATTAAAAGGTTTTTGTCTGGAGGTACATGTTGTTCATCCAAAGAAAATAATTAACCCTCCTGGTGTCCTCGGGGTCAAAGTTGACCCATTTTCAAAAAGTTTCTAAATCTGAAATTTTGGTTTCCATCAACCAAATTGTAAAATAATAACGTAGATGGTTCCATACAACGCTTCTCACAAGTTAAATAACTGATCAATTCAATATTTTCATTGAAATTGGGTGTTTTAATTTCATAGCATTTTAAGAAAAGAAATAAAGACTTAAGAACACTAAGAGTGACAAATGTAGGGAAAAACAGCAAAAAAGTCCGAAATAAATCGACAAAGACATTGTATAGGGACAAAGAACTTCAGGAAGTTAGAAAACGTCACAATGTGACAACAAATGTCGGGGAAAGCTTCAACAACTTGGTCAAAGCAACAAAGATGTCAATACCAATACATAGTCAAAATTATTATTTAGTGTTTTTGTCACAATAAAAGACACAAACAGCCAAAATGGTGATCAGATATTTAAGCAAAACAGTTTCATTTAAATACATCACTGTCTAAGTAGACTTTGCTTGTTTATCTAACCTTTGTTCCGAAACATTTGACAGGCCTTGGTTTTGGGATACATTCTTGATATATCTAAGGTTTTATCAAAATCTGAGACAGTAACAACAACCTGTAATTCCATTTTAACCCAGAAGACTGACACAGGCACCTGCCTGAAAAATAGCCTATATTGATTAAAAAAATGTATTTCATTGCCAAGACATATACAGTGGCTTGAATAAGTTTACACACCCATGCTAAAGGGAACTTTATCAGGATGCATAGTATAAAAATAAATAGTAAATTAGAATGTTCAGTTGTGTCCTCTGATGCAGTCTTTAGCAGATCTCAGGGCGTTGGGGGTTGAAGAGCTTGTAAAGAGGCGTCTTGTCCTCTCAAGGTTTTTAGAGGACACTTTGTCCAGTTCTGGACGAGTTTGGACTTACCAGGAGTTTGCAATATTTCCACTGAATCTGATTTCCAAAGTTGTGGAGCTGAATAATATCTTGGCACAAAAGTACGACAACTCTTGTTAGGACAACAAAGTGTAAATGTGCAAGAATCTGGCAACACAATATCCTGAAGTTAAGGTCACCTTTATTACAAAACAGATAAAAAGACAAACAGTAACATAAACATATCAACAAGAAAGATGAGGGAGTATCAATCAACATCACATTGAAATTAATAGGAGTAGTTGTAATAAAGACAAAAACAAAGACATGAAGCCGTTTGGTAGCTACGCTTTGGATGGTTTCTTCTTCTTGTGGAGAGGAGACTGCACGTTCCACTGCCTTAGTCCAGGAGCTCTGCAACATGCACAGAGAGCTGAATAATACCGTTTATACAGAACAACTCCTAAACACATGGAATATAAAACATCACATTTATGCAATGTAATGTAATCCTGGACAAGTTACCAGCAAAAAAAGTACTAAATGCACCTCCCTTGTACTTTGTAGACATAAATCTCATGGAAAGATATCTCCACTACTGGAGGAATACAGATGTGCTCAAATTTGTTGGTACCCTTACAGCTCATTGAAATAATGCTTCATTCCTCCTGAAAAGTGATGAAATTAAAAGCTATTTTATCATGTATACTTGCATGCCTTTGGTATGTCATAGAATAAAGTAAAGAAGCTGTGAAAAGAGATGAATTATTGCTTATTCTACAAAGATATTCTAAAATGGCCTGGACACATTTGTTGGTACCCCTTGGAAAAGATAATAAATAATTGGATTATAGTGATATTTCAAACTAATTAGTTTCTTTAATTAGTATCACACATGTCTCCAATCTTGTAATCAGTCATTCAGCCTATTTAAATGGAGAAAAGTAGTCACTGTGCTGTTTGGTATCATTGTGTGCACCACACTGAACATGGACCAGAGAAAGCAAAGGAGAGAGTTGTCTGAGGAGATCAGAAAGAAAATAATAGACAAGCATGGTAAAGGTAAAGGCTACAAGACCATCTCCAAGCAGCTTGATGTTCCTGTGACAACAGTTGCAAATATTATTAAGAAGTTTAAGGTCCATGGAACTGTAGCCAACCTCCCTGGGCGTGGCCACAAGAGGAAAATCGACCCCAGATTGAACAGAAGGATAGTGCGAATGGTAGAAAAAGAACCAAGGATAACTGCCAAAGAGATACAAGCTGAACTCCAAGGTGAAGGTACGTCAGTTTCTGATCGCACCATCCGTCGCTTTTTGAGCGAAAGTGGGCTCCATGGAAGAAGACCCAGGAGGACTCCACTTTTGAAAGAAAAACATAAAAAAGCCAGACTGGAATTTGCTAAAATGCATATTGACAAGCCACAATCCTTCTGGGAGAATGTCCTTTGGACAGATGAGTCAAAACTGGAGCTTTTTGGCAAGTCACATCAGCTCTATGTTCACAGACGAAAAAATGAAGCTTTCAAAGAAAAGAACACCATACCTACAGTGAAACATGGAGGAGGCTCGGTTATGTTTTGGGGCTGCTTTGCTGCGCCTGGCACAGGGTGCCTTGAATCTGTGCAGGGCACAATGAAATCTCAAGACTATCAAGGCATTCTGGAGCGAAACGTACTGCCCAGTGTCAGAAAGCTCTGTCTCAGTCGCAGGTCATGGGTCCTCCAACAGGATAATGACCCAAAACACACAGCTAAAAGCACCCAAGAATGGATAGGAACAAAACATTGGACTATTCTGAAGTGGCCTTCTATGAGTCCTGATTTGAATCCTATCGAACATCTATGGAAAGACCTGAAACTTGCAGTCTGGAGAAGGCACCCATCAAACCTGAGACAGCTGGAGCAGTTTGCTCAGGAAGAGTGGGCCAAACTACCTGTTAACAGGTGCAGAAGTCTCATTGAGAGCTACAGAAAACGTTTGATTGCAGTGATTGCCTCTAAAGGTTGTGCAACAAAATATTAGGTTAGCGGTCCCATCATTTTTGTCCATGCCATTTTCATTTGTTTTCTTATTTACAATATTATGTTGAATAAGAAATCAAAAGCAAAGTCTGATTTCTATTAAATATGGAATAAATAATGGTGGATGCCAATTACTTTTGTCCGTTTCAAGTTATTTCAGAGAAAATTGTGCATTCTTCGTTTTTTGTGGAGGGGTACCAACAAATTTGAGCACGTCTGTACAACCAGAACTACTTTCATGGAGAGATACCATTGGAGAGAAAAAAATATATATATTGTTTGTAATTTGGGTGAACCAACCATTTAAATGGCAAGGCTCGTAACATTCATATATTTTTTATTGAATAAAAACAAAATAAATAGGATGATAAAAATAAAGCGGTACATTTTGAGGTGTCACAATTAATTCCGCCTTGGCTAGAGAAGATAATATATAACGTTACATAATGTGCCAATGTAAAAATGACAATTGCTTCAGTGCTTGTTTCATTCTGTTATGATATTGCATCTAAAGGATGCTTGAACGCAGCAGGGATAGAGAGATGGGCTCTGATTGGTTAGTTTAATCACCCGATGATCTAGGTGAAGCCGTCAAACGTGCGTTAGCACGACTCAGTCATTAGAGTACTAGGAGACATATCCATAGTTTTCTTTTAAGGATGGCTTTACAAATGTTTGATATATCATTTTAAATTACATTCAAAAGTGTTTGCAGAACTACAACTGGACAGTGTGGAAGCCATTAAATAAGTAGTGAGTGCACTTACTGCTGCTCATTTGACCTCACATGAAGAAGACTGGTCTCCCCGACAAGACCTGTGAGTACACAGCAGAGACAGATTCATGTCAACCTAAATCACCTGGAAGCAAATGCTACCTCAAAACCTGTGTAGCTTGCAGTTTGACAGACTGGAAGACGACTGATTTCTAACGAAAAAAGAGCTTCTTATCCTCATTAAATACTTACTTGTTCCTTTGTCACTGAAGATTGCGCTGAATCCTTCATCAAAAGTTAAATTGACGTTGACACCTGGATTACAGGGAGGACAGATAAGATATTCTCAATAAAGTAACAACACAAACATAAAATCTGCAACACATAAGGTCTCTCAACTCAAATATTGGATTTCTGTTCTGAACAGATTGAACTAGAGTGTGTTAATCGGTGAGTTTTAGAGCTGTTGGGAGGTGTATGTTTCAACTTCGAAGAGAACCAGGCTAACTGTTTCCTCCTGCTTTATGCTAAGCTAGGCTATAAAAGAAGACACTCAGGAACTCTTGCTTTTTTATTGCATATTTCAAGATCTTTATCTTTCTGTACTGTTTGAGTTTTGCCTTACGTTTGCACTATTTAGAATTCACTGTATTGTACATATTACTAATACTTTTTAAATGGTATATATTATCGATCTTTATCCTATATGTCTTATCTTTTATGTTTGTTGTATGTGTCAGACGAGGAGCATGACAGTGCGTGACACTACAATCACTCTACTACTTCTACCTAGCTACCTCTACAACCCGTCGGCCAAACGATCGATGGGGGTGGGGGGGGGGTTATCTTTAGATTAATTAAATCAGCCACAGAGCACAGAACACACTCTACCAAGTAACAATGTGTGTCCACCAAAGCATTTTTTCTTCAGGCCAGCGTATTTTTTGAAATATTTGCAATGGGAGCGAGGCGTATTTACATAATGCAGCAGCGTCTATCCTGTTTTTGTTTTCTGGTCACTGAACACTGATAAATGCTTTAGGTAAAACGCAGCACTTTTCACTTTTTACCCAGCAGTCCAGCTGGCCACATAGACCGGTGGGTCCATCTTTTCTCCCTTTGTGCTTCAGCCTTCCCTTTATCCAGAGCTTGTGCCAGCATTTTAACACTCCACACACCAAAGTGACATGAGCGGCTCTTTCGGAATACAATCTCATATTTTACAAAAATAGTTCATAGAAAAGTGTTTCTGGAAACATTTGAAGCGAGAAAACGGCCGTGCAGTTGCTGAATTGGTCTTCATTTCAGATCCACAAACATCAGTTTAAAAGATTTTCGTCAGATTTTGAGAGCTGTTCGTCGCTCTATGGCAACTGCACTTTACAATACCTGTCATTTAATGCCACTTTACATTCATTCAATACCTTTTGCTCATTGGCTGTTGTTAGCCTATTGTGTGTGTTTACTTGATTGTTTTTTCTTTTTACTATAGGAAACTTCTGTTGCTGTAATAAGGGAATTTAAAGTATAATTTAATCTAACCTCATGCCGCTCGCCATGTCTGGGTTGGCACTCCACTAGTCCGATTGGTCATTGAGTCCGACTGCCTGCCCTGGGACCTAGCAAGGCAGGTCGGACCAAATGAAGGCCAACGGCCCCCCGACAGACGCCGGAACACACCGACCAGACTCGAGTCACCGACCGGGTCGGGTTGGTGTGCCAGGGCCTTTAGCTAAAAGAACCCCGCCTGCTTCCAAAGTTCTGCCAGCTGGACGTTTGTTTGTTTTTTGTTGTGGAAACTCTTTGATGGACAAACGTCGTGACAGTAACACCATCTCTTCAACCAAAGAGAATTTGGTTGGACACGAGCACATGGACCAACCGACCCGGAGGCGTCAGCCCCTAACCAAATACGGTCTGGAGTCTGGAAGTAGGACCTGGAATCGTACCTTTTGGTGTGCTGATGGCTCTGTCATTCACAGCTCCTTTGGGCATCACTGCAAAGTAAAAAAAGACAAGTGGTAATCAGGATGCTGTCACTCTGTAAAATAGAAACTCAATAAAAACTTTCAGTGAAGTCTGATTGGTTTAAAACATGAAAACTTGGTTTTTATCCTGTTTCTTTGTTCTGTTTTCTGATATTTCTCCATGTTTCCTCCCTGGTCTTGTGTTCTTGGTCCTGTCTCGTGTTCCCCCTGAGTGTCTATATGTTCTTTTTCCTGTTTTATTTTGAAGTCTGGGTCTCTGTCTAGTCCTGTCTTTAGTTTTACTTCCTGATGTTTCCCAGCCCTCTTGTCTCGTTGCCCTGTGTATTTAGTGTCTGCGCTCCCCTCGTCTCGTGTCAGATCATTTTGTGTGTTTGTGAGTGTTGTTAGCTGTTGGCCTGTTCCTGTTGGTTTCCCCGTGAGTTTTTACCCCAGTTTCTGTGTTCCTGGTTTTTGTTTTCTCTTTGGACTTTTTTTGGGATTTTTGACTTTTCATATTTTTGCCTTTTTAGATTTGGAACTTGTTTTTTTTCCCTTGTGATGTTTGTTTTAGTATTTTTGATCCCGTGCTGGTTGGACTCTTTCTGTTAATAAATCTTAGTTACAAACTCTCTCCTGCCTTCCTGTCTCATCTCTGCATTTGGGTCCTCGTTTCCATTACGTGTTTATGATAATCAGATTGGGAATGATATGAAATTATTTAAATACACCTTTACTCAAATTAAGATTATTTCTGTAATTTAAAAAAAATGCTGCATTGAGTGTCATGTAACCTTATGGCGGACATGAAATGCAGTTGTCTCCCCACCAACCCACTTTCATAAATTCCATGTAAGATGTGTAAACACAATTTGTATAATAACCTTTGATATAGTAAATATGTTAGCAAACACATTAAAAAAATCCCACTGGATTAGAATGAGATGACCCGTTTAATTCAATTGATTTGGGTCTTGAAGTGAAAAACACCTTTAAATTCACAGGGATGTTTGGTTTTTGTGTTTTGACCTCTGAACTCTGAAATCCTAACTAGAAGTTACTTCAAACATGTAAATTGTAGTTTTAACCTCCAGCGTCGTACCTGTTCGTTCCAGAGTGATTGACTGAACATGTTCCTGCTGCCTGGATCTGTGCACATGCCTGACACACACACACACACATAGACACACACACATAGACACACACACACACACAGTTTGTTTATTCCTGCTCACTGATGTCACGTGCATGCCTGAGAAACCAAAGGAATCTTATAAAGTGGAATGGGCCCCCTAAAGACTGAGTGTAGACGCCTATAACTGCAATGTCCCTGATTCAACTGTTACGTGTCATACTCCCTCTCTCACAATGTTTCCTGTTTGGTTCTGCATTATAAACTCTAAATCCACAATTCAATTTGATTTTTAAGGGCACTATTCGATTAGGGTTACAATTGTTTTGTTTCATCATGGTTCATGTGTGCAACAAACATTACACTTAGTGAGAAAAAAACCATGGCTTAGAATTGTGATATCAATTCTAAGCTAAAAAAAAAAAAAAAAATCTTGATTCATATTTTTCCCAGAATTGTGCAAGCTGATGATATGGGGATTGACTTCATTTGGAAGGATTAACAGATTGTTGTTTTAACTGCCATTTACATACTTCTGTAAAAAGGTAGGCTATAAGTTTCCAAGTGTGATTTAACTGCTGTATATTTTTTGGAATGTAACACACCAATACCCTGGCATAGATGTAGAAGCAGAGAAAAAAATGGCAGATTGGTTACAAACCTTCTTAAATTACAGCTAAACAGTGCACTAAAATGTGTTTCTGAAACCATTTTGGTCAATCAGTTTGTGAGCCTGGTGCGTTGCGCTGGACAGAGAATGCCAGTTAGGTCCAGTAAGTATGTTTTAACATGACGCTCCTCTGTCAGTCATTGTCTTAAACCCGTCTCATGTGTGACAAATAGTTGTGTTTTGGAAATCTGTTTTGATTTGAATGGAAGAGGGGCCAGATGTATCAGAGCAAATGAAACATGTGCTGGTAGACTTACCTGGTTTCCAGACTACTAAACTATGTGGTCAAATTGAAACCATACATTTAAAACGTAATGACAATAACGTCCTTGGAATATCCAAGCTGAGCCGTTCAACTACACCTGAACACAATATTGAAGTCTGATTCAGTTTGAGCAAAATGTAAATTATTATTGGACACATAACGTCACTGAACTCTGTGACCGACTAAAGAAAATGGAAAACCAACCAAAGGCCAACAAAACCCTGCAGTGAGTCCTTCGTAGTGACTAGCTGCTGGGATGGATACCTACCTGTCAGTCTGTACCAGCCGAGGAGACATGGGGTTTGGACGTAGCAGCTGTGGTGTGGCAAAGGTAAAGGGGAGGAGGGTCCTGGACCTGATGGGAGAGCCCTGGACTGAACACTGAGGAAAGAGCAAAATCCCCATTAAACCTTTACTGACTGTGGGGAACTCCGATACGCTGGCCTACACTGTTACTGTAAGAAAAGAAAATCAATAATTCTTAAACATTATAAAAAATAATGCTTACAGAAACAAAACTAAATAAATCATAATAGTGAATGTAATATTATCATGTACTGTATTTATTTTTCAGTCAATCTAAAGAGGTGCTATATACAGTACGTCATTCAAAGTATGGGCCGGGATTGGATGCTTTGCTCAAGAGCACATTGGCAGTACCCAGGAGGTGAACTGGCATCTCTCCGGCTACCAGCCCACACTCAGTACTTTGGTCTGTACGGGGACTTGAACCAGCGACCCTCCAGTTCCCAACCCAAATCACTAAGGAACTGAGCTAATACCAACCCTAATTTGTATTAAATCCATTTTTAATGCTGTTTTGTGTACTACTTCTGCACTAAATTTTCATATTTGAGATAAAGACGTTTACCTTGAATAATAATTAATAGTGCTAACTTCTTTGTACTTCTGACTCAAATGGTTAGAATGTTACCTTTTAAAAATCTTTGTCAAATAAAATCGGAGAAGGTTTCACCAATCAATAAAAGCTAGTCCATATCTTACCCAAGTCTAAATGGGCTAGATCTGGAATCAATCTCCTGGGTCATTTCCATAAAATTAAGATTAAGTGTTATCTTGGTCAAGAGGATTTTTGGTTTTGATTATTTTTTCCGTACTTATCTAGATCTGGAAATGACTAAAAATCAAACTCCATACTTGTCCATACTGCGTAGGAACCCCGTATTATAAATACACATTTTGTCTGTAGTGTGATCTGACCTGTCTAGCTGGAGGCCTGGCGTCTCCTGTCAAGCTGCAGTTGTCCATCTGCTTCTCCATCTCTTTCTCCTTCTCAGCCATCTTCAGAGCAAACTCCACCTCAACTGCTAGCTGCTCATCTCCAGGGAAAAAGTCCTTTACCTTGTTACGGTGGTCTTGCATGGTCACCTGATGGGAACAACGGCATCATGGAGTTTAGTTCCATTATCTTTACTGTGACTAGAATTGCAACTGTTCATCGTACCCCCAACCTGCACCGTCAGACACCGCCCACCAACAGCCTGAGTCTGTCCGAGGTTTCTCCCTTAACGTAAGTTTTCCTCAACACTGTTGCACTAAATGCTTGGTCTTGGGGGAATGACTGGAATTGTTGGGTCTTTGTAAATTAGAGTGTGTGATCTAGACCTACTCTCTCTGTAAAGTGTCTCAAGATCACTCTTGTTATGATTTAGTGTCACACAAAAGGTTGGGTGCAGCCCCAAAAGAGCTTTTTATGCTTCAGGGGCAAACATACATTTTCTAAAACTGTCCCTCTTTTTTGTGACTCTTGTGTCTACAACAGTAGAAGTAGATGCGGCAGATGGATGGAAGTAAAAACATAGCTCAACCTGTCTTGTTGCTGCATTGCATTTATTCATCTAATGCAATTCAATACAGTAGTCCTACCTACAGTGGGGAGAACAAGTATTTGATACACTACCAATTTTGCAGGTTTTTCAACTTACAAAGCATTTAGAGGTCTGTAATGGAGGTCTAAAACAAAAATCCAGAAATTCACATTGTATGATTTTTAAATAATTAATTTGCATTTTATTGCATGACATAAGTATTTGATCACCTACAAACCAGTAAGAATACCAGCTCTCACAGACCTGTTTTTCTTTAAGACACCCTCCTGTTCTCTACTCATTACCTGTATTAACTGCACCTGTTTGAACTTGTTACCTGACCACACACTCAGTCAAACAGACTCCAACCTCTCCACAATGGCCAAGACCAAAGACTTGTGTAAGGACATCAGGGATTGGACTTTGGAAATTGTAGACCTGCACAAGGCTGGGATGGACTACATGGAAGCAGCTGATCGACTGCTGCTGGATTAATCAAATGAATATGCAGAAAGCATCCACATGTCCATGCTGTGGTCTTACCTGAAGGTAGGACATAAGGTCTCGGAGCACAGGAGAGCGTTTCTGCTCCAGCAGGCTCTTCAGGCTGATGATAAGAGGAACTGTGTTCTCTATGAAGGCCTTCTTCTGGACCTGTGGATTATAGCGGTTATCTCAATTTGTATTGGTAGCAGACCAATTAGCAAGCAAGCTAACATTAGCCAGCAGCTAAAACCCCAATATCACAATACATTTCACATGTCACCTTTCAGATGTTTTCAGCACCGGGGGAAAGGGGTTTGTTATAACGTTACTCAAGAGACTTCGCAGGTGGGGGTGGCTGGCTGAAATTCCGTGGTGGGGGAGATGTCCGATGGCCGCCGTTGTGCAGTAGATCTTCCCGCCTCTTGGAAATATCTCCCCCTTCACTCAAAACTGGTTGTTTTGGTGCCTAAACATAGCTGTCGTCGCCGCAGGACTGTTACCTTTTGTTGGCTAAATTTAACTGTAAAGGCAGCTAAAGTAAACTTTACCCCCAGTGCTGGAGTTTGTGTTGGCTGGGATTCAGATTGCTGTAATGATAGTTGCTGGGCGCTAGCTGGCTGGGGGGGGGTAACGTTAACTATGTGACCCGAGGCTGTTGTCCACTCTAATCCCATATCACACATGCTGGATCAATAGATATTGAAATGTATCAATAAAAGAGACCCATCTCTGCTGTAATACTATGCTGTGAAGTGGCATGTCATTAATGGAAAAAATTATGTGTGTGGCAGGAAAACAAAAAAGCTATATTACGGTTACTGAGTACAATTCTGTATAATTGTATGATTTACAATTATTCTCTAATGTATCATATGGTGTATGATCGTGTTTTGATGGAAGTTAGTGTAACTAGTAGGGGTCTGAATCTTTACTGGTCTCACGATTCAATGTCGTTTTGAATCAATTCAATATCACGATGTGTCACCCCGTCAATATTATCACATATTGCTATACATGGTATTCATCAACAAATTCAAGCAATATTTCCTCTAGGGGTGCACGATTCAGAAAATGTCACGATTCGTTATCAAGCTTCGATTCAAAATCGGTTTCAATTCAAAAACAATTATCAACTATGGAACTGGTAGGAATCGAGCAAATTTTGGTGCCACTTGTGTCAAAATATTTTCCCTGTCGCTCCAAAAGGGACGTAAAAATATCAGACTTTCTCTGTAGTCTACCGGTACCTAGTTACCATAAATGTAGGCTACTTTTAAAATGCCATATTTTCCCTCGGGTTAGACTACCAACTCAAAATTGATTTTGTTGTTACTTGTTAAAAGTGTAACTGTTATCTATTGTTAAATTATAATAGTGTGTGTTAGGTGACATACTGTAGGTTTACTTATTATATATTAAAGTATTTTAAAACGTTAATATATTGTTACATTTAAAAATTTTCAATTTAAAAAAAAACGCTATAAAAGAATCTTTCTTTGATATAATTTTTCAGTTTTTCAAGAATCGGTTTAGGAATCGGAATTGTTTTAAAAATAGCGTTTTGGCATCGGAATCATAAAAATCCAAACATCACCCAACCCTTACCCAACTTGGCAAACATTGCTTACCTGTGACACCACCTTCTTCTGTGCGGCCTGCAGGACAACCTTAGCCATAGTGGCCATGTTCTCCTCCTCGGGTTCCTCCCCTGAAGCACCCCCTGCTGGAGAAGATACAGCCTGCAGCTTCATCTCGTTCAGGCTCAAGATGTTGAAGGTTTCAGATAAAATTTCAGCCCCATCAGCATCCAAAGGAAGCTCCTCGTCCGCAAAGCAAGCTGGGATAAGAAAAGAGGTTACAAGTTTTTATTTTATTGTTCCTAGGAGCAAATTGGTGGTGGTTAATTTTAGAATTCAAAAAGAAAACGTGTTAAGATGCCCAAAGATGTTGAGTGTTCATTAACAAACTTCAATATTCCGCACATTGATAACTGTGTTGTAATTCTGATTAAACATTAGGCTCTAAATCACATTCAGTCTCGTTTTAAAGTGCTGTGTAGACAACATTTACATTAAATGTCCCATGACATGGTGCTCTTTGGATGCTTTTATTTAGACCTTAATACTAATACTGAAAACCCCTAATACTGTATCTGAAGTCTCTTTTATATAGACCTTAGTAGTCCCCTAATACTGTATCTGAAGTCTCTTTTATATAGACCTTAGTGGTCCCCTAATACTGTATCTGAAGTCTCTTTTATATAGACCTTAGTGGTCCCCTAATACTGTATCTGAAGTCTCTTTTAAATAGCCTTAGTGGTCCAGCCACTAGAGCTAGCCCCACAATATCTGGTATGTGCCATTTCTGTATCTGTAGCTTTTGAGGACTTTGCATGTTTGAAAGCCATGATGTCCTTAGTGGGTCCCTGGGCAGGCAAAGCAGAGAAAGGGGAGGTACTGTATCTAAGAAGATTCCAGATCAGCCCATTTTATATTCTCAAAGACCTTAGTGGTCCCCAATTGCACTGTATCTGAAGGCTGTAAAAAAAATTCATTTTTCATATGGGAGACCTTAGTGGTCCCCCCTTTAAATTTTTTCACTGTATCTGAAGTCTCTTTTTTATATAATGACACTCAGCAACCCATCTTGACCAGAAATTTAGAAATTTTGCATATTTATAAAAAACTGTATCTGGTCATAAGTCTTTGTTCATATTTAGTACCTTAGTGAGTCCCCCACATCTGGTTTTGGGTAATACTGTATCTGAAGTCTTTTATATAGACCTTAGTGGTCCCAGAAATTTTTGATGCAACAAGTTTCTCATACTGTCAGGTTGGATGGTAAACGTTGGTGGACAGTCATTTTCATCTGAATGCTCAATTGGGTTTTCATATAGACCTTGTGGTCCCCCTAATACTTTATCTTAAGGTCATTGTCTTTTGGAAGGTAAACCTAGTCTGAGGTCCAGAGCACTTGGAAAAGTTTTCGGTCCCTAATACTGTATCAAAAGTATCTTTAAAACCAAAATTCCACCACCATGCTTCACTGTTGAGACTGCAGAAGGTTGAGCAGTGCCTGGTTTTCACTAGAGAATTAAGGCCAGTCCCATCTTGGTCTCATCAGACCAGAGTTTTTGGAGTCCTTCAGGTGTTTTTTAGCAAACTCCATATGTGCCATTTCTGTCTGCCATAAAGCCCCGACTTTTGCTGCAGGACTTTACATGTTTCTCCCGAAAGCCATGATGTCTCTCTTTGCTCTCATGGGTGGGCCAAATTCTCTGGGCTTCCATTTGAGGCAAAGGCCACTGTGCTCTTAGGAACCTTAAGGGCAGAAATTTTTTGTAACCTTGACCAGATCTGTGCCTTATGATCTCATAAGGGGAAGTTTTTGACCTCATGATTGTCATTTGCCCATGCACTGTGAGCCCTTATATAGACATTTTTTCAAAAGGCAAATCAGTATAATCAAACACAGGGCTCCAATGAAGGTGTACACCTGATCAGAAGAAATAGACAATTTACATATGAGGGTCACTGGGGGGTCCATATGACCAGGCAGTTTTTGCTTTTTTAATAAAAAAAAATTTCCTCAAATGGGTGACATTTTCATGCCATGGGACCAAAGTTCAATTTATCACTTAAATCATCACCAAAGAAAGATAAACATTTTGACCACACAGAGCTGGAAAAGGAATTGGTGGTTTTATGCATGACAACTTTCTCTCAATCTATACACATGTTCACCTAAAACGGTCTGGTTGATCTTGATAGTGACGTTGAAGCGCTGGGTGTCCGTGAAGTGCTCCAAAAGAAAGCGGTAGATCCGAAAACGCTTCTCGCGGTGCTGAGCTCCTTTCAGCGAAAATTGAGCCTTTTCTCTGCATAGATTTTAAAAAAAAAAAATAAAAAATAAAAAAATAAGTAAACATACAAATAATATGTACAAAAATTGTCATCTGGGAAAATAATCAAAGCAAAAAGTCAAATGTGAACTGGATGACAGAAACAACATCCACACAGCTTCCTACCTCTCACTTTGAGGGAACTTGTTGTAGGACTTGTGTTTGTTGTAGGAGTTGAAGTGAAAGATGCACTCGATGAAGTGCTGGCTGAACATTTCTGAGTTCTTCTTCAGCAGCAGGTGGACCAGGCAGTATTCACACAGACTGGGACATGAAACAGGAGGCACATAGGTTTGATATTATGGTGGATTTCTGTAGGTGCTTGAAATTTCAATTTCCTTGCAGGAGTTATCCCAAAAGGATTAATAAAGAAGTATAAGTCTCTAAGTCTAAGCAATATTAGATCAGAGCTCTGTGTGTTTGCTCATTTGTTCATGTGCAATGCCTGTGGAAATCACAGTATGCACGGCAGATAACACAGTATGACTGGAGGATAGATGTGTACTATAATCTTTGTCTTGGACATTACAATGGTAAAAACTGTCACTGTGCTTGTTGTACATTATAGCTAAACCCCAAAAATAAATACACATATGCTCCCTATAACAGGCTGCTCTCATAAAACATTCATACATATATACTGTAGCTACAAAAAGTAAAGCACTGTAATTCATATGTATTTAACAAATGTATTGCCGTATAACAACGCTGTGGACTGCGTAGGGAGGTCCCTAAACTTAAAGTTGCTCTAAGCGATGTTGGGTGACGTCACTTCTTGTTGACTTTTGAAGTATTGTCAAACAAAACGGAGGCTAGCTCTGCCCTCCCTCCTCCTCCTGCTGCTGGGGTTCTCGCCACCTTTCAAAAGCTTTTCCGATGTAAATTCGGGACTTTGTGCGTTCCTTCTCCTTTTCCCTCTTCTTTGCCATTTGTTCATTGGAACGTCGTCTCTTTGGTCGTGTATCGGCCATAAAAAAACGTTAGTTGTCGTCTAGGGCAGCTCTCCTCTAGCTACCATCCCTCTTCAAACTTCTCTCTCCCCACACCCCCCTTCCTTCTTGTTATATCGGTTATATCCGTTATGACTGACTGTAGAACCTTTTTTTATTATCCAGTTTGACAGTGTTCATTCTTTGTGGTTGTTCATGTTTCATAAAGCGTTTATCCTGAGCCAGACTGACAACAGATCACATCAATTCATATCACACCCATACAGGGATAGTAGTTAGGCCTGTCACAATAACAAATTTTGCTGGACGATAAATTGACGATAAAGCGATAATATTGTCGTTCTGAGATCATTTTCATCTAATACAATGATAATGATGCAGGTACACCTTTTCAAAGAGAAATAAACTTTTATTTTTAAAGAATATTTAACACTAGAACACAATAAATGAACAAACAACCAAAAACAATAAATAAAATGGACTCTCAGTCTCTTTTAACAAAAAATGAACTGGAATAAAACTGCCAGGACCTTTGTAAACAAAGTGATGAAACAGATGCCTCAAATTGACCACATATCTGTAGTGGCAGAGTAAAATTGGATGTCTTAGATCTCCCTAAGTATGTCGTCTTTCACGGTGTTGTACAGTTGTGGAATTGCCGTTTGTGACACATATGTTCTCCCAGGCAATTCATACTGTCTGTCAAATGCTTGCAGCATTCGTTGAAATGCTGGCTTTTCGACGATGCTAAAGGGCAGCATCTCTTCAGCAATGAAGCGAACTACACTGTCTGTGAGTGTAATCCATTTCGCACTGTCCTGTTTGTACTTCATTTGCCGACTAAACGCCCCAGTGATTGTGCTCTGTCGGGAAGAGGAAGACGGCCCACTTGTTGTGTTTTTTTTCCCCAACTGGGAAAACTGCAGCGGATGATTGTGTTTAAGATGCATGTGCATGTTTGTTGTGTTGCCGCTTTTAATTGCAACTGTTTTCCAACAAATGCGACACACCGACTCGCACACGTTCAGTGGTTCACCACGGGCATTCGGTTTAAATCCGAAATGCTCCCACACTGCAGCTGTCGCGTTTGGCTTAGAAACCAATTCCATCGTTTTGTCTCAAACTCGCAACTAGCTTTCTCTCTGCCTAGTGCCTACCGGTATACTTCTCACGCGGCTCTTTAGCTGCACTCTGTGGTAGGCTACGCCAGTAGTCCCGCCTCCCCACACACCATGCGACTGACAAGTGACTGACATGAGGGTTCACTCATCGTTACTCTAAGGACCCGAGAGAGAGAGAGGGAGAGAGAGACGAGGAAAACAAACAAGCATGCAAATGGCATTTATCGCGGCCAGAAAAATTATCGAGCTAATTTTAATTATCATGCGATTAATTGATTTATTGAATATCGCGACAGGCCTAATAGTAGTATACAGTTGTTAAAATATATCACACGCTGGTATCGGATCAGTACTCTGTATCGGCCAATACACAAGTTCAAGTATCGGAATCGGTATCAGGAAGCAAAAAATGGTATCGGACCATCTCTAACTATGACTACCATTTGTAGTCTTTGTTCCATTATCTTTCTTGTGACTATTATTGCCACTATGCACCACACCCCCAACCTGCACCGTCAGACTCCGCCTACCAAGAGCCTGGGTCTGTCCCAGGTTTCTTCCTAAACGGAGTTTTTCATTGCTACTGTCACATGGGGAATTACTGGAATTGTTTGGGCTTTGTAAATTTGTGTGGTCTAGACCTGCTCTATCTGTAAAATGTCTCGAGATAATTTTTGTTATGATTTGATACTATAAATAAAATTGAATTAAAACATGTTAAGTCCTAAAATTATTATCTTATTTATCACCATTCTATCTATGCAGTGTGATTTACCTGGCGATGGCAGGGACTGGGTCAACCAGCGCCACCATGAAGCGAAAGAAGAGGGAGCCCTTCCATTTGACAAATTCCTCCTACAAATAAATAAGAAAGGCGATTATAGATAAACATCGAAAACACACCCTGCTTAAAGATTCCCAGAGCAGCCTAGTAGCACGAAGGAGGAATGCAGAGTCATCGATGACGACCCAAATTTAACCCTCAGGCTAATGTGATGTTAAATTGCAAAGGAATAGTCTATACAATGATGTCATGCGAAAACATGCCATTTGAGTAGGGCCCTACCGATACACCAAACCCATGATTCGGTTCATATCACCATTGTTGGACCCACGATTCGATACAAAGAAAAGATATTTTTATTAAATGATATTTTAAGTTATTATATAGTAGATAGATAGTTATTATATTAGATATGGAGCATCTACTGTGTATGTACATTATAAATGTGTGTGTGTGTGTGTGTGTGTGTGTGTGTGTGTGTGTGTGTGTGTGTGTGTGTGTGTGTGTTAAATACGACAAAGCTGATGCTTTCTCCTGTTTTTGGCCACCTGTTGTTAAGTGTTGACATGCCAAGTCCTGTGCAATTTCCAAACTCAAATTCCCAATCTCCTGTGACAAATCTCAAGAATAAGTGTAACATAATACATAAAGTATTTATTCCACTCAAAAAACTCAAACTTCTTAAGCATCTCCCTGGATCCGATTTGCTTAGTAGCCGAGTTGTAAGGTGGTTGTCTTTCTAAGGCTGAGTTCAAATTGCCGCTGGCGTTTGTTGGTATATTAAGTCAACTGGAAACAAAACCCATAACTGTTGTATTTGTGGGTGCAAAAATAGCTTTGGACATAATTATATTTATGTGGATATTAGGGCTGGGAAATATATTGATATCACGATATGAGACTGGATATTGTCTTAGATTTTGGATATATCAAAATATTGTAATATGATAAGTGTCGTCTTTACAGGCTGCATTACAGTAAAATGATGTACTTTTCTGAACCTATCAGACTGTTCTAGCTGTTAGCTATTATTTACCTTTACCAAAAATGTTTATCAAAAATGTTATTGTGTAAATAACATTTTGTTAAAGCACCAATAGCCAACCATACAATATCATCACAATATCGACACTGAGGTATTTGGTCAAGAATATCGTGATATTTGATTTTCTCCATATCGCTCAGTCCTAGTTGATATCATCCCTTTTCTTTCTTTTTTATGAAACTACAATGAAATACATTTTTCAAACTATAGACTAGTGAAGAAAAATGTGTAGAAGAGTTCCCACCTGGAGCAGGTTGGTCAGCATGATGAGGGTCTGCTCCCTGATGACAGCCTCATTGTCCCGCAGACAACCAGAGATGTTGGGGATATAATGATCCACAATGTTGGTGTATCGAACACACAGGTCACACATAATCACAACCACATTGTTGCGCACGGCAACCTCTGTGCCAACCTCAAGTTCTCTGGCAAACACCGGCAGGTACTTTTGGACGAGATCCTCATGCTGCAGACACAGTTTACCTAAACCAGAAGCCAACGGAGAGGAAATGTTAAGAGAGGATTGCTTAGAGGTTACTGTCCAAGTTAGGTGTCATCTTGGACGATGACGCCCACCACTCCATGACGTATGAGTCAAGCACAGGAATCAATGGGCCTTGGACTTATTTCACTTCTGTCAGCAGCTAAAACCCCATAATTTATCATTTCTGTGCAATAATCATTCAATGTCAAATATTGTTGTTTACTTGGGCATTAATACTGTGCATTTAAACCAATGTTCTTATTTATACGCTTGCATTTTGACACACTAATCATAGATCTAGGCATTTTTTTGAACAAACATAGGTATCCTTTGTATTGTTTTTCCGTTTGCTTTTATAAATGTAAGCCATAACAGGTTTTGACCCCACTCTCAAATGCATATTATATTTCTTCAATGTGAATTGTATTTATGTGTGTGAAACAAAAACAAAAAAATGTAAACCAATTTCTACCTGGTGATCAAAGTATTACTGATTGAGATCTTTGAAATGTAAGAGGAGTATGGAAGTTAAGGCTATTAACATGGTTTCTCATAAAGAGGAGGCAGATATAAACAGAGAAGAACAGGTTACCTAAAGCAATGACTCCATGAGCTCGGACCCTGGTTGGTAGAGAGTTAGCTTTGAACTGGGACAGAGGCAGTGATGCTGGCAGTTCATCCCCGCACTCTGTCAATGACCAACACAAAGAACAAGTTAGCCATGTTACCAACAAAGTACAGAAATCCTAAACAAGGTTTGAGGTCATTTAAAAATAGTCATAACAGTGTTTTTTCCAATAGATTTTTTCGCAGTAAAATGCTTAGTAGCTAATGCTTAGCTGCATAGCATGCAACTTTCTCCCGCCAAAATATCCCGGATACGGCCGCTGTCATCTTGCGCATTTAAAACCCATACATCCGCCGGACCATCCTCTAACAAGGAGGGGGTGGGGTTTATGACCTGTACTGCAACCAGCCAACAGAGGGTGATTGAAATGTTTTGGCTTCACTTTTGGGGAGCTGATAGACGGTCCATCTTTATATACAGTCTATGCTTTTAACATATAACTAGTTTTTCCTGTATCATATTTCATTGTCCTCCCACTACCTCAAAAAACATGTTCCCCACCAACATATCCCTTGGTGTTTAAACGCAGGGCAGTTTTTATTCTGAATCCTGGCTTTATTTAACTCAACCTGGGCCATATTAAGACTTTTAAAGGACTTGCAAACACCTGACACGATTTTACCACAATTGACTGTAACGGAAGTACACCTGGTAACAACCCGACTCTCAGCAATTCTCATTCTTCTAACCTCCAAACCAGGATAACAATATTGCAGATTCTGTAAATTTGAAAAGCACAGTATCTCTGTTAGATGTCCATCCCCCTACCTGCCAGTTTGTCAGAATGTGTTGTGAGGACAGATTCCACCAGCAGCACCGTCCTCTTGCCAACCTTGGCAGGACAGTGAAGTGACGCCACACCCAGAGTGTGGAGGTGTTTTACCTAGAAGAGAGAGCATATTCAGTTAGATGACAAGCACAGCTATCCCACACTTAAGATGGTGCAGCAACCTGCAACAAATAAAAGACTGATGTGCACATCCACACTAATTTGCTAACAACTTTTGTTTTTTAGTTTCAGTCCTCCATCAAGACCATAGACTGTAAATATAATAGCTGTACTGTAGCATCAGTGACATCACCCTTTGGTTTGTGGACCGCCTTTTAATTAAATTTTATTTATAGTATCAAATCATACAATAATAATTATCCCTAGACATTTTACAGATATTTACATCTATACTTTACCCAAGACCCAAAATTCCAGTAATTTAGCCTGGACCATAAACTATACAAAATAATCTCTGAAGCTTCTGAGTCGGTAACCGTAATGTCAATTTCGGCAACCAAAAGCTGATGCCTGGTTGCCAAGCGAACAACAAATTTAAAAACTTAGCGTTGAGCCCTGTGGTATTCCGCAAGGTTCTATACTTGGGCCACTGTTGTTGGTTTGTCAACAATCTGCCTTTGGTTTGTCTTGACGTACGTAAAGAACCAGTTATATGCTGTAGATGCAGCATGTAATTGTAGCTATGTATGTACACACCTGCACAAAGCAGCAAGCTGCTTCAAAAATATCAGCACAATGAACCATATCAGAATATGGCTTGATAAATCATGCCTTAAGTTAAATGTAAGTAAACTGTTAGTATGTTTGTTTCAAAGTAAAAATGTAGCAAGACCCAGATATAATGAAATCAGGGCAAAACTTGCAAGTTGTGTCTAAATACAAGTATCTGGGTATCTGGATTGGTTCAAATCTTTCCTTCAAATCTCATTTAAAAAGTATAAGCAAAAGGGTTACATTTAATTTAAGTAACTTTAGATTTGCCAGACAATCACTCAGCTTTGCCATGTTTATATTGCTTGACGAGCTGGGCTTTCACAAATATTATATAAGCTTGAGCTCAGGATTTTCACAGCTGTCAAATTTTAAATAAAAATGGATTGATACAACCTGATTAAATATAGTAACCTTTGTCTACTTTATAAGATATTAAAATTTTTTCAACTTTGGAAGGAACATTCAAACCTAATTTTTTCAGTTTCGACAGCTGTTAGGTGTACTGGATTGATAAAATGAAAAATGAATAGACTTTGTGTGCTCTCACAGTCGTTTGTTGGCTTTCTTTCAGTTCAGTTTTTAGATGGATTGGCTATTGGCTACAGTGGTGACAGCGCGGAACACATTGCAAAAACTAGGGCCTTTGGGCCTTTAAAGCTGACTGTGAACCTGCATGGGAAAGATCTTACCATCAGCTCCTCATTGAAGTTCTGGGCTCCATTTTCACTCAGGATGATGCCAGCTAAATAGGCCTCACAGACCGACACCAGCTCACCACAGTGGTGGTTCAGAAAAGCCTGAAGAAAACAGAATAAATCACATATAACATGTCAGAAACTACAAGAAGGAATTGGGGTATATATTATTATATTTTGGTTAAATCATGATGGAGGACAGCTGCTGCTGGACACCATATTGAGAGAATATGAATATTGGCTGATTAGTTGTGCCTGCTCCGTGCTGGATTTATACAAGTTTATATTCTGCAGAAAATCCAAAACTATACAAGTATAAGCAACCTAAAACATTTTTGAGGAGAATTAAAACATTTAAAGTTGAAACCCTACACTGTCATTATTTAAAACACATCATCACAGATATCAAATTGACACTGGTCAAGCCCAAGAACATAAATATTTAAAGTGGACATATTATGCTTTTCCTTATTTTCTGTCATTTCTATAATGTTATAATGTCAGATCTTTATGTTAAACATGGCCAAAACTTCAGATAATAAGGTAAACGTATTTTAGACAAATGCCCGTGAGCTAAAACGTTCGGATTTCCTACTGTTCTGAACACTCAGGTTTCAACAGTTTTTCTACTCTCGGCTGAGTGTTCTTCTCTGATTGGTCATCGGCTCAAGATAATGTGGTGTTAACATTGTTGCATGTAGCTACATGCTAACGGCAGTAAAATATGTCATCTTAGCTGCCAATGTTGTTAAATTCTTCCCAATTCTGCATCACATTACTCCTGAAACATTTTGGTTAAGTAGTATTCCAGCTGCTACTAGTGTAAAAAATCACATCAGCGCATGCACTTTCTCCGTAAGGTTCGCAGTTTTAATGTCGACACTGTTTTTATGAAAATGTTTTATTCCTGTTTTATTGAATCAGTTCTTACTTTTTCTTTTATCTGCTGCCACGAGTCACTTTCCATTAAACAGGGAAACTGCATGCAAGGTATTGTGAAGGTGTGCAGCAAAATTGTTGGCACACCCTTAAATGACCTACATGACCTGTATAAGGCCAGATCATTGAAGAAGGCGAGAGCCATCCTGGCTGATCCCAGTCATCCTTTGTGGGATGAATTTATGCTGCTGCCATCCGGGCGCAGATATATTCTGCCACGATGCAGAACAAACAGACTAAAAAGGTCATTCATCCCGGCGGTTATTACCATTGTTAATAATACTTTGTAAATTCAATTTAAATTATGCTGTACTGTGGTTGTGTTTATTGTTGTGGTTTGATAATATATTGTTACTGCTGGCTGTAATTCAAATTGCCCCTTGGGGATAATAAAGTTACCTTGAACCTTGAACAAAACTGGAGCAGTGCAGAGATTCAAGGAAACACGCAGGCCAATCAGAGCAGACTGGGCTTTCTCGGGAGGGGTTATTAAAGAAGCAGGCACTCATACAGAACATCTCATACAGAGGGTGAATACCGGTGTAGCAACCATGGGCAGTATGAGAAACAAAGTGTTTTTGAACATTAATGTATGTAAACATGTTCTAGTAGAACCACAAAATACAAGTATGAATGTAAAAAATGCTATTTAATAGTTTAAAAGCTGCCACAATTTTCATTTGTTTCTTTTTATTTAAGGCCCAAACTTTAACAGAGCTGTTTCCAAACTATGGCCTTTGGTTTACATTTTGCATCTAACATTTCTAATTATGAAACTATGCAGAACAAAAGCTTGATTGCAGTGCTCCCTTATTGTATATCAGCAGTTTTAAAGTGAAAAGGTAAGATCACCAACCTGAGTCTCTTTGACGTTTTCGCTGCGGCCATATTGATAAAGAGTCTCTAGAGCAGCACAGATCACCTCCAGAGACAAAGCAAAAGTCTTCAACCAAGACATCAGATCATCTAGAGAGACAGACAGTTGTTCACATACAGAAGACCAAAAATTGCGTCAGAAAATGCTTATGTTAAAAAAATATTTGTGATACCAGCTGAGCTGCTATATTAACTTGCATGTATAAAACTAAGTGAACTTGTTTCAACATTATACTAGATTTAGCAACTTTTCAAACCCCCATAGCAACTCTTTTTCACAAAAGTGACAAATCTGGCGACTTTCTGTAGAAAAGACGGCAGTATTGTCCGGCGAGCATGCAAGGTATTTCTCTCTTGTAGATGCCAAAATAGTCCCCGCTCTCTTCTGTTCTGTGACTGAGGAGCAGCCCCTCCCCTCTCTGCTCTTTCCTCATGTGCAGCGGCACTGCGCAGGCAGGTAGAAGGTGAGGGGGGACAGGTGCGGTGTAGCTACGAGACAGTAAAACCTACTAAATGTAATGTAAAGTCAACTTAATGTAAAGATAGGTTTATCATGGGAGTGACAGTGTGTTTGACCCATTCATCCACTGTGATCTCCTGCACAATGCTCTTACATTACTAATACCCCTTTGACCCAGGACTCAACCAGGATTGAACCAGGAAAGACTGTGTGTTTGAATGGGTTACCCCTTGTTGATTTACTCAGCTTATACCACTTTCACACCAACGGCTCAACCAGGATACAGCATAACCCAGGTTGACAACTCGGCTTCACAACCCAGGTTGCGAGATGGGTTGAATCAAGTTAGGACTGGGTTGATTTTAATGTGAATTGCACGTGACGTGGGTCACTACCAGGAGGAGCATGATGAATTATGTGATTGGTTGGAAATGACCAGGACGACTGCCCCCACAGTCGTCACCGGTTGCCGCACACTTTGAATAAACAACAACATCAATTTTGTCTCACTGTGCTTTACTGGGTTTTCACCATAGACTGTATAAACTACAATTTTCACAGGCAGCTTCAACAACAGCAGAGCGAAGTGGTTCAGTTCATTTCCGAATAGCAAAGCTGAGACTACAATGTGAGGAACTGGTTCAAATGTGTTTGAAACTTTCATGGCATTAAAAACTTTGAATTTGAGAGATTATGACAATTCCAGACTCATCCTGTAAATTTTCCCATCATCCCACACTTCATTTACTTACCAACTATCCTGCTCTTGGTATCTTCGTTCAAATGTTTGGCGATGTCTCCCATCACACACAGGATATGACAGCAGGTTGTCACATTTACATCCTTTGAACTAAGAGTAAACGAAAATGATTAAAAATCATCTATGTAACGCTGAATTCATATCTGAAGATAAAACATGACCTCAATGTAAATGTCAATAAATATTGTGTGTCCCTCTCACCTGACCATGCTGTCCCAGGCATCCAGGATCTTCCCATAGGGCAGTCTGGGGGACAAAGCAACAACCCTGGAGAGCAGCAACCAGGCCCCGGCGGCGTGATCGGCGTCAGTGTGTGAGATCAGGTTAGTGATGAAAGTCTGTGTGAACTTGTTCTGTTTGGACCAGATGGTGAAGGCCCTGCTGAAATACCGGCTGCAGACCAAGGACAAAAAACAATAGTAGCAAGTAGCAACAGCAATGGGGGTGTGATCATTTCCCCAGCAATGACACTATTTGAAGGTCTGTAAAGAAGTGAGAAATGATTGAAATGACTTCTAATATCTAACGTTTTCTGCTAATATTCAGTATTCATTGTGGTTTGACTAGTTTGAGCAATATAAACGATATGCAATATAAACTATACAAAATTGGCCTACAATAGCATCAGCATGCATTACTTGGCAGCCGTGTGTGTGTGTGTGTGCACCAGTGTGCTCAAATGCGCTAGGCTGCAGGTAAGAAACTTTGTTTGAAATATGTTTTTACGGTATTAAAGTACCTGTGCATCTTTGAAAGTGTAGTGCCTTTTAGAATGGTTTACACTAAAGGAAAGAAACCCAATACTTTAAGCTTTTTCTTTGTTAAAGTCTCTGCAACTAGTGTACTTGAATTTTATTTATCTGCAACGTTATGTAATACGTTTTTCAGAATACTGTAAATGTTCTCAAAACTACATACTATGTTTCTTTCTTTTTAAAAAATAATAATACATTTAGCAGTTTGGCTTTCCTTAGGGTTTATGTAACCTGGTCTGAAATGGGTCTATTATAATTATATATATCGTGACATATATTGTTATTGCAAGAGGCTGCAATGTTTATCGTAATATGGATTTTAGGCCATATCACCAATCCCTATTTCAATCTAAATACAAAAATAAAAGTATTTAGTATTTCACATTTCTGCTTTTTTCTGCTGCATGACATGTTCTTATTTTGTATGTAACACAAATGAATGAATGACTGTAGTTTTCCCAACCTGAGGTTCTGGCAATCATGACAGAGCAGGCCTAGCAGGTCCCAGGTCAGCCTCTGACTGGCATCCAGGTGGCGACTGGCAGAGTACGGTTTGACCTGGCTTAGCAGAACTTGGTCCAGAGCCTCCAGGGCCTTGTCCTGCACTGAGTTTTCAGAGTCTACCACAGCTGGTACCACGCCCTGCAGCCATGCCTTCTGCACCACATTGCACTCTGGTTTAGCCTAGTGGTCAGAGAAAATCTTTTTTTGGAATTGGAAATTCTGTGCGACGTTTTCTTCTCTTGTTTTCTCTCGTCACTAGATTGTTGGGAAAAGTAATGATTGTGCAAAATGTTGTCTCTCAGAGCTGCTGGTTGAGACTTACAGTAAGCAGCTCTCCTATACACTGCAGGGCCTTCTTCTTCACAGAAACAGCTGGGTCTCTGCACCGCTCTGACAGTATAGCCAGGTTCTCCCAGCTCATGGGGATTACGTTGTGTTTCAGGAGACCCACAAGGGCCTGTGGAGGGACGGCAGAGCACAGAGGTTAAAGATCATCTAGGAATCTCTTTGTATACTGCACAGAAAGCTAGGGTGAAACTCATATACTGGTGACATAGGTATCAGGTACTGTACTTATCATTATTCGGATTTGAAACATGAAGTCGTCTGGTAAAACTCAGTTTCCAATACCTGCAATGCCGATTTTCTCACGTTAGTCTTCAAATCTTTTACACGCTTCAGGAGAAGAGCCAGGTTCTCTTTTGCTGCATCAAAAATATATAATAACACACCTCTTGTCAGACTTTGAGGGTATAAATACTTACACAAGCTTGTAAACAATTCCTGCCCATGTATTTACAAAATGCCGCCCAATACCCAACGCGTGTAATTAACAATCATTTGAACAGTAGCTGCGGTTGGTTTGTCTCACCGTCACAGTCGGAGACGTCAGTGGTGCTCATCTCCACAGTCCTGAACGGCAGAGTGCGGTAGGTTTTCTGACAGTTCTGGGAACTTCCTGAAACATACAGTCATATCTATAAAGCACCTTTCAAACAACATGCACAAGAGTGAACCAGGCCAGGGTATCAAACCGCACTACATTTAAAAAGGCACTTAGATGGGGGCCTGCCTGTGGGTAAAGACCCAGGAGCCGATGGCTTCACAGCAGAATTCTTTTAAGAGTTTGGCAACTGAAGTGGCCAAAGCAAGGTATTGTTTATCTGGGTATCTTATTCCCTCCCCAGTTAAAAGACCTAGTTAACGTTAATTTGGAGCCATTATTTAATAAAATCTCTTGTGATGTTAATAGATGGGTGACTCTCAATCTTACTTTAAGGGTACTTGTATTGGTACTGGTATTGCAACCTTTTTTATGGGATACCTGGCCGTACTCGCTAAACATGCCAGAGAGTGTACTGTACTGTCAAATAGTAAACTCTGTGATAAAGAAACAAGAGTGTACCTTCTGTAATTTCACCTTCCAATACTGTCTGGGTTCCAGCTAAACAGAGAAAGTAAATTAGTTACTTTAGTGGAAATGTGTCCACAAAAACAGTTTAAGATGCAAACACAGCAGCTCTAAAAATATACAAACTTCCATTATATTCTCTAATAATTCAGAGTTCAAGAGTTATGTATTTTCAAACGTCAGCTCTACATAGTGGTCTACTGAAACTGCTCCTGGTTTCAGATGCAAAATTAGCCCAAATTCATCACATCAACACTAGCTTTACAGGAAAAACTTCTATTTTCAAATACAGATGTTTGTACTATTCCATTTTCTCACTAGCAGAGAAGAGGTTGTGGACAGCTCGCGTGACGTTGAAAGAAGGCAGCTCCAGACACTGGGCCAGGCAGGCAAGAGCGTGGCCTTGAACAGTGGGCGAGTCGTCCATCCGCCGAGCAAACAGCAGGCTCTGGATCAAGAACTTGTGTGGCAGGAAGCAGGTGAGCTCTGGGTCCAGACACTCTTCCGGCCTCCTCTCTGGATGCTCCAGCAAAACCATCACCACATCCACGGAAAACAGCCTGCACACCATCTACATAAGGCAGCAAAACAGACTGTACACACACACAGATACCACTAACAGGATGTAATGACGCCTGACTGAAATGTAGACCTGAGTGCCACCGCCTACCTGAGCAGCACTTGTTCACCCTGCTGAACAGCGCAGTTCAGCAAGGTAGCCGGCACACACAAGTAGAGGTAGGCAATGGGGCCCAGGCCTGAGATTACAGCTACTGATAGCTTATATTCAATGGGGGGTATTTGCAGCCCTTTTATTGGCATTAACAGTCAAATGTTGTCTGTCTATATGTACTTTAAGGCTGCACTGGGGAAGAAAATGTTAATTTTCACAGAATTTTACGTTTCTGTTTCCCCACAGTGGCCTCCTGTTTTATTATGTATTTTTTCTTGTGTTTTTCGGCTTACTCATTCAGTAGGCCTATTAGATGTTGAGTTAGAGTTGTTTAAAGCAACGATCTAGTCAAAGGAGTTCCAGACCTCTAGTTCTAATATGGTTATGGACCATATTAAAACTATTGTATGTGTGGGGATTGTGATTGCTTGGATGTGTTATTACTGCCCCTCTATTCAGCCTTGGCTACTACAGGAGCACCTGTGACATCAAACTGTAGACATAACCCCCTCGTTAGCTGGAGATAGGCTTGGTCAGTATTGTGCAGAGTATCTTAAAATAGTTAGGTTTAAAATCAGTGTTGTATATCATTTTCATGTTTGCATTATAGATTAAGGAAGAGGTCCTAATCAACTAGAGCATACACAAAAACCTGAAATCATCATATATCAGGGTGTAAAGTGTGAACCATGACATAAATAGAAAATACACATTACATCTATGTAGCGGTGACAATTGGGACTAGTTACCTTTGAGTGTCTGGAGTAGTTAAACAGCCACTTGATGAAGCAGGCATAGTCTGTACTTGCCATCTGAGACGTCAGCATACCCACAACCTGGGCTCCATGGCTTCGAAACTCACTCTTCTCCACCATCTAAACATCCACAGCAGAAACACTATAAGCTATGCTAATGCATCAACATAGTAGAAAACTGTGGCCTGCAAAGACTTCTGTAAATAGCCATGGATGGGACTGAGTGTTTGAAGGAGGATTTACCTGGAAGCAGATATGCTGCAGGAGGATATGCAGGAAAGGCAGCGCCAGGTCTTTCAGCTCATCTACAAGATGACTGTAATCACAAGCACATAAATCACGTACAAAGTCTTATATTGCTTCTAACATTGTCTACAGTGAAATGGCTAGAAATATATCCAAATAATCAACAAACATGAGATCCTGATGTGAAGGGATCCTTCCATCAACGGAAATAAAGGAATTATTAGGAGATGGAGTTGCTTAATGTCACCATTTGTACGTTAGTATTTTGCCAATAGCATTGTAAGATGCAATTGTGGGTACCATAAAGAAATAATGTTGAAAAAATACATAATTCTACATTTCTAGAGATTAGTAACATCTAAAGATTTGTATGTGGTAGCTATAACCCCTGTAAATTACACCTAATGCTTCTGTAATGGTTAAATTCATTATTAGAAGTAAAAGGACTGTAGCAAACTAAAGTCACAAGACTTCAAGGAAAAGGGAGTTTTTCCTTGCCACTGTTGCACTAAATGCTTGCTCTTGGGGGAATTACTGGAATGGTTGGGTCTTTGTAAATTAGACTATGGTTTAGACCTACTCTATCTGTAAGTGTCTTGAGATACCTCGTTGTGATTTAATACTATTAAAAAAAACATCTTCACTTGGTTCCAATTTCAGCAACATTGCTATGCACCACCTTAAGATATTCACAAGTAAGTCTAGTTGATCAAAACCAATGTTCACCAAACAAAATGGATGGCCTGGTCCCGGGTGGAAAGGATGGCTTGGCTGGGTACGAGGAGGGAGGGCTTCCCTTGTTTGCCTTTATTCATCATCAGGATCACGTAGAGAAGCTGATAGAAAACCCTTCGCAGGGACTGGACAACAGAAACACCAGATTAGAAATATCCCTGTTTTGGCAGGCATTAACACTAATAATATATTTTTTCTGAACCTGTCTTATGAGATCCTTTTGAATACTTTTAGAGACCTGCGGAGTTAACGCTCAAGTATTTGACAATAAAACGTAAAGACTGCAAAAACATCAGGAAAAACGTTAAGAATCAACGAAACAACTCTGCCACCTTTTAGTGAGATTAGATGAGTTTAGACAGTAAACACCCAAGTGTGCATACTATGGACCATGGTTATGGGATCTTACTTCTTTCTGGTCTCCTTGCGTTGGTAAGCAAAGCAGTCGTAAGCCATAGAAAGACATCTCAGGAACACTCCTCAGCTTGGTAATATCTCTGCAAAAATAACACAACTAGGGGTATCACGATTCTCTAAATCCACAGTTGGATTTGACTTTAGAATTTTTAAAGCTATAGTTAATGAACGTCCGTTATTTGATACAAAACTAATTAAGCTCTACCAAACTCTTTCTGTATTTCTCAGCTTTGTTTACAAAGTGGTGTAGTCCGGCGACTTTTGCGCAGCAGCGATTTATTTTACACCACTACCCAAGGACAACAGGTAACAGCAAGGTTGACCTTCGGAGACGAAGAGGACTGCTGCAAAAAGTGAAGGCATGGCTGACAACCTGAAGAAGCACCCCCAAATTGTTTGAATCAGTGATTGTACTGCTAAGAAAGGCCCTACACATTCAGCAGGACTAAAACCTCAAAAGCAAGACAAATATGGAAAATCATTGGTGTGGATTTTGCTAGTTGGAGAGTGCTGAAAAAGAGCAGTAACTGAGACACAGATGTTGCTTTACTGTTGGTGTTTTGTAACATTTTAGGAGTAGGAAGTATTGCCATTTTATTAATTCGACCTCAATGATGTGCTATTGTGGGAAGTGGTGTTGTCATTACTTAATATTACTCGTTTATTAGTGTTGTAAGTAAGCAGTAGACTTAATTAACCCAACCCGGGGTGAGTCTGATGAAAACTGCTCTGAGATTTTCTCGCCTTGCACAGCGCTGTGAAGGAATAATCTGTGAGATTAAATTATGTTCTGCCTCTGTTTAGCAGTGAATGTAGGCTACAGCTCACAGCAACCTAATACTATAGTGTCTGGGTTATGTGTAGCAGTCATGTAGTTAACGTTGGAAGCAAGAAAAGAGCCAAAGGTGGCCTTTAAACAAAGTTTTGTGTTGGAGTTTGTAACATTCCAAAATCTTAAATCAACTTTAAATATTTAATTTTTACTGTAAATGCATATCGTTTCCAAATATCTGTTATCGGTTTCATTAACTACTAATAATCAGTATCGGATTTGAAAAAACAGTATTGGTCGACCCTTAGCTAACGCTTCCTTTAGCTACATGCTACCAGCAGGCAAGCTGTACTGGGTCTGGTTGTCTTTCCCCTTCAGACCTGCACAAGTAGTGGGGGGAGAGAAATAAATACAGGGGGGAAACGCAAACCCTGCTTTTCATTTCAATAGACAAAATGTATAAATAATTTCGATTACTTTTTCAATTTATTTATCGTGACAGCCCTAATCACAACTGTCCCCTCTTCCAAATCCTGGATACATTTTTAACAAGACAAAGGGAGAAGTAAGAAAACTCACTTTTGAGCAGCAAAGGTTATCTCTCCAATGACCGGCTCAAAGTAAAGCAGCTTGCTAAAGATCTGCAGGGGGGGAAAGCAACAGGTTAACTGCCCCCACATTAAGACACTAATATGGTATGGAGTGGGTGTGATGACGGTCTCATTAGTTACCCGTGTGCAGTTGCTGGCGCTCTGTGGTCTGTCTTTGAGTGAAAATGTCTGCAGGAGTCTGAGAAGGCTTTGGACCAGGAGAACCACAGCATCTCTGATCTTCATCAAGTCACGGCCAGAAAAGTGAAGCGCCTCTTCCTCCTCCTCTTCCTCATCCACTTCCATCTGAAGATAACAGAGACATGTACACTATCATTTTCAGACACCCCCTAGTAGCACTACGGCTGCTGCTCCCTAAACGTTCTGCTCCCCGTCTTTGATGTTCCATTGAGCACCGCTGAGAGTTCGCCTTGAGTGTCCACTCAATCACTGGTGACGTTTGTTAATAACGTTGTTAATCACCAAATTACAAACCAGATACTGTATCGCCTTCGTGTGTGCACACAGAGCTGCCGGATGGCAATGTGCACACAGAATAACAACATAATGCTGCCGGATGGCAATTCAAGTATTGCAGGGGTAATTCAAGCTATGCTACTTGACAGAATTTTAACAACATAAATGGATTACTATTTTTTTGCATTGTTCAGAATGGACTGTTCTGTGAGACTTTAGTCATCAACACTTTGTATTTGTTGTGTGGTCAGAAGATGACTTTGAGATGATATTTTTATATATACAGTAGTTTTGTTGTCTAACTTAAGCTAAGGGTTTCATAGTGTGGGGTCTAACGGGAGTAGAGGGGTCATTACACTGATTACCAAGCCCCTGCAAATTAAATGTATTAAACAAATGCAGCCACACCGCTGTTAAAGCTCCCTGAACCCCCGTCCGGGCCAGTCTCCTCCACTCCAGACATTTATGATGGAGCTAACCGCTAACGGAGCTAATCGTTGCCAACTAAGCCTTCAGTTCTCATTTTCCGCCTGACTCCGTTAACTGTATTTATGGATTTGAGCCCGCATAAACCTGAGTTTCAGTCAGAGTTGTTTGAATGACAGAACTCTTCAGATGAGATCTTTACATTTCTTTTGCATTTTAGTTCAATATTAGCCCATATTAGCATGTACACAATGTAATTTGTATATTTATTTATTATTTATAATATATTCATGTTGTGGCAAAAAGGTTTCCCTTTTTTGGTAAAAAAAAAAAAAAACAATCCTGAGTAACTGACTGGCACCCCCCATCCAAAAGCACAACCAGTATTATTAATTTTACACTGAGTGAGCAGTGTTACTGGAATTACCGGAATGGTTTTGATTCACAATTAAGGTGGAAAATAAAAGTTTTGTGTTTAATGTATTTGTGTGGATGTTGACATACATACATACATACATACATATGGTATCGAATAAAACTATTGTTAAGGACACGGCATTAAAACCGAGGGATCTAAATTGACCGGCATTAACAAGGAACCGGCATCGATACCTCGGTTTCGATGGCGGTTCCTTAACGATGCTAACGGCAAACCCCACCCTACCACCTTAACTAACACATTTTCTGCGGGGAAACCCTGAAGATTATGCATCACTTCTATTGGACTGCCTCCAGATTTATGGTTGATTTTCTGAAGGGCTATTTTGAAAATTCACCCATTGTAGACATCAGAGCAATCCAGACAGAAGTCATTCAAATCTGAACTCAAAACAAATTCAACTTCTACTGTAACTGGGTTTGAGGGATTTCCGATACAGGACTTTACCTCTGGAGTGTCTGTTCGCTGTGGTTTGGAGCGCTTGCCCTCTGTCTGAGAACTCTTTAGGCCGTCCTTCTTGCGCTTCTTTCCAGAGTCCTGAGGCCAGCAGTGAGAGGTCAAGTCTGAACACGTGTCCAACAAAACCTCATGGAACACCTTGTTGGCGATGCTCCCTGGAAGCAATAAAATGGTTATGCATCATCAATAGAAGACCTTTAAACTACTATACTCACTGTAGTCCACCCCACTCACCATAACATTTTGTATGAGCTCGCTCTCACTTTCACTTCAAAATAAAAGGGCTTTCAATGATCTCGATAGTTTTATTTCCGGCTCTTTCTACTCTTGGTTCTGACGACCTGTTGATTTTGTTCTAGTGATGTTATGTTCCTAGATCTCAGCAATAGACTTGATCGATACAATGTTTTCATTACTAAAAGAAATAATAGCCAATGCAACAAAAATAATATTTCCAAAATAAAGTTATTTCTCTGCATTTAGATAATAATATGATGCAATTAACTATCCATATCTTTAAGTCCTAAGAGTTATAATCCAATCTGCTTTCTAGTATGACATTATAGGCGAAAACAATACAATCCTTAAAATTAAGTGTTTATGTTCAAAGTATTTTTATTGTAATATACAATACAATGGGTACTGAATACCACACAAGCAATCAATTGAAAAGACAAACTCAGTTTTTCCCCCAGGAGGTTGATGCATTGACTGTATAAGTGCCAAAACATCTCGACCCCCCCGGTATCTGGCTACGGTATAGGTCATAATATTTACCATGTCCATGTTAGTGGATTGGACATGGGCCAAATTTAAAAAATCAGTGCACACATTAAATCATTTAAGATAGTCTCTGTCATGGGTAGATCTTATCACACTGATGTTTCGAGGATGTTAGAATCTTTGTTGCTGATAGGATGGAAGTCAGTCCTGGCTAGAGCACTGGCAGCTCTCCTGCTGAGTGTGACCATTTTGGTCGCACATGCCACCAAAAAAATCAGTCAAGTGTGACTAAAAATATTTTCCTTGGTCACACAGACGCACCTGCAGGTTTTTCTGTGTGTGTGTGTGTGTGTGTGTGTGTGTGTGTGTGTGTGTGTGTGTGTGTGTGTGTGTGTGTGTGTGTGTGTGTGTGTGTGTGGCTTTGGGTCCAGAGAGAAGGCGGATTTTTAGATTTCCTCACCTGGGATTCCTAGCAGCAGCAGGTAGACTGAGGCAGCATGTAGACCGCTCACCCTCTGCTGGACGTTGGCCGCTTTGGCTTTTCCCGTCAGGACAAAGAAGGACAGCACAGCCACCAATGATTTGATCGACACCTCGTTCTCCCCCAGAATTGCCCAGATACTCTGCAGTGCAACATTGTAGACAGACTGTGCTTACTGTCCACACAGGGGACATTTCAGGGAGCCACTAGCTTCAGTACATTTCAGTATAAATCTCTTTTTATTTCAAAAAAATATTTATTTGCACATTAAAATGCAGGACAGAAGGTTTTACCTGCGACGCTCCATCTGTGCCTGCAGACTTTTGTTGCTCAGCAGCCTGGTCCAGTAAACACTGGTACAGGGTTATGAAGGCCTTGTCTCCGCTGCCTGTGAGTTCCTCCGCTATGTTTTCATCCAGGGAGTGTCTCTCTGTGAACTCCAAGTCCCACACTGCGTCCACCCAGGCTGGAAATCACAACAGATAACGTTACCTAGACTTTTAAAGTGATACAATACAGCAACAGACATTATTTTGTCATTTTGAAAGTTATGTTCTCTGTGGGAAATTAAAATCTGGTAAGGGTTTGAGGGCGAAAATTATTGCTTTTTATTAAAATAAATAAATAAATAAATAAATAAATAAATAAATAAGACCAAATTCATGACATATTTACCCTTAGAAAAAAACATTGAATCTGGATCAAAATAATGATTTTATTGTTATTTATTTTTACTTTACTGCAGTGAATAGCTTAATTGGTGGCCAATGTCTACTTTATCTACTTTATCTACTTCATCACTGTGACAACAGTTACACATGTCAAGTGCAAAATATAAATACAAGTATATACACTGTTGGTCAAGGTTACCCAAATCCAACTGACAAGTTTTGAACAACACAAACTGAAGGTTTGATCCAGATTAAAACTAGGATTAGATTCCAAAATTGAAATTTGATATTTTTGATAGAACGTTAGCCAATAAGTGTCCGAACATGGACATAGTGAGGGATTTTTGTAAGAGAAGTACTTAAGACTTAATATTAACATTTAGCTCGACAGTTGTATGCCGAAACGCCACCAGGCTCACAACAATTCAGGTATAAGATGTGAAACTCGTTTTAACGGTGTTTTGCTTCCAAAGCAGGCGGAAATAGGTAATTTGCTGGATATGTGAATGGGACTCAATGTAGTTATCCCCGCCAGGATTTGTATCCCCTGGCCGCGGGAGCGTGCATGCACACAGCGGAGTTTCTGCTGCCCTTCGTATTGTTTAACTGCTGCACTTTGAATTAAACGGAACAAATAGCGACGTGGAACACTCGACAGGGTTACCATAGTAACAGGGGTCTCAGTTAACTACATAAATACGTGTATTTGTCTGTTACATTAAGGCGACGTGTCAAATGTTTATAGCGTCGTTTAATATTATGGACTGATAGGCGTATCCCCCCTGTCCTCTAACGTGATTTATGTTTTAATTTAGTTTAATATGGCTTTTCAATTAAACACTTTTTCACCTGTCTACCATATGAGTTACATAGGAGGTACTCAAAATATCAGGCCGTTTTTCACCTGCTATTTTATGTATCCCATCACTAACATGCAATGGGTCTGTCCTGTCATCATGGGTGTTATTTTGTGTGTTTAATAGGTCACAATAAACAACCTGACACAATTTGGAGAGGTTTACTGTTGTCTAGCAAAAGTTACATAGGGGATACCAAAAATATCAGGCCGATTTTCATCTGATATTTTTGGTATCCCCTATGTAACTTTCAAATTGTGTCAGGTTGTTTATTGTGACCTATTAAACACACAAAATAACACCCATGATGACAGGACAGACCCATTGCATGTTAGAGATGGGATACATAAAATATCAGGTGAAAAACGGCCTGATATTTTTGGTATCCCCTATGTAACTTTTGATAAACAACAGCAAACCTCTCCAAATTGTGTCAGGTTGTTTATTGTGACCTATAAAACACACAAAATAACACCCATGATGACAGGACAGACCCTTTGCATGTTAGTGATGGGATACATAAAATATTAGGTGAAATACGGCCTGATATTTTGAGTACCTCCTATGTAACTCATATGGTAGACAGGTGAAAAAGTGTTTAATTGAAAAGCCATATTAAACTAAATTAAATTAAAACATAAATCACGTTAGAGGACAGGGAGGATACGCCTATCAGTCCATAATATTAAACGACGCTATACACATTTGACACGTCGCCTTAATGTAACAGACAAATACACGTATTTATGTAGTTAACTGAGACCCCTGTTACTATGGTAACCCTGTCGAGTGTTCCACGTCGCTATTTGTTCCGTTTAATTCAAAGTGCAGCAGTTAAACAATACGAAGGGCAGCAGAAACTCCGCTGTGTGCATGCACGCTCCCGCGGCCAGGGGATACAAATCCTGGGCGGGGATAACTACATTGGCACGACACCGTTCTTACCCTACAGGACACATAGCTAACCCCCGGGAAATGGCTAGCTAAAGTTAGCAATCAACTTTGCCTGTCAAACAACCAGGGCGGCCAGGAATATGTATTAGAATTTATAAAATCACTGGCAATCGATAACGTTATAACAGAAAAAGACGTTTACAACATATATTCACAATTTACCTTTTGGAAGTTCATTTAACTTCAGAAACTGCAGCGCAGATATTAGATCCATCTTGTTTATATTTTAAATCAGCCCGCCTGAACCTACAGGGTTTAACGCATGCGCCGTGAGAGGCTCTTCGTCTTCTTTTTCTTCTTCTAGGATTCCGTTAGTGTAAAGTCTTGTATTACCGCCCTCCACAGGTCAAAGTTTGAACTAGTCTTACATACAGTCCTGTATCATAACTGCAGGAACAGAAGAACTATCACTTCATGTTTCTCACTCATGTTCAAAGACAAATCAGAAAAGGACTCAATTCCCGCCAGTCTAACAAAGACTACTTTTCTTTCTGCACTGTACTTTTACATTCTAGGAAAACATTTGTTACTGTCCCAAGACTTCCACTTTCACATAAGCCACACAAATGTTTTCCTACAATGCAGAAAGAGTAATTTAACCCAAAGTGCCTCAATCTACACACTTTACAGAGTCCCTAGAGGACAGAGAAATAAAGAAATATCTTTCCTAACTTCAGGTTAACTCCAGTGTCTACCCCTCACTTCTTTTTCCCACCTGCTCTGCCATTTTTTTGTTTAGCCCTCTTTAATTCCTTCTCTCTGTTCCACTCTCCCCAATGATACATGGACATCTAACTCTCCTTTGCAATGAGGTCCAGCTGCTTCTGATAGTTTGTCATTTTTTTTCAAGGTCGGCGGGAAGACAACACGAGGGTTAACCAGAGGGGCACATTAAAAAATGGCAACAAATGATATTTAAAGATTGTAAACTTTATTCTACTTTAAAATAATATAAACAATATTTTTTTTTACAAGTGAGTGCAGGTGTCCATATGTAGGGTCCCTCATGACAGAATACTCAAGCCATGGATGAAGATTATACCAGTTTGGCCTGAAGCTCTGTCTTCTGTCCCCTATCAAAATGGTTGGGAATATACAGCGGCTTGCATAAGTTTACACCCCCATGCTAAAGTTTGTTAAAAAGAGGAACAAAAAAACATCTTTTGGAAATTGATCTTAATGCTTCAATTAAAAAAATTTAGGAAAATCCAACCTTTTAAGGACACCAATTTTGTTTGTGAATGAATAATGTATCATAAATAAATAAATGTTCTTCCTTAAAATATAGGGGTCATAAGTATACACCCCCTATGTTAAATTCCCATAGAGGCAGGCACATTGTTATTGTTAAAGGCCAGTTATAACATGGATAAAATTCCCCTTGCCCTTTGGAATTAAAATAGACCCCCCCCACCCACCCACCCACCCACCCCCATCATCACATACGCTTCACCATACATAGAGATTGCATGGGGAACTTTCCATAAATTCATCTCTCAATGCAAATCAAACCAGCTATTAGTCTAACTGAAATAACACCTTGCCAATCTCTATGCATGGTGAAGGGTATGTGATGATGTGGGGTTATTTTAATGTGAGCAGGCAGGTGCGTAAACTTCCAGGAGGTCAGTGAGGTAGGTGGGGGAATAATTGTGTAGGGCCTTGTTTGCCAGGAGCAGGACTTTGAAATGTATTCTGTAGGCTAGTGGAAGCCAGCACAGTTGCATAAGCAATGGCGTTACATGGCCAGTGGATTTGGAGCAGGTTCTAATCCTCGCTGCAGAAGTCTGGATGAGTTGGAGGCGGTGGAGCCGGCATGAATACTGCTGTATTTGTTGCTATCACCTACGTAACCATCTCTACGTGAGGTCTGAAGCATTATGGTGGCAGTCACTGGATCATCTTCCAGAAGAATACTGTCAGCTAAGCATGTCCATCTCTTTATCCATGGCCTCCACGTTGTTCTCCAGGCTGTACGTGGCCCATTTGTTGAGCCTGCTGTACAGAGGCAGTCCTTTCTTCTCCCTGTACAGGTAGACACCGGTCACTCTTTCCCAGTTAGTGCTGCAGATAGGACTAGCATTCTGGTGCTCAGCCAGTTGCGCCTTCTCTTCCTTCTCTAGTGCCACAAATCCAAAGAAGCTCTTAACATTCTCTGCAGCCAGGAGGCGGGCGTGGACAGCTGCCGTGTTTTGGAAGAGGGCATTTTCATTTGAGCGGTACTGGGACCAATAGTTGTCCTGCAGGTAGCCAAGTGGAGATGAGCAGCGCTTCATACACAGCATCAGGAACACCGTCAGACAAATTCCTCCCACCAGTAGCCAGCCTATCAGCTGAAAAGAACAGATGTCATCACCTAAGGCACTGGGTCACATACATTTGTGTCTGCTCTTTGCTTATTAATACCTTTGTCTGTCTTTAAATCTGAGTAAACAAGCAGAGTAGTAACATTACGAGGCACATTTAATCAAACCCCACTCCAATCTGTAATTATACTATATTACTCGACATCATTAATTATTTTTCCTTGTCAAAATGAAAAAAAAATCAACAATTTCCAAAATAACATTCTTACTAGTAAAAATTGTATTTTAAGATGTCTACAACTTTGATTTTACTAGTAAAAACTCAATTCAAATACAAAATTGAGTAGCTAGTAGTAATAGCTAGGATTTGACCGTCGATAAATTGGGAGGTGTTACTAGACGCCTATATGAATACATAGTAAAAAAAAAAAAAAGCTATTGGTAAGAGTTTTCTTTGCAGAAAAGAAGAAGAAAAGAAATGTGTAACTAAAGGTCCTAATGGGCATGGCCATTGGTAGGTTCCAAAATGCAGAAATTCATATTATGGCTTATTGTTTACTCCATTCGCTGCTGTTTAAAAAGAAGTATTCCAATTTTTTTTTACTTCAGTGAAAGCAACAACACTACATAGTACTCTGTTACAAGTAAACGTCATGCATTTGGTATCAGCATCTAAAATGACTCATTATACAGAATGGCTCATTTTAGAATCATATAAATTATATTATTGTGATGCATTACGTGTTCAGCGTTTCTTATGGCTTAATAGCCAAGAGATATTAAAGGTTTTTAATCATTATCCTCTAACGTGCCTCAGATTCTTTCAACTTTTTAAACTAGTAGAATCCTGAAAACTGAAGAGCACCAGAGTGACGTTTCTACACACTCGTTGTCTGTTAATCATTTTAATGTTATAGCTGTAATGGTAATTTATGTCCGTTGTTTAATTATTGGTAAATTACAGGTTTGTTGTACTGCTTAAAACCTTTCACAGTTTCTGCCTTCAGCACAAATATGTCCAAGTAGATGATGTGTTTGTGCTTGACCGTGGAATTCCACAAGTTCCTATTCCCTCAGAGTCAGAACTGGTTTAGACAAGACTCCCCCATCCCTCCACCTTCTCCGCAAAGAAGAAACACTTAAAAGACATGTTGACCGAACCTTCATTTCAGATCTCACCCAAGCTGTCAAATAAAGGGTGGAGTAAAGAGTACAATATTCTCACACCCCCTGCACTACACCCTGTCAGCCCTGGAGAGCTGCTCCACCCCCGCAGTGGTGAGACTGCACAACGAACACTGTTGACTCTGTGCAATATATCCCATGTGCCATTATTATTACATATGTGCATACATTTTCATTTGGGCAATTTTCATAGTGCAATTTACTAATTCATGTGTACTTATTGTATAATACTGTTTGCTATATTTCTGTACACTAATCTATCTGTGCTCTTATCTTAGCTGTTGCAAACCGCAATTTCCCCACCGTGGGACAAATAAAGGTTATCTTATTTTATCTTATCTTATTTATAGTAGTATTCAATGGAAATCAGACCTTTTCAAATTTGTTTGAAATTGTATGTACTTTGACTGAGCTGGCTTCCTCCTGCTTCAAGTCTTTGTGTAACTAGGTTAAATATATCCTGGACCAACTGGACCCAAGATAAAACTGATCTTCTTACTGTGGGCTTCACGCAGTGACGTCATGAATTACCCAACACAACTGCAACTTTAATTTCTTTATTTTAATTTACAAATTAAATCATTGTGATTATATACTGCAATAAATGGACACTTGGTCCACGAATTGGTCCACATGTGCTAGAAATACAGTTCATAGTTAACCATCTGTTTCAATGGAGATTCAATGTTGTTTATCAAGAAATAGTTCCAGCAAGTAATTCCTCCTGAAACCAAAAAAAAATTGTTTTGACATCGTGTCTAGATTGAACAAACATAACACAACAAGTTAATCAGTGAGCGGTGGTTAGGTGTATTTTGGTATTTTGCACAGAGCCAGGCTGGCTGTTTCCACCTGTCTTTAAGCTAAGCTAGGCTAACTACATCCTGAATCAAGCTCTGTATTAATGGTATCAATCCTGTCACCTAACCTTTGTTAAAGTGCTCATATTCGGCTCATTTTCAGGTGCATACTTGTATTTAGAGGTTTTACCAGAACAGGTTTACCATGGTTTCATTTTCAAAAAACACCATATTTTTGTTGTACTGCACATTGCTGCAGCTCCTCTTTTCACCCTGTGTGTTGAGCTCTCTGTTTTAGCTACAGAGTGAGACATCTCTCTTCTGTTCCATCTTTGTTGGGAGTCACACATGTGCAGTACCTAGGTAAGGACTACTAGCCAGTCAGAAGCAGAGTATGAGGGCCCTGACAGTACCTAGGTAAGGACTACTAGCCAGTCAGAAGCAGAGTATGAGGGCCCTGACAGTACCTAGGTAAGGACTACTAGCCAGTCAGGTCCCTGACAGTACCTAGGTAAGGACTACTAGCCAGTCAGAAGCAGAGTATGAGGGCCCTGACAGTACCTAGGTAAGGACTACTAGCCAGTCAGAGCAGAGTATGAGGGCCCTGACAGTACCTAGGTAAGGACTACTAGCCAGTCAGAAGCAGAGTATGAGGGCCCTGACAGTACCTAGGTAAGGACTACTAGCCAGTCAGGAGCAGGAGGGCCCTGACAGTACCTAGGTAAGGACTACTAGCCAGTCAGGAGCAGAGTATGAGGGCCCTGACAGTACCTAGGTAAGGACTACTAGCCAGTCAGGAGCAGAGTATGAGGGCCCTGACAGTACCTAGGTAAGGACTACTAGCCAGTCAGGAGCAGAGTATGAGGGTCCTGACAGTACCTAGGTAAGGACTACTAGCCAGTCAGAAGCAGAGTATGAGGACCCTGACAGTACCTAGGTAAGGACTACTAGCCAGTCAGGAGCTTAGTATGAGGGCCCTGATAGTACCTAGGTAAGGACTACTAGCCAGTCAGAAGCAGAGTATGAGGGCCCTGACAGTACCTAGGTAAGGACTACTAGCCAGTCAGAAGCAGAGAATGAGGGCCCTGACAGTACCTAGGTAAGGACTACTAGCCAGTCAGAATCAGAGTATGAGGGTCCTGACAGTACCTAGGTAAGGACTACTAGCCAGTCAGAAGCAGAGTATGAGGGCCCAGACAGTACCTAGGTAAGGACTACTAGCCAGTCAGAAGCAGAGTATGAGGGCCCAGACAGTACCTAGGTAAGGACTACTAGCCAGTCAGGAGCAGAGTATGAGGGCCCTGACAGTACCTAGGTAAGGACTACTAGCCAGTCAGAAGCAGAGTATGAGGGTCCTGACAGTACCTAGGTAAGGACTACTAGCCAGTCAGGAGCAGAGTATGAGGGCCCTGACAGTACCTAGGTAAGGACTACTAGCCAGTCAGAAGCAGAGTATGAGGGCCCTGACAGTACCTAGGTAAGGACTACTAGCCAGTCAGAAGCAGAGTATGAGGGTCCTGACAGTACCTAGGTAAGGACTACTAGCCAGTCAGAAGGAGAGGACGTTTTCCTTTAATGGGTTCTGATGGCAAATACGATCAAATGTAGCATTGTGTTGATATTTTACATTAATACTGTGCACTGCTATAATAACTACACTTAACCAATGTTTATCAAATTCACAAGGGATAAAACTTAGACAATCGCGCAAAAACAGAATAAAGTACGTTCAGTACCTGAGATTCATATTTCAGTCTTCGGTTAATTTCAGCCCAGAAGCCTCGCAGCTCTTTAGGAACACTTTCTTGACACGGGAATTTTGCCATGACCTCTGGCCCCTGATCTGGGGGAAAGCCCTCCAGCGTACTCGGGTCAACAAACTCACTGAGGGCACATGTGTACGCCTGGCCCTGCAGCAAAGAGATAACTGACCAGGTTATTGGCGCCACCACGCCTCGACCGATGATTGTTCCCAGCACCGCAAAGGCTGCGGCTCCCGACAATTTCTGGCACTTTCTGAGCCGACACTCAGACACCAGGTCCCACGTGCTCTTGTTCATCATTATTCCTATGAGGAAAAATACCAGCGCTGGAACACCAATGGCAGCCAGGCCATAGCGGTAGTTCCTCCCAGAGGAACATGGACATTCAAAAGCAAAAACATTGTATGCAGTCTGGCTGGCCACAGTGCCCAGAGCGATCAGACCGTTAAATATCATCACATCTTTACTCTTGAAGAAGAGTGACACAAACTTAAAGTTCTCTGTGATGAGTGCAGCCATGTTGGGATGTCGAGTCTTCACTGAGAGTAACACAGAAGAGCTGTGAGTTTGGTTTTAGCAGAGTCAGGCTGTGCAGAGAGAAAATAAACATGATACTGTATATCTTGGCATTATTACATTTGATAGAAGTTAATTATGACAGGATTGATGTTTCAGGATAGATTCAGTTTAGTTGCAGAAAATAAATGTCACACTAAGTTACACTTACAGCACTTTTAGTCAATGACTAAAAGAGTGGAAAACATACTCACATTGATGTTAAAACAAATCCCACCACTTGATTTAAAACAGTAACAATGGAATGCAGTCATGCAGACTCGCGCTCTGGCAGTATCCTGAGGCGGGGCTTGTGAGTCAGCCTTTGTAATCCAATGACATCATCCAGTGCAACAACATCTCAGGAAAAACTAGTCCGAAACATAAAATCTACTTCATTCAGGACTGAAAAGAGAAGTACCTCGTCTTGCCGACGACTTTGAGTCTGTTAGCAGTCTGGGCACCAGTAGACGATCAAAGCCAGGAACTGCCCTCCGGATTCCTCCCCAGTGGAAAAAAATGTGGTCTGCAAGTGAAAACATGTGTTGCTGATCACAGAGCAATATGACAAAAAAACGCAGGGCAGCCGAGGAGCTGAAAGCTGGGATGAAACACACACCAGGGACAGTTCAAACTTAACTGTGAAGGTAGGGATTGATCCAGATTAAGTTTCAACTGTTTTTGAATTTTCTTTAAAAACTGTTTTTGACAGCCAAAAGCATCAACAAGCAGTTTTCCTTCTAACCTTGCTAGCTGTTCTATTAGACAGTAATAATAAGGGAACTGATGGTACTTTCCATCTCCTGTACTACACTTCCTTCTCCTTAAATTCTATGTGTTTCATCCAACTCTGTTCAGAATATAAGAAAAAGGACACAGCTCAATGTCATTGCAGTGAAAAGACATGATTCAATACTTTATTCCCACTGGTATGCGCCCATTATTATATATATATATATATATATATATATATATATATATATATATATATATATATAGGTTGTTAGCAACAGTAGCTTGGTTACCTCTGTCAGTCACATAACCCCCCCCTCCTCCATGCAGGTCCTAGTAGTCCCTTGAAAGTCCTAAAACACATGTAGAGCACGGCCAGTCACACTTACTTCTGTTAAGTCATGGTCAGGGCAAACCACAAAGGGGTCAATAAAGAATTTTGCTTAGTAGGAAATTGGCCATAACTCACTAAAGTTTGTGCAATCATAAAAATTGGAACGTATGTTCATGCCTAGGCATAGGCATCAAAAACTACTGCAAGTACTGTAAAACCTAGTGGATGGAATTTCCCCCAAATTGGTACACATAGTCTTTGGGGCGAGTAATAACCAGGGTCTAAAGTGTCATATGATTGGTGCATGTGGACATGGTCTATTACCATTATATGATAAATTATGCCTATTCTCAAGTTACTGTTGGCGAGTTAGAGACATGAAAATTGTCACCATAACTGATGGAGATGTGCCAATGCTCCCCATAAAATATGATGCTAGTTGGCCTGATGTGATGCTATAACTTAGACAAAAATCTTGAAAGGCCACGCCCCTCACACGGTGTGTCCAATTCACAACATTTTTCACAAGTCCAGCTCAATGTGCTCTAAAACGGGGCAGCTGTGGCTCAGTGGTAGAGCGTTTGCCTGCCAATTGGAAGGATGGTGGTTCAATCCCCGGCCCTGCAGCCCCATGTAGAAGTGTCCTTGGGCAAGATACTGAACCCCTAGTAGCCCCTGATGCTGTGTCATCGGAGTGTGAATGTGTGTGAGTGTGTATCTGATGAGCAGATGGCACCTTGTACGGCAGCCTCGGCCACAGTGTATGAATGTGTGTGAATGGTGAATGGTTCCTGTACTATGTAAAAGCGCTTTGAGTAGTCGTTCAGACTAGAAAAGCGCTATATAAATACAGCACATTTACATTAAAAAAAGGCCTCTTGGACCATAAACTTCTGTCATGATGTTTTTTTTGCTAATTTGCATAATGTGAAAATCAGTGAAATGATTGTGGATTTTGTCTCTATTGACACCAAAATTGGTAAAGAGTCTTGCAGGACTGGGATACAAATTTTTGTTATAAATGAGCAAGATTTGCCATAGATCACGGCCGTCATTAATCAAAGAACTTTGTAAAGAACTGGGCTTAGCAGAGAATTGCCTATAACTCATACTCATAACCCATCAGTCCTGCCTAAAACTGATGGAGACATCTGACACCTTGACCTGAACGTGCATACCAAGTTTTGTTAAAATCTGATAAAGATGTGTATGTGTTGTTGATGATGAATTGTGGGACACATTCTCAACGGGGGTCTGGGGGTCCTCCCCTCAAAAATGTTGAGTTTAAAACACTTCATTTCCTGCATTCCAGTGAACTGTTATGTAACAAACTTGTGCTTTTTCTGCATCTATTCATGGTGCAAATGTAATTAATCGTTATTAGTTATTCTTTATTCTATTTTCCAAACAAGGAAGTTTGTTGTAGTTATTATATACATCTCCACAAACAAATTATTAGAGAATGAGTCATTGTTAATTAGCAGACTTAAATGATCCTTAAAGCTATGGGAGGGAGTATGTTAGAGCTAAAGGGAACTTAGGGAGTTATTGATGATTAATTGTGGTTGTAATACATACACATTGTCAATGTAAATATTTGCATCTTAATCTTAGTAAACTACATAAAATAAAGTAGTAAATAGAATCTTTGTGAGTCTGTGATTTTGTTCCAAATTGTCAATTTGCATGTTTCCATTCATCTACAGTATGTGGGTCAGCCCCATGTCAACAACCTAAATGCAAACCAGCCAGACCACACCCAGGAGCCAAATGACCCTAGCAACAGGGTTTGTTCCAAAGAGTAAAAAGCATTAAGTCAAAGAACTCAATCATGATATGAAGTCAGATCAAAGTCACGCACATCTGGCTGTAGGCAGTCCACCCGTACACACCCAGCTGTCAAGTCTGACTTAGCAAAGCATACTCTTACTCTGAGGTAGCCTACAGCTAACATGCTTCTAAAGCTTAATGCCGTGATTCATCCTGCAACTATACAGCACTGAGTGTGTCCTAGACATCAGAGTATAACGTCTTCCCATCACGGTCCTTCCAGGTAACACACACCCTGGGTCTGTGGGCTATCCAGGTGACATCCAGTTCAGGTTTATTGTAGTACCACTTATTGAGCAACTGGTCCACCTGTTCCTGCTTTGATACCCCATGAAGTCTCTCCTCTTCTTCATCCTCCCACTCCATCTGAGAGTTTGTGATAAAACGCGGGTGGGGAAGACAAAGTACGGTGTCCTCTCTCATGTCCTCAAAGAACTGCACCACACATTTCTGGGCAAAGTCGCGAGCGTGCAGGACACAGGTTTCATCGAAGAACTTCTGCTCCACATCGAGGTAGTTGCTCCAGTAGCGTGTCTGCAGGGAGGTGGCCTGATCGTCAAAACAGGGCTTGATGAGGCGTCCCATTGACCCAAGTACAATCAGGAAGAGGAGGACGGACCAGCCAACTGCCTAGACAGAGTAAGGAGAGTTAGATACACAAAGCCAACAAATGATTTCAGTCTTTTGCTGCAGTGGCTGATACAAGGGCACAAAGAGCCATCAGTAGTGGCACCAGTTGTTCATGATACTCCCACATGTGGAGACGGTGTGTGTGTTGACCAACGTCACAGGTCCATGATTTTGTGAATGGAGTCTACAGTATTTGTTTCACAACAATTGTTTTACAAATGATTAAGACATTTAATGTGAAAGTCAGTCTTTGGGGGGTTGGCATTATGCACCTGTGTGTTTCATGTTTTCCCATAATATTATTCCATTTATTTTAATCTATCAGTCGAGACAACATTGTACACACCAATTTCAAAGGATTGGTTTCACATTTGTTTAACTTACAACAGTATTCACAAGACCATCGAAAGGGTAATTGGTTATTGTAATTTCTCCGCCTGTCCATACTGGCTGTGAAGAAATCCCAATGTAAGCAATGGGGGACAAATTCCTGAGCTGGATTTTGTCCCCCATTACTTACATTGGTAAGGTTGTAGCAGCTTACTTGTGAATAGCAGCGAATGTAACGAGAGACTGCTTTGCGGAAAGAGCTGTTCCTAAAGATAATGTCCTCCTTGCAAGGCACTTTGGCCATGATTTTGATCACATCCAGACCTGTATTGTTGGGAAAACCTGAGGAAACACACCACATGATACATCATACAGACCAATAACGTGCCAACAGTAACAGTAGAGATTGTACTATGAATACTCATTGAATATGCATTTCCCTGTGTAGAATGTTGCACGTTTTACCTGAGAAGAGTACAGGGTCTACACTAACACTGAAGGCACAAATGAAGATCTTTCCATCCAGCAAAGTGACCAGGATCCATACCATCGGTGCCAGCAGGGCCCTCTGGATCATAGCGGAGAACAGGTACCTGCAGAAAGACACAGGACCAGTTCCACTGATAATAGTAAGAGCTATATGTAATCTGACTAGCTGACTGTGAAAATAATTCTAGTTTACAGTCAATGTAGAAAAAAACAAACATTTTCATTTTCCATATGCCTCTGTTACACTGATTTAGTACATTAAAAAAAGTTCATCTTTGACTCACTTAACCACAGCAGGATTTTTGGATCTGTTTCCAATGGGTCTCATCCACTCGTCCATCATGACACCCGTATGTCGGTTGACCAGGACCCCCAGGAAGAACAATATGATTGGCGGGACAATCATCACTCCCAAAGAGTACAGTTTGTTATACTGAGGCAGGCACGGGCAGTTAAAGTCAAAACTGGTGTAGAGTTTGACACTGACCAAGGCCAGGATGATACAGATTCCATTGGAGATGGACTCAGAGTTGGACTGAAAGTACTGCAGGACTAACTTTAGACGCTCCATGACTTAACGGCAGGTAACGTTCAGAGTAGAAGTAAAAACACAAAGGTGATCCAATTGCTGTTTTCTTTAAAAACTGAAATATTTTAAGTAGTAATTTAAAAAAAGCTTCTGTAAAAACGAGTCTTAAATCAGTCTCAGTACACAACCTGTTGGAAGAAATCAGTGAGGGAGTAAAATCTGCAGCGTTCCAGCGAGAGAGAATGCATGAACACACCTGAGCAGGTGAGTGAGCCGTGTGGCCACACCCTGCCTCACATCACAGGGTTCCAGACAGAAAAGAAGCCGCAGCAGTAGTTCCTGGTAGGGCTGTATTACAATCAGAAACAAAGCATACAGGACTGGACAGTAGATCAACCACCACTGTTGCTGTTATATAAAAAATCTATTTATTATTAAAGGAAATCCCTTAAGTTCATAGATAATTTATTTCGGTTATGATCCAATGGCCAAGAATTGATAATAGTTCACTAAATGAAAAGAAGGTGTGGAAGTAGTTCAGTCTGTAGGGAGTTGGGAACCGGAGGCTCGCTGGTTTAAGTCCCCACACGCACCAAAGGACAGAGTGTGGCTTGGTAGCTGGATGCCATATTGCCTCCTGGTCCCCTTAAGCAAGGCACCCCCCTCCCCCAACAGCTCAGGGTGCTGGTCCAGCAGTAGCAGCTCTCACTCCATTGTGCAAGATTAGGTCCTGAGTGTGTGTGTGTGTGTATTTCAGGCCTGTGTGTAGTGATTATCACTGATTACTAACACTGAAAGGTCAATGGTCATGAGGTTATGCCTTTGAATCATGCCTTGCTACTTTCCCACTGTGCCTCGTACATGTCTTCTCAGGTTGTGTGTTTTCTCTCTGCTTAGGTGGGCAACATTGCCGCTCTGTGGCAGAACCTACCAGACTGAAACCAAAACACCAGAGCAGGCTGGCTACGGGGAGGTTTAGGTGTCCTAAGAAGAGGCAAGAGTTCACTCCAGGGGTAGAGAGCGTGAAGAGGCCCACATTCGCCACCATTTTTGTGAGGCTGTGCTGTCCACCGCCCTCTGGCACAGCGCCTAGATGGTCTCTCATCCTGGAAGACTACAGGAGCATCAGGTGGCACATCTGTCCACTGCAGCGGGTGGATGTGAGCATCACCACCTCAGTGCAGTGGCACACCAGGAGGGTGAAGCGGGAGGAGCACAGTCATTCTTCAGGGGCTGGACTTGCCCGGCCGCTTGTCCTTGGCAGCTGACCCTCTCCCCCCCCTGCTAAAATGCTCCCACTATCTGCCCCCAGTGGGGCATTTAAAAAAACTAAAAACAAATATTTTTTTTATTCTCCCCCTCCCACACGTCATCCACACCCCAAAACCAGAGCTAGGGAAACCAAACTCTTTGAATATAGTTATGCATTGTATTTTAATGTTCAGTTTTAGATGTTATTGATTAAGTGGTTATTTGGAAGCTGTAGGTTGTGGTGCTGTTAACTTATTTTTCTAAAAATGCTCCTGAAAATGTTTTTTTTTTTTTAAATCAGTTTCCTACTGCGACGTTTTTATATATTAGAGCAGACAATAGAATACAAATTCTAATATCAAATGAATTCATGGAGTGCATGGGAATATGCGAGGCATTAGAATGCATGCATTAAACTCAATACACACGTATTCAAAGTAAATAAAGCATTAAGTCAAGCAAAACAATTATAGTTTGTAATAACTATATCTGTTCAGCTTGCACATGTCACAAGGATCTTATGGATGGAAAAGGTGGGAGTGTTTGTCGATATGTATGGCAGGAACCAACGTGACCCAGAGTGCACTGGAGAAGGCCTTCCATTAACTATTTGGAAGTTTGAAAGTATTTCAGAAACAGAACCTGACAGGACAATGTTTTTCAGAATGCTGGGGAAAAACAAGTTATCATAGTTTATTTATATAAAACATGTTTGCTTAACCTGCAGGAAAGTGCTTAGATTACAACAATGTTAAAGATAAAGATAATCTATTTTGAATGGCCAATGGTTTCTGAAGTGTCTTGTAAAACCGATGCGTAGACAAGCCTGTTAACAGTCAGAAGGCAGTTTGCATGAAGGCCAAAGAAAACTTTGAAAACTGAATCTTAAAAGTGAAGAAACATCAGACCAGTCGCTCTGCTGGTCTAATTTACATTTGGATGGCTTTTAATAAAAGAAAGGTTGTTGTGGGTTTCACTGGCATGTTCTAGTGTCCTCCCATAGTCCTAAGGCCACTGCCAGCATTTAGGTAATATTAAAGAAACTGATCGAAACAGCTTGACGGCCATCCAAAAACCCAGAAGAGTGAAATAAAAATGATACAGTAGTTTAACAAAAGACTGAAGGCAGTTCCACTTTTAAGGTCTACAAACAGCAGTCTTTAGGAGGTTTATATACAACGAGTGACAGCAGTTGAGAGCCATCTAAGGACTGTGTGGTCAGAAGTTCAGATCTGAAGAGTTTCAGGTCAATGTGATCTCTGATGCCTCTTTGGTATCGATCACTCTGAAGACTCCCACTTTCTCTTTCTTCATTTTTCCTTTTTCTTTGTCTGAAAAGAAATAATACATGCCTTCAGCTCAATAGTTAAACCATGGGCAATTCAGATAAGAGATGAATTACAATGTATACCTGCAAGTAGTCAATACATAGAAGAGCCAATGTCAATAGAAAGTGTGCTGAGAGTCAACACATTACAGCTGTATGTAAAGGTTTAGTTCACCCAAATGACCGAAACAAGTTTTACGCTTTTCCAGAGCAACTGGGGCATTAGCAGTGAGGGGGGAGGGGGGGGGGAAATCACCGGACGCCTCCCAATACGATATCACGATACTTATGCCACAATATTATTGCAATTTTAAACATATTGCAATTTATAACCTTTTACGCCCAACTTGTAATTTTTCCCAATTTCCCCAAAAGGAAACTTTGTTAACATCTGTTTTATCTAAAAAGATACATTTCTGTTTGTTCATCTCACTTCAATTTTATTGCTGCAAAATGGGACAAACTGACCAACACATACATAATAAAAGATTGATAATTGGTGCCTGTGTATCGATACAGTAATTAGCAGGAAATCCTACAAAACCACACTTGTGTTTGGACCGGAAGAAACGGGGTCTAGATTTAGTTCATGGCTCCGGGGGGCCGAGTCCGAGTGGGGTCAGCAGCGCTGAACGGTCTCTCTTGAATCGGTTATCCGTGTGATTTCGTCCTACTCTGTTCAAAAGCGGTTCTTTTGGATTTAATAGAAATGCAGACAAATGTGCTACTATCTAAGCTTTCTCGATGGTGGAAAACTACATGAACACAACAGTTTGCTGGGATGACTATGCTTTCTGCTACTGGGGACTATTTGAAAAAGAGCATTGAGAGACAAATAGCCTGACAGCATTCTGTGTTTTGCAAACATTGAGATATTTTTTTAAAATGTAATGTGGATTTTGTAAATGTGAGGGCCTTGAAGAGTTTAGGAAGTGCTTTATATTTTTACACATATGCCTGTTAGTAGGGGAACCTAAATAACTAGAAATTTGCTGAAAAATGCTGCGTCTCCTCACCCAGCAAGTCACTGCGATCCAACAAAAGCTCCAGGTCATGGTCGCTGATCACCTTTCCCCTTGATGCTTTCACCTCTCTGAGTGGAACAAAGGTACAGCCAAACGTCACTCTCAACTCACGTTGACAAGTTTGTGCCAGTTTTAGTTCTTTACATTCTCTAAACATTTAACTTGGAGTAGAGGAGTTCTTACTTCTCAGTGCCTCTGGCTTTGAGCAGCTCCTTCAGCTCATCCAGATCAATGCAGCTTTTACTTTGGTTCAGCTCGGCCTTCCCACCTTTGAACTTATCTGCGGAGAGAAGCAACAAAAGACATGAATCATCAAAAGTCCACATTTGGACTATATTTCAGACCACCACAGTGGTGTACCTTCCACCAAGGATTGGGTACAAAAAACCCGGTGCTAATATAGCACTGGTGCTATACCAGACCAAATGGCAACGTGGATTTTGGTGCCACTGAAACACTTGCGCTTCTCTAATGCTCCAAAAGCGACGTTAGAGGCATCAGAAACATCGCTGCTTGTGACCCTAGTTAACATCACACTTGGCAGCAGGTAACGTTAGCCTACCGTTAGCTAGTAGCTGGATCAAAAACTGTTAAACTGCTGACAGCTAACACCAGGACATAAGTCTGCCTTCACCGAAAAACAATAGTGTTTATTGAAGCTGGAAGTTAAGTCCCAATTTCCACCGGTTATTTAACGGCAGTGGAGTCATTAGGTTTCCATTAAAGTCCAATGTGTGTATTTCCACTGACTGCTGGACAGCTGCGTCCCAACTCCGTCCCAGCTCCGGAGCAGATACACACAGCTTCTATTTTTGTTGGAGAGCTCCGCCGCAATTCAGCATAAAGCAGGAAGAGCACAGAAACAAAAAATCCCTATATTTTCATTCTCAGATTCTAATTTAGTTTTTACTTTTGTGATTTTTTGAAACCCACACATAATCCATCCATTAACGTGAAGCCACTCACTCTTATGAATGACCATCTGCTCCAGTTTCCTTTTGGCTGAGGCCCTCTCCAGGATCTTCTGGTCAATGGTGTTGGCAGTGACCAGGCGGTACACCACCACTGGTTTGGTTTGCCCGATTCGGTGACAGCGGTCCTGAGCCTGCAGGTCTGCCTGGGGGTTCTGAGAGGAGAGAGGAGCATAACCACACACTGAGCAACAAAACACATGTACTGGGAGCACTTAGCAGCTTCAGAAAACAGATTTGCAATGCTTATTATTCATTTTAAAATCTGCACCCACCCAGTCACTGTCGAAGATGATAACAGTATCAGCAGTTGTCAGGTTGATCCCAAGTCCTCCCGCTCTGGTGCTCAGCAGGAACAGGAACACCTCGGGATCTTTGGCGAATTTGGTCATCTGGGGGAAGAAGAACCTGATGATTCAGCAATTACAACCTAAAGTCTACTCAGGGCAATTCTTAATCCACACAAGAGCCTCAAAATTATATCTCTGCAAATGAGGTAATATACTTTGATCTATCAATAGTAACCTGCTCAAAAAAATACAATATACTAGGGCTGTCAAAGAAAAATATTTAATGGGCATGATTGTCCGGAGTAACTTGTGATTAATTGCAACATGGGAGCGGATAAATATATGCTTACTTTATGCAAATGTCCATAATTATCGTATCAATCCAAAAGATTGACAAATACTGTCTAGTAGATTCTCCAGAATAACCTCTAAAGATTATGCATGCTCAAAAAAATATGCTCAACACATAATATGGCAACTCTTGCCCATCAAGAAACAGATGGACATACTGACTTTAATGTGACAGAACTCTAATACTTACACAATGTAGTGTCTCACTTTACACTTGGAAAGGTTAACTGAACACTAGGGCTGAAACTCTAGGAATATGGGGCAGCAGCGACATCACTGCGATGACTGTTAACTGGGACCCCGTTACAAAAGGAGCATAAATTAGAGCAAGAATGGCAGGATGAGTGAGCTGCTTCAGTAATGTAAAAGGAATCAAAAAATGTTAAAATCACAAAAAAAACGGACCTGCATTACAGCAAAAGACATTGTAAAGTACACTGGTAAGCTAAATGGAACCATAATGTAATGTCACTATTGGTGTTGAACCTCGCATCAAAACAAAATTAAAGATAAGAGGCTGACAAATAAAAAACTAATCAAAACAGGGTGATACAAAAAAATACATTTAAACAAAGTGTGAGCAAAACTGATGAACTGCTTGGTGGAGGCTCTGGCATATGCTTCAACAGGAAGTTCCTGGCCGCTGCGTGCACCATCTGTTGTCAGTGTGCTGACTTATGTTCAACGTCCCTCTGGCTACTCGTAGTAAGTGGTCGACCCTAAAGTCAAAGCAGTTACCTGAAGTTCCCACTGTGGGTCGAAATAATGTCTGAGGTAACGGATTACTATGGATCAGTAAATCCCTTAACCCATGTGCGTTAAAATGCATTAATGATTACAGCCTTACAATATACACAAAGACTTTCTGCATAGCCTTCTTCAAATTGTTGTTCAAAACTCACATTTTCGTCTCTGTCTGGGTAGGACATGCTGCCATCAAGTCGGCTGTACTGGAAGCCCCGCAGATAGCAGTAATCCATCAACAGATCCAAGATCGTCGTCATCTGACTGAAGATCAGAACCTGGATCCCAACAAACAATCATGTTTGGTATGTTGTTTTTGTGATTAACAAAAAATAAAAATATAAAAAAGAAGTACTTTCTGGTGGTTCACAGCAGGTGATTTCTTACAGTAGCTATACACTGAACCACCAGAGGTCAAATGTAAGGACTGGGACCCACACTTTGCAGATCTACTCATTAATAGTTGATGGATAGTTACTTGGATAGTAAAAGTACTGTTAGCTACTGGTGTCCTTTTCACCTTATGTCCCCTTTTCTTCAGTGCCAGCAGCAGTCTGTCCAGTATGAGGAACTTCCCGGAGCTCTGCACCAGCTGCTCATCAATCTGCAGGGAGGACAGCAGGATGACCAGTGAAGCAGGGACATGTCAAACCAACTGAGCTTCTTCAGTTTCACTACTAACTACACATTTATCGTCATTTTATTGCCACGATCTTTAAAAACCTTTTCTTTTCCCGAGAATAAAAGTTTTACTTTTAACAAAGACTCAGCTTAATATTTTTGTTTATATGGTACCGCTGATGGTGACGACATCACAACAACTTCGTTTCCAGCAAAACCAAGCGAAAGCAGAAAATACAAGTTATGTACTTTACAAATGAATAAAATGTCAGACTGACTTACCGACTTGTGATGTGCATTCTTTTTACAATATTTTTTAAAAATGTCTAATGATATGTCTCTAGGACTATATTTAACTTTTGTTTGCAATACTTAATACTATTGAATCACAATACTTCCAGAATATTATTAAATGAAAATGCCAATGCGAATCAAATTGCCATGTATCATGACATAACTGTCCCAGCACTAATACATTTCTGTTCTTTATCTACATCTACCTTCGTCCTCTTTGAATAGAAATAAACATATCGTACAATCTCTTTGGGAATACTCCAAGTTAAACAGCAGCTGTAGCTCCACATTACTACACCAAACAAGGAGAAGTGACTGTGTACTACCTTAAACTCCTGTGTGGCAGGGTCGAGGGGGTACTCCAACAGGTAGGGGTGGTTACAGCATTTCTTTAGCAGCATGAGAATGTTCTGCAGCTTCAGGTTGATTTGGGCATCCAGCGGGCTGTTGACATCCAGCACCTGAGGGGAGCTGGAGGAGATCGGAGGATTCAAGTTAGACTGACACACAGCTCAACAGGGGACCTGGGACCCTACAGAGGGGTCCTCAGAGTTACTGCTGGAGGACCACCAAATTATTTTTAATTCTTTAAAAGTATGCAGTAGGGGGTAGGGATGTCACAAGAACCGATACTACCAACACCTTCCGGTTCTAAAATGACAAAAAGCCATTTTTCTTTTTAAAGCACCGTAGGTACCGTTAGCGATGATGCTAGTGTTAGCAGCATCGGTGCTGTGCCGCTTCCTGACTTGATGAGGGCAGCATACGTTTCAGAGTGTTCCAGTCGATACAATCAGAAGTAGGAGGTCACAAACAAGTGGCCGACGTCACATCGTCTACTTCCGGTACATATCTTTCAAAAACATGTGAAAGAGTCATCGGAGATGGATTCTACCAGACCTAAGAAACGGCGCGTTCACAACTAACAAACAAATAACAAATAACTCCTCGGTTAGCATGGCGGAGTTAGTCTCAATGGGTTTTGCGAGTAACCTACTGGGGTACTCTAGCTATATGATAAATGACAAAATACCCGTCCCTTGTAGCCGTGATAAATTAGCCTGAAGCTAATGCTTAGCTACCTGTTCAGGAGGAAATTAGCCAACTCTGAGTGCTTTTGGGCTCTAAGCGGTCTCCATCTTTCAAATACATCACCAACATTTACCCGGGGTTGTAACATCTCTGGTCACCCAACTGTTAGAAACACTGTTTTCACGATGCCTTTTGAAAAGATGCCACATGTCTGAATGTGTCTAGTTGTTGCACTATGACCTTTAATTGCACTTCATTATTTTGTTCTATGCTCTAATGCGCATGTTTTGTATGTCTTGTTATAACAAAGATTTTAAAAAAATATTTTAATAAAGAAGTTCACGTTTCAAGTTAAAGTACAAGGAAACTTAGAGAATCTTTTTTTTACCGTGGTATCCAAATCGGCATCGTAAATCGTTTTATTTTACTGGTATTGGCTAGTCTGACGGTCATAATCAGACACTAGTCACAATATGAGTCTGACACTGCTTCATTGGGCTGTGATTACAGGGCGTGTTACAACCCAAAATGCCTCTGCACTCAACTGGATAGACCTACAACCAATCAGAGCAATGGAACTCAACTGTTAACAGAACTCACAACCAACGAGACGAGGCCGAGACTGTATTGTCTCCATAGCAGCCACTCTTTGCACAATGCACTTCCTTCCTAACATCCAACTTGTGTGTAGCTGGATATATCATTTGTTTTTGTGTAAATATGAATGTAGGTAACATTACTGATAGTGAGATGCTTGCTACAGTTAGAAATGAATTGTCAAAAACAAGTTTTATTTCTGATTCATGGCTTTGTTCTAACGCCACTGGGCGCTCTCTCTCCACCATATAACGTTACAGTGCTTCCGGGCGGTCGTTAGCCAGCCTCTGCGACTTGAACAGCTGAGTCGCAGCGACACCATCAGCTGGTTTGAGTCGAGCTGAGACACGGCGGTTGAGGATTTTAAAATTAATGTGCTGTCGATAGCTTCTATAACAGACGCAATGGAGGAATCTACACATCTCAATTCTCCAGCAGCAGCCACCTTTGTGTAAACAAATTCAAGTCAAGAGCTGTTTAGTGACGTGGTTGACCGTTACTGTTGATCATCTGTCCATCATCGTAAAAAGCCCTGACAATTTGATTGGTACGAACAGCTGTGGTTCGAGCATAGTTGTTCAACAATGTATCAAGTCCAGACCGAACTTCCCGGCCTCAAATGTTGAGGGTGTGGCTAAGTTTGGTTGGTATCCAAGCTAGTTATAGGCACCAACTACTGAATTTTTGGTATCTTGACACCCCTAGTAGAGGGGTCCCTGACCCTCTTTCAGTTAAAGCAACCCTATGCAACCTTTCCGTATTCAGTCCCCTACAGGCTGGAAACGGAATGGAACTACAGCTCTGTTTTGATCATGCGCAATAAAACATGCAAGAATGAAATCCCCCTTTCAATACCATGGATATAGTACCATTCGGCCAGCCATGCCAAACACTTAAATATGCACTTCTACGATCAATGGAAAATACAGCGCTTTCAAGCCGCAGGGCAGAGTTCCCTCCATCCAAGGATGGAACTTTTTGTGGATAAATTCCATTACCACGGCCCCTGAAAGGAGCGTCATCTGGCGGTGCCTGTAGTCGGCTCACAGTCAGTCCGATTTCATTGTTCTAGTGGGATTAATCATTTTTAATCCCCACCAGGGATAAAATAATTCAGCAGAGGCAGGGATATGTAAGACCAGAAAGGGTCCCACACATCCCTGGCAAATAGCACCCTGGTTACAATATATTTACACAGCAGAGAACAAAAGCAGACAAAAACAAAATAAGTGAAGATGTGTGTAGGCAGTGCTGACCTCTCCCTCCCACCCATCTCCTTGTGGAGCGCCTCCAGATATTTCTCTTCGTCAAATGCTTTGTCTTCATTCGTTTCTTTGTAGTTGACAACCTTTCGACAGCCACGCTTCAGCCTGCCACTAGGCGTCAGTGCTACAGGAGCCTCCATCTAAACAAACCAAGAGAACAGTTTGTGTGAGGTCATGTTGCATAATGCCTGTACCATGATGGGAAATAAACAGACCAACTTATAGTACAGACAGACCTTTTCCAAGCCCAGCATCTTGGCAATGGTTTTGTTGACCACAGCAGTGTAAAAGGTCTCCTGTTTGGCTGTCAAAGGAGCAAAAACAATGATCTCCTTCTTAGGAGGAACATCCAGCGTAACGTCTGACTTCAGCCTCCTCAGCAGGAACGGAGTCAGAATCTGAAACAAAGAAAACTTTTAGAAAAATGATTTGATGGAAAAAAGTACATGAAGATATAAAAATAAATAAATAAATGATGGGATATCATGTATGTATGTATCATATATATTTATACTTTGTTCTCATGATGTTGACTTTAACTTAAGACTAAAGAACTTTAGTTCATCGTTGTGATCTGGGTTTCTTTGCGGGAGATAGACTCATTACTGTGTACCAAAGGTGATGGATCCTTCTGAGGAACAAAAGAACTACATTCTATCATTTTTAATAATACAGTATCCAGCAGAAGCTGCCTCAGTATATCACTTCTCTTCTTAGGAGAGCAGATCTGACTCAAGACAGTTTACTTCTAGTTACCTCTTGGGTAAATACTGAACTTGGGAATACTTCCATCCATTAATCATTTGTATTTATAATATATTTATATTATTTAATACTTACATAAGTGTAATAGTCTAATGATTGCACTGTGTAGTGATGGTTTAGAGGACTGACCTGGTGCAACATGCTTAGGATGTTCTGCTCACGCTCAGTAGCCACCACACTGTCTGCTTCATTAATGGTGTCGATGTCAAACCACGACTCAAAGCTACACAGCAAACATGACATACATGACATAAAAACAGTCATGATGAAAATAAAATAAAACAGGCTAAAAAGAATACACAAGAATAAAAGTTACATCAAGTAAAAATGAAGAATTACTCAATTTATTAGGTTGTAGGGATGGGTTTGGGAGAGGGAGGTGTTTTATTTTAATTTTTTAATTTTTAAGTGTAAATATTCTAAATAAATAACAATGTTCCAAGTAAATAGGATAAATATGGAATTATTCATTTTTACAAGTGAAATAATTTTGTAATTGCAGAGGGAAAGAGGTATCGTTAAATATAAAAATGGGAACGGTACCCAACCCCAGACTGAGCAGTATTGTGATCAGCACTCGGTAAACAAGAACAATGACATAAATCCATACCTCTTGAGGTCATCAAAGACCTCTGGCAGGAGGAAGTTGAGGAGGGACCAGAGCTCCGACAGGTTGTTCTGCAGCGGCGTGCCAGTGAGCAGCAGCTTGTTGTCAGTGGGCAGCAACTTCAGCTCCCGCACCAGCCGACAGTTGAGGTTTTTGATCCTGTGGCCTTCGTCCACTATCAGGTACTTCCACTGGAAATGCTGGAGCAGAACAGGAAAAAAAAAGGCTCAATATCAATTAATAAAACTAACATTTTCTTGATTGATAATTTGTCTGTTAAAAGTCAAAAATAGTCAGGGATGCCTGCTATAACATACAGCCCAAGGTGTCCAAAACAAGTTTCAGTTTACAATCAGATATGTAAATGAAAAGCAGTAATATCACATTTGGGAAGCTTTTGGTATTTTAGCTTTAAGCGTTAGAACACAAAACTTTGAAACTTCAAAATCTGTGTCAATATGGACATGCTATACATGGTTATGTAGGTAAGCTTCTCCGCAATTCAGTGGTTATGTTTATTTTACTGAAATCATAAGAGTTGTATCCGGCCCCGTGACCAACTTCTGATAAATTAATGAGAATATTTGTTGTTTACCTGAAGGTCGCAGCTATAAAATGGGCCATTTAACATGGCAAAAGCTTCACTCAATTAAACCAATCAGATTGTTAACCAATAGGGATGCGACATTTATAGATTTTTTGGTACGATTTAAATCTGGGGAATGGTGACGGTTATCATGATTAAATTATGGATTATTTTGCAGTAATGACAGATTTTCAACATTTAATTCAATCAATCAATTATATTCTATAACATTTAAGTATTATAATTAAGGCGCTCTAAGAGATGTTGGGTGACGGCATTGGTTGACGTTGGAAGTATTGTCAAACAAAACAAGGTTAGCTTGCCCCTCCCTCCTCCTTATCCCGTCCCCTCTCCCCCCTTCCGTGCATTAACCCCCCAACCCCTTTTTTGGTTTATTGGTTGGAGCACTGTTATGTTTGGTGGTTCAGGTGGGCACAGGAGCCTGGGCTGTCTACAGAGACCATGTTTTTACAGTATGTTCAGCAGCTAGCAGATAGTGAGGAGATGTTTTTTACAGTGTGTTCAGGGGACAGGCAGCTAGCAGATAGTGAGGAGAATAAACTTAAATCTAATGAATACACATACAACTGTGTTGCTCCCTCCCCCGCAGTGCTGTGGAGGAAGGTCTGGCAACGAGAGACTATAATTGTTTAGTAAACGATGAGCAGGGGTCCTACCTGTAGGACTTTTCTGTCTCTCATGGCGATCTCGAAAGGAGGTGACAACCACAGGACACATGCTTATGGGCCCCTGCGGCCTGCGGATCTGCTTCCGCAGCTTAAGCCTCTCTGGCTGGGTACCATGGTAAAGAAGCACAGCCACCTGGGACAAACACATGGCACTGCTCAGACATTAACAGACAAGGTACAAGACTATTTCAACAAATGTTCTATCAAATCGGTAGTGAAAGTTAGCTGCAAACCTGACTTAAAGTTAGAGTGCAGAACCATTGTCTCACCCCTCTGCCAGTGAAAGTATTTACACAAACACTGGCGACATGTTTAAGAAAAGCAATTGGATTCACAACATTAGACACCACAACTCTGGTATACTGACAAATACAGAGATTTCCCTGGTGGTGATAGGCATTAATTAGCATTGTGCTTTAACTCGCTGAAGTGAGCATGTGTTCCAAGGAGCAGTCAGACAAGAAAGTCATTCAGACCTCTGAGCCTGATGAGGTAACAACATGTCCTCCTACCTCTGGTGTGAAGCGCTTAAATTCATTGATCCAGTTTGGCAGAGTGGAGAGAGGGGCCACCACCAGGAAGGGGCCCATCACTTTCTTTTCTATCATCATGGCGATGTGAGCAATGCACTGGATGGTCTTTCCCAGTCCCATCTCATCAGCCAGGATCCCGTTGATGCCATTCTCCCACAGCATCTGAGACAGAGGGAACACCACACGATTCAGGGATTAAAGTGGAAAAAAAAATAATCTTTTGACGGAACTTTTCAGGCCAAGTCATAATCTGTTCACATCTACCTATACAGATAGCACCCCTTTCACAATCGCTCCCTATTGGATTTTCATGTACAACAAGATTATAACAGCAAAGGTTCCCTTTTCTTAATGAAAATAATATTTCAGTACCATCCCAGTGTGGCCTGTTGTGTTTCTGGCCTAGCTAGATCCAGTGTGGTGCTGTAATTCTAACGTTACTAGTTATTGCAACAGCATGTGAAAAAAAACTACAAAGTTTGCTAGGCCAAAAAGAACGTTAACCTTGTGATAAAATAAAAAATTGATGCCGTTAACAATGGGTTTGTGTTAACGCCGTTAATAACGTGTTTAACTGACAGCACTAGTAATATATAGTGGCCGCACCATTTGGCAAAGTTTTGAATGCTGTTAGCATGGTGGTGGTTTGTATAATCGTTTTGCCCAATGAGATTTACTCCTCAGGTATTGAAGGACGAGGCATTTTCTGATACTTCAGAGGCGATTCGGTCAGTGCCTAAAACGTATCGACTTCAGTACCCAGCCCTACCTTCCACAATCTCATTTTCATCAACTACTCACCCTCAGCCACTCGATTCCTTCAATCTGGTAGGACCTCATGACCCCTCCGGTGAAGAGCTCCGGCTGCTTGGCGGGGACCGGCTGGCCGTTGACCTTCCTGTGTGGATGGAGCAGATGCTTGGCGTTGTCTCGCACCGTCTCCGACAGACGGTTCTTGATATCTAGGTTGGAATCGCTCATCTTCTCGATATCCTCAGCTTCTAGTTTCTTCTGGGCTGGTGCCTTGTCCTAATCAAACGTGTTGATATGCACATGTATGGTTGGATGTGTTGCCTTCGAGTTTTCCATAGCCAATGTTCCCCCTTCTGGATTACTAAAATATCTTGACATCAAAATGAACCATTACCGTTTCCTCCACTTTGGTTTTCTTAGCTTGCGACATGATTTCCTGGAAGACAGAATTAAGCAGAACCAATGAGCAGATCAGTAGATGGCAACTTCCAAAAGAGAGACTAAAAGTCAAATGAGAGCTTACTTCTTTTGACATGACATCTGCTATTTTGTAGTCTTCGTCCCTCCTCCTCCTCTTTTTAGCTAGTTCAACAGGGAATAGAGTCAAAAACTTCATACGTATTTGGATTTGAAGTTTACATAAGCAGGGTTTAGCATAATCCTCAAACTGTTAGTGTGTAAACATTATATATTTAGTATAGGAGCCAATAGAAGACCTTCTCACCTTTCTCAGGCTCTGCACCGTTTGTCTTCTGCATTTCAAAGACAAAAAACACACCTATGAATAAGAAAATTTTAAGCTGAAATAAAAGCTTCAGTAAAACCTTCCTTACCTTCTTGGCATTTTTTTCAAATTTTTCCTTCCTGAGTCTCTCCTGCAATGGTTGACAGAAAAACGGAGCGTGAGGTGTTTAGTAGCGATTTAGGCTGCAGACAGTGCAGACCACATACACATACACATTCTACCTCATTATGTTGTTGCTCCATTTTAGTCAGCAAGAATTTAGAGTAAATGTTGCTCTTCTGAAGCAAATGCTGCAGTCTCTTGAACCGCATGTCATGAGAATCCTTCTCCCGCGATTCCCGGGCCTGCACATTAATCATACATTAATCACATTTTTATTTTTTTAATGCCAATATGATATGATTCTTTGTACCTACCTATACCTAAATTTCTTTTTTTTTTTTTTTTTTTTTTAAATACCTAACTGAGGAATATGTACTCCTCCAAAACCATTTGTGTTTAACAAAGCTCAAGTTGTCATATTGTTAAACCTCATCTCAACACAAGCAGCCATACAAGAACGTTGTTAATAACATACAGTCTGAAATGAGGTGGGGTTATGCCTAGTGGTATGGGCGGCTCAATACCCAGCAGTAGACTTCATTTTGAAATCACAAAAAGAAGAATTAATAAGAAACACCTTTTCCATCATCTCCTTTTCTTCTCTCTCCCCTTCCTCCATCAGCTGCTTCTCTTCTTCCTCCATTGCCTCCGTGATGACCACTTTAGATGGCATTTCCTCAGATTTTACAATGACATCTTAAAAAACAAAACAAAAAAACAGTGCGAGTCAAGCTGGGTCACTGTCTGAAGAAGTCCACATGCCCTCAGTATTTTTGGAACAGTTCCATATCTTTTCAAACTTGATCCGACTTCCATTAGATCCTACACAGGTAAGAGTACCCATGTAATAACCGTGTTCTCCACCAGGCTGAGATTTTACTTTGGGTGGGGGGTGGCACGGTGTGTGATGGCTGGGTTCAGTATTAGGGGCATTGGGGGGGAAATTAAGATATTTTTCAACCATTTACATATTAAACAAACTAGACTAGAAGATGATACAGATGAAGTGTATCTTATGTTTTTTTTTTTTTTCCAATCAAATCGGTTGTATTAAACTAATTTAATGGTTCAGCAGAGAAAATACCTGATGCTGCAGAGCCCAGATGGTATAGCCTATATTAACTACTTACCTCAAAACTATACTATGATTCATACAGACAGGCTACATGTAACCACATTCTCCTCCAAAATCCTGTTTAATCATTTAAGAGTGAGACTGTCTTCTGTTCTTTAAAGTGTTTAATCTGTTCTTTAAATCGTGCTTTACTATCTTGTGTTTTTGATTCAAACAACTCCGAATTGTAGTTTAAAACTTTTACAGTCAACATAATAAAATCTCTGGTTTATTCAGGCTACCTTCATGGATACGGGCACAGGGAACTGAAGGCTTAGTTAGCAATGATTAGCTCCTACTACTACGAAGCCTCTGAGCCTGAAGTGAATGTTGATAATGTGACATGCATGCAATTCACGAGGGGGAGGGGCTGGATGCAGCTGGTCTGGGTGAGCTGTAAAAAACTACATTGGCATTTTGTCTACCTGGGCCCAATTAGAACCTTCCTGGCAAATACTGAATAAAATATATCTCCTCCTCATTATGTCAACCTTAAGTTATGACAGTAACTATTAAAGCTGGATTGGCTCAAGGAAATCCCCCAGTTAGCCCCTTGGGGCCCATTGGGGCCCCTTGGAGTCACAGATTGGGGTCCTTTGTGACTGACCATTTGCAGCTCCAGTCTCCATGGCTGTGCCCAGCGGCTCCTCAGACTCATCAGGTTTGGGGCAATGAGGGGAACCACTTCGGCTTTCTTCCTTCATGCTGTTAGCAAGAGGAAGAACACACAATCAAAAGCAGAGGGTGAATTTTTCTTTCTGGTTTTACAGGAGGCATGACTAACTTCATTCACATGTTGGAAAACCACTGCAGAACACGACCTGACCAATCTGTCTGTAAACATCTACGGCTTTTTTCTCTCAAATGTTGACTTTGCATGAATATAGACAGAATTTCTAAAGAAGAGTGGCGTGTTATCGGTATGTATTTTGAGCTATCCGCACATATGTCTACGCTGCATAACGAAGCCGTTTTGTTTGTGGTGAAACTCACCAACTACTCTATTTGTACTCCACGAGTCAGAGCAAAAAACGGCTCCTGTAGTGTGTGCTTTGCAATCTGCGACGTGGCAGAGCAGCAAACTGTTGCACCTTGGGGTGCTAAGATGGCGGTGTTGTAGGTACAGTAGGTGTGTGTTTTCTCACTCTGTCGGTAAAGCGTGATTCATGGTCGCGCGGAGGCTCCACGCAGAGCTTTGACCGTAGCCTACGGAAGTGTAAGAAGTTTATACTTGTGTGTTGTTTGTCAATCTCAAAAAAACGGACTGTCAACCATGTTATGAGTCCCTGTTGGTGTTGTATAGTTTGTCCAGAGGAAACTGATTTTTTTTTGTTAATGTGTTTTTGATCAAAAGGACTTTAAGTTTCATATCTTAAGTTTATATTTGTATACATTTTATTTATCAGAACTTTAATATATTTTGATGTTCCTCTGTTCTGTTGTGACAATACAACAAATTATCATATTATTTAAGTGAGAACTCAAATAACTAATTTTAGGGAAATCTGTTTTGTAACGCGTTTCTGGATATTTTATTAAATATATATCGGCCAATATATCGGCATATTGGATTTTTAAATAACCAAATATTTGTATTGGTATCGGCCCTAAAAAATCCTTTATTGGTCGGGCTCTAGTACTCAATATAATCACAGAAATGTATGTGTTCTTCATTAATTTCCCCCCAAAGAGAAAGGAATTACATTTCTATTTATGCAATGTCCCAAATAGGCTTAGTTATGTAATGCCATTGTTTTCTCCATGAATTCATACTCAAATGTATTCATCTTGACTCAAAAGACATCCATGGCCAATATTTGTGACACTGCTATCCTTCCTTTTACCACCAGATGTCCCCATAGAGTGGTGAAGCTTCGAGTATTTCACTTTTTTTCGATACATTCGGATTGAAAGCTTCACTAGTTCAGCAAGCTGCAGTTCGCCATAACTAGTAACTCAACTTAGAGGATAATGGTCTCCATGTTCCATAACACCACCACCCAACTGTTGAAATGTACGCCCATGGTAACTGAATACATTATGTACAATATTAAGAGAGAAAAGCCTTTCATGTGCTTGAAAAGAGTATTGGAGGCCTCACATTTACACAGTCTAAGTTAACGTAAACGAAAAACGAAGCTATCATGCATGCCGATACATGTTTAGCGTTAGCAGATACGGTTGGCATAAAATGTTAGACTTCAAGCTACTTTGACTACGAATTACTCAATGCAAAATAAATTAGTTCACTTACCTGCTCATTTTTGACAAGAGCAAAGCAACCGACTTGGATAACGTGGCTTAACTTAATTTAACGTTTCGAGGTAACGTTACGTCAATTTACATTAATAGGTCAAGGTATTTTTGGTCCACACATTAGCAACTGGTCGCAAATTAACGTTATTAGTAATTTAGCTAGTTACACCGTTACCGGTAAATCTCCTGCCTGGCTAGAAGTCGTTTCTGAGTGAGAAATACCGCAGTTATTGCAATAATATTAAAATTA
>CM049387.1:2283500-2343500 GCA_026937815.1 Etheostoma perlongum | reverse complement strand
TGGCTGCTCTGTGCCTCAACAGTGGTAAACGATGTAGTAATATACAGTTAATTAGCACATCTGTGTTATTTGTGTATCATCTAATCAGTCGGACACATTTTACTGCCAAATTCTATCTGTGGACATGTTGTTTCACTGTTTGTATGCACAAAAAACAGCCTAATGAACTGATAAAAACTGCCATTGCTAACACGGGCTAACCTGGATTAAGCAAACCCCAAAGTGAAATCCAACTTGTTTTAATGGAACTACAACTCGGGAGTGACATCATTCCCAGCACCGGCTTCCGAGGTAAATGGAACGCACTATAAGATCAGTGTTTTTCAGGGGAAGTTAGTTTAAAACATTGTAGGGACAGAAAGCAACACAACACGTTAAAGTTTATGGAATTTGAGCACTACACAGTAGCTATGGATCCAATCAAATGAGTTTGAGCAACTTTTAAACTTCCAACACTTTATGAAGAAGAGTGGGGCACACAAATGAACATGCAGAGGACAGTGTGGCTGCAGCATGGACTCACAGCTAGATCAAATCAAATATCACGATATTCTTGACCAAATACCTCAATGTCAATATTGTGACTATATTGTATGGTTGACTATTGGTGCTTTAACTAAATGTTATTTACACAATGAGATTTTTGAAATATATTCTCCAGAAATGTTTTAAGAACTTAGTTGGTAACGGTAGATAATGGAACAGCTAGAACAGTCTGGTAAGTTCAGGAAATGACATCACTTTACTGTAATGCGGCCTGTAAAACCAGGTAAATACACTTAACATATATATCCAAAATCTAAGACGATATCTAGTCTCATATTGTGATATCAATACAACATCGATATATTGCCCAGCCCTACTCACAGCTGCTCAGAGCTGTTTATAACTTTTAAAAGCTCCATGTTACATATATTATATGTCTGCTCTCAAGTCAGGACATTGTGAAGCAGGTGTTTACTAACGGACCAATGTGGGCAGACCATCTGTAGTTGGCAATGCCGCAAACACCAGAACTACTTTCTGATGTGTACGGCTTGTGGTAGAGCATCTGGGGAGTTAGGGCACAGGGGTGTCATCTCTTAGTGTATAAATAAATAGTTTTAATAAGTACGTTATACTGACCTGATCTGTGACATCGTACACTACAATGATACCATGAGCCCCTCTGTAGTAGCTGGATGTGATTGTACGAAACCTCTCCTGACCTGCCGTATCCCACTGTCAGAGGAAAAACATGATTACAGTTCATACTGTTGATGACTGGCTTTGGCAGTTGAAGGCAACACACACGTTTTAACTGTCAATACAAATGTTATCACTAACATGTTTCACAGATATTAAATCTCTAAATTTGACCATTCATTGGACTCATTCATTGTCTCTCAATAGTTTTTAAGTTATTTTATTCTTAGTCTAAAATCCTTCTGGGACATTAAACTTCTCCACTACAAGTCACAATAACAACTTATTGTGGCATTAGGGTTAGGTTTAGATTAGGTTTGGACATCGAGATTCCAAAGGAGTCATTATAACATTCAATTCACAGATCACACTTTTTAAAGATTTTCTGGCGTTTTTGGCCTTTACAAGACAAGACAGCTGTAAACCAGAAAGGGGGGGGAGACATGCAGCAAAAGGCCACAGTCGGAATCGGGTTAGGTTAAATAGTGCAATATACGATCTGATCACCAATCAGCACAAGCCTAGAGGAGGAGTTAGAAATGGTCGGTTTGGGTCTTTATTTGGCCTTTTTTGACCATAAGAAAAATCTAGAGTAAGGGCAGACTAATGCGTTAATGTTTGCAGTTGTACAGAGGAGGAAAAATAGTTCTCCTGTGCTGAAGAACAGCCTTTCTGAGTAAGCTATGGTTTCTAAAGGACAGTGATATAAAAGTGAAGCACTAGGTTACTTACAATTTGAAGTTTAATGGTCTTTCCATCTAGTTCTATGGTTCGTATTTTGAAGTCCACACCAATAGTGCTAATGTAACTTTCTGTGTATGTGTCATCCTGCGGAGAGAAAAAGTCAGTTAGATGGCTCACATGTCCTGTTTACTTACTGCTTCACTATACACACACAACCAGTACCATCAGTCACTACAGGCACTAGTGGGAGGCGTACAATAGGGCTGGGTATTGTCAAGAAACCTCACAATTCTATACGGATTCAGTTCAATATCAATTCAAAACTTCACATGAAATTAATATTAATTCACATATGTGACAGAAATGTATAGAATTTATAAGATAGTGTGTTATATGTGTGATAATATATACAACAAATATAACCCCAAAACTTAATTTACCATTTTATTATTTTCTATTAAGCAAAGAATAAACCACTTACAGTGCTATATACATTCAAATAAAATGTAAAGTGCATACACACGTGCCTCAGCTGAACTTGTAGTAAACAATGCACAACTGTCTTGGGCTAGACAAATATCTGTTGTTGTTTTTTTCAATTGATATTGTAATAAAAGAATCCTCAAAAAAGAATGCATTTTTTATTAAACCCAAAGAGATGTGTAGCAGCAGAGTATGGTCAGAGTATTTTGTGTTGCCGTGTCTCTCTCCTCTCCTTTAATCTCCGTGTTTCACAGGGTAACTCCCACAGGAGCCGAACTTAATAACTAGCACAATTTAAACCTGCTCTTATTCTACACTTCTAACAACGTTGTTACAACTATCGTTATTGAATTTGATATAATGATATCTTGTGGAAGTTCATATTGCAATGCAGTAATTAATCAGTTTTTTTAACGCAGCCCTAGAAGACACAATGGAGCATGTTGCACAGTAAATGATTGAGTTACAGGCAGGTTAACTGCTTAAATTTTCACATTTAAGATGCTTAGTTTCTTATTGAGTTAATGAGAAACCCATATAAGAAAGCAATACTACATGGTTGTCCAACTGAAGACAGCTTTCAACAGTCTGCACAAAATCACTGCATAGTTTAAACTCTGAATCCCACTTAAGGTTTAAATGGAATTCATATAAATGTGCTATTTTGGGGGAACTTACTGCAAATCGTAGGAGAAGGCAAGACTTTCCAACACCGGAGTCGCCAATCAGGAGCAGCTTGAATAAATAGTCACTGTGAGGGAAAGGTAAAAAAAAAAATTGTTAACCAGTGACAGAGTTACAGCTTACCGGTTAAACTACATAAATGTCTGCTAAAGTAAGGGCCAGGAAACACATTTAAGATCTCACACATAGCAGGGATGGGTCGTGTACTACTAAAACAGTCTAGCTCTTTTAAGGCTTGGGTGTTTCCGGTGGACCGGCAGACACCTTTTACATTACTTACATAACATGCAAGAATATGAACACTGCTGAGTAGAGATGCCCCGATCAAGTTTTTAGCCTTCAATAACAATTTTCAATCCTCAATGAACATTATCTGCCGATGGAGCACCAATGCCAATCATTTTTGTGTTGTTTTGTTTTTTTAGGGTTGAAGGATTTTTTTCCAGCATTATTGTGATTGCGATTTAATATGCCATTATTTTTTTTACAGCGCACACAGTGGAGCTGCCTCCAGCCCCTCCCCCTCATGAAGTTGGCTGCTGCATGCAACGTTGCACTTGCTCAGTGAGGCTATCGTTAGTAGTAGCGTGCTGCTAGTGGTCTTGCCGAAGGGATTAATTGTACTAATAAAAACTGAAATTGAAACTCCGGGGCCACGCTGATGTGAAAGCTCCCTGAACGTCACTCATCAGAGTCTGGTTGTTGCCCCTCTCCTCCGCTCCATATATTTATAACGGAGCTAGCTAACCGCAAATCAGAGCTAAATCCTTGCTAACATGTGTATGGACTCGTATGGACGCAAATAAAACTCTTCATTTTACGTGACCAAATCGCAGCCTTTGCGATTAGGAAATTGCGTTTTAACATACTGTGATATTATTGCAAATGCAATTAATCGTTCAGCGCTATTTTGTTTAGTTATAGCCACTGATATGGCTGTGTAAAGTATTGGCCAGTTTGCCTATTTGTAGTGTGGTGGGATCTCCACCAGCCAGCAGTGTAACCAGCTATATAATGGCATGTAACTCATTAGTAAACCTAAGTTAGAATCACAAGTCAGTTTGTTTCTTATACCCGATTCCTACATCAGATGAGCGTGTGTGTGTGTGTGTGTGTGTGTGTGTGTGTGTGTGTGTGTGTGTGTGTGTATATATATATATATATAGATATATGACTTTTTGAACTGGAAATTCTGCTAATAAAAAGACTCCTTTTCCATTGCAAAGTAAACAAATTTGCATTAAGTTTTTTTTCTTCTGCTGCATCACATTCAAAGTCTCATTTCCTGCTACAGCTTACAGCACACAAAACTGCAAACCTTGCTGTTCTCCTTATGTCTCACTTAAAGCGCATGACACACTACAGGTACCCTTGACCCCATTCAAACACACATTCATACACTGGTGGCCAGGGTTGCCATACACAGTGCTACCTGCTAATCAGTTGCAGGGGCCAGGGATCAAACTGCTCTACCTACTGAGCCACAACCACCTCCTAGTCTGATTTGTATTTATTTAACAGCTCAATAGTTCATATAATTATACCATTGAATAACGTTAAAATAAAAATAAAAAATACTTTCTTTGCATCAAAGCTACATGAGCGGAGCTAACTGCTAACAATGAAAAGACAACAGATCTGAATGCCAGGAGTCGCCGTAACTATTTGTATTATCGGACTTCGACTCAACTCCTGGGCGAGCAAACCCTGACGAACCCACCCAAGCTGGATCGCACCCACGTCCTGTGCTGTAAAACCCAAGCAAGCTGAGAGGCTGAGGCACATCATCATCCAGTTCCACAATTACCAAACCAAGGAAAGAGACCCATGGCAAGCTTGCAAAAGGAAATCTGAGCTGCAGTGCCAGGATAAGCCTGTGGCCATCTTTGAAGGCTTCACCAAGGCAGCGGTTACAATTAAAACAAGAAAAACCAAACAAATGTAATTTAAGTTTTATGTCCCACAATAAATACTACTATACTTCAGTGCATTGGTGATATAGCAGTCAATCTTCCTCTATAATACCATTTCAATAGTTTTTTTAAATATGCAAATAACAGCAGCCCTAGTTAGTGATTAGTTACTTTATATTTTGTTGGGAGACAATAGGTGTCGATCATGCTTAGCGAGGATGCAATTAAGGCTACTATTAAAAAGAAGAACACTAATTTCTAACGTCGCAAACACAAGTCGACATGGGTTAATAACCCTTTTAACCCTCCTGTTGTCCTCGGGTCAAATCTGACGGCTTTAAAAAATGTCTATATCTGAAATATTGTTTCTTTGCAACCAAATTACCACAAAAAATGGATTGGATTTCATACAACACTCTTTGCAAATACAATTGATGACTTTCATTCTTGACTACACTCATCTGTACGTTCCTCTGATCTTAACTATTAGTCAAAATAATTCATCATTTATTCAAATATTAGGTATAATTCTACATAAATGAGGGTTATTGACCATGAATTCCAAAAAGTAGTGTACAACTAGTGGTAGTAAGGCGGTGTTAGTGAAAACTTAAACAAAAAATTCTTAAAAAGCAACAAAAATGTCAAATTTGTCCGTTTTTGACCCGGGAGGACAACACAAGGGTTCAACACAAGGAGCCCTTAGGTGTGGAAGGGGTATAAACAACAAGATCCATGTCATTGATTACAATTACAGATTCTCTGGGTTTAAAGATGCCTTCTTTTCATTTTGACAATGACTCTCATTGAGTAAAAAGAGCTTGGACCTTGACTGGACGATCTAGTCTATACCAAGGAGGGGAATCATTAATACAAGATGAAGCAGTCTACAAACAAAGCAGAATGGGGATCGGATATCACTATTCAGAGTAATGACGAGAAAAAAAGTACTGTACAACTTTTTAGATTTAATATGTATTGTGTAACAGCTTGCCAAACAAGAACAAGATGTACTCTAAAAAGTCTACCCATGTCAACATTTATGAATGCCAATACCAAAGCTAGCGGAAATAACTGATTGCTCAACGCTGCTATGGTGAAATCTTAGGATTGTCCTATAGCATGTGACCTACACATGACTGAGAGGCTGCTTCAGCCATACCAGACCATATGACTAGCTAATAACTGAGTCATGCTCAACGCCAGGTTAAGCATCAAACCAATAATTACCTGGACTGATGCTACATTATGTATGCTCATAGTAGCAAGGAAATAACGCTTTTCCCAATGACACACGCAGACAAGTAAAGTTAATACGTTGGCAACGTTGTCGTTTACCAACAAGTTTAATTAAGGGAACCCTTGTTGTCAAGTCATTTTCATTAACATTGTATGGCTTTAATAACTTGATTAAGCTAGCATAGCTGATCATTGTGTAATTAAAATTAAAAATAACAATTGTTCAGGCAAAAGCAGTTAGCGTTAATCCCAACCTTAACGTTAGCGCTCAAAATTCTACAAGGCCCCTTTGTCCTGTAACGTATTTAACGTTAAAGTCACATCTCAGTGTAAAACGCAGCGAACCCAAACCAGTCACATAAGCTAACGTTACTGCAGCTGGCCCAACAACTGGCTAAAGACGTTAATGAGCACTTGTTATATTTTATCTACCGACTGACAACACAACACCATTCCACCGATACCCCTAGAAATTGTCAACAGTATCTCAGGCAGGCACAGCCAGGTGGTCATTAAGCCTTAGCTAGCTATGTCAGCTGATGTTACGGAGTTCAACTGCTGACAAGTTATTTGCAAACGCTAACTTACTTATTAGCACATAGCTACCTAGCTAACCTTAGTTAGCTTGCCAACATATAACACAACGTTCTTAAGTATGATACTTACTATTCGGGATTCATTGTTGACTCGTTGTATTGTATCCCCTCTTGTCAAGCGTATCCTTGTCCCTGTCTGTAGATAAACAGCTGTGTTACGAAAACGGGAGCGGTGGCTAGTTTACTGCTCCCAAAACCACGACCCCGGCTAGCTGTTTCTCGGTAAAAATCCAAAATGGCTGCAACTCCAACCAGGAAACAGCTAACATTAGCCAGCTGCTTAGACAACTCAGGAATATCACTAAATACGTAGCTTGGATTTAGGGATGCCTTGTCGTTTAAATCAGACTGCTAACACACTCTTCTGCTGTAAACATAAAGCGAATAAACCGGGGTGTCCAGCTAAGCGGCCCTTCCTCTCTTACTGAGTGTGTCGAACTGTCAGCCCTGGGAGGGATGACGTCATTTAGTGAAACGTGGCAGAGCGGAGTCTGCTAGTGCCTCGTGTCAAAACTACACGTTATACACAACTTCCGGACAAATACTAAAACCTCAACGATGTGTATTTTGTACTTATGTTCAACAGTATTACTTCATAAGTATTTTCTCCAGTGACGTCACACAATTATTTGACTACAGCTTGACACATCAGCCCTCAGTAGGCTAGTTTACCATCAGTAGGCTACCACTATTTAATTTTGTTTTCTGTTGATTATATTCCAGATTGACATTTTCATTGACCAATAATCCCCTACAGTTTGTATTACTGAAAATAAAAAGTACCAAGTGCTTATGTAAAAGGTATCTAACGCAACCAACTCCTGTTTATCCAGAAACTTCTGTCTGAAGTTCATGTGGTGTCATCATGAGTCATGGTTCTGTCATCACTGGTCTAAAGGCCAATTTCTGCTTCTGCCTTCTGTGTTAAATCGACACAGTGGGTACGTACGTAGTTATGTGGAGATCTTGTCCCTACGCCGGACCCAACCCAGTCTCACGCCAGGTCGTGAAATGGTCACGTTGATTTGATTTATTGATTTGTGTAGCCTACAGTTCACGTTTGTCGAACGTGATCATTTCACGAACTGCCATGACAGTGGGCTGTGCTGGGAGACGCAACAATGGGGAAATGACCCATCCATCACCCCATAATTACAATAAAACTGTCGGCGCGTCCACATGATACAGCCTTCCTTGATTGCGTACAGCCCCCACCCCTCCACACAGTTGCTAGTAGCCAAGGAGGACACAGAGGATTAAAAAAACATAATGGACTCTTCAGAAGAGGTCATTATCTTCACTTGAGTTTCTGTGAGCGAAAAGTCGCCGGACGCCACAATCTTCTGAACATAGTCCTACTGAGACCTCCACAGAGAGTTGTGTGGAGCTGAGAGTCTTAATTAGCTTTGTAGCAACTCATTTGGCGATGGGTTGAATGTAACGGACGTTCATTAAAGGTGCTCTAAGAGGTTGGGTGACGCTCTTTCTTGATGACGTTCAAAGCATTTTCAAACATAACGAGACTAGCTTGCCCCTCCCTCCTCCTCATCCAGTCCCCTCCCCTTCTGTTCTTTCGCACACTAACTAATGTCTGAAGTTCTACCATGGACTCTGTAACTTGGTTACCTTGGTTACTTTGTTTCAAGCCAATCTAGCGTCGTATAGAAAGCCTGCAGGAAGACTCAGCTCCATTTGGGCCAGTAGCTCACTGGCCCAAATGGAGATGAGTCTACCTGCAGGCTGCAAGCTGCTTGACTCTGATTGGCTAACAGCTAGCCAATGAGAGCCTGGCTATCAGCATCCTTTACCCAGCTCATGAATATTAATGAGCTCAGGCAACATGACGTCAGACTGACCAGCTGTTGTGACTGGTCTGATTTCTCCTCTTATTTCTTTTCAGTGGCTAGAGCTGACAGAGGAGGTAGACGTTCATCTTCACATTCACATAACACACACACATATGGACCTGACATATTTCAAAAAGGCAGGTAAAAACTGTTTTGTGTGGCAGGGCACCTTTAAGCATTTTTTTAGCAATCACCTTTTTACTGGCAACAGCCATTATCTTGAATATGTACATTTTAGAAGAACCTATCAGTTGCTGTGGCTTTTTACCCAACTACAGGACTTGAAAGCAAAAGTCAATCTCAACTCAATTCAATCTCAAAACGTTTTACATACTGTCTCTGATAGCAGTCCAATACTGATGTATCCCTGTGCATTCCCAAAACACATGAACATGATTTGCTCTGTCTGTCCCTGTCTGCGGTTTGCCTTCCCCCGTGATATTTAAGTACAAGTGTTAAAAAATATCTGACCCTGTTGTTCCAATTATATTCTCTCCAGACAGTGAGTTGGCTGTCAGCTCCTTATGCAGCAATGATCATTTTTAGAATCCTAACTCCAGAGCCAAGCTTTTCTAGGTCCTCTCTGCTAATTAATCTCTCTATGCCTCAGCTGCAAAAATCTAAAGAAAACTTGGCTGGCTAGTCCATGTTTCTCCCTCAGATCCTCAAAACATTTAAGAGAGGTTTTCTCAAAGAAGTCCAAGTACATTGTAGAATTTCATCCAGCCTGCTCGGGGTAATACCTGGATCATGGACCACCCACCTGATCACCAAATAAGGCTCCCTTTCCCCATATAACTTCACCATTTTAAACCAAATGTTAAGTGATACCTCTAGCAATGGATTGGTACTTGCCCCCATATGGTGCCTTACATTACTATCCCCAATGATGGCCAGTAGAGGGACTGTGTCATGGAATCAGCCAATCAGAGGTCATCTCCCATTCCCTTTAAAAGCCAGGTGCATCTGTACCTTGGTGCATTGCTATTATGATGGCGGATTTGCACCGTCATATTTCTATTTGTGATCTTTTGCATGTGTGTGTGCTGCTGTGCGTCCCTGTGTGTGTAACAATCATAGTATGCGTGTTCTGTGCATAAGCCTAGGAGCATTTTACTAATGCGCTGTTTAAATAACAATGAAATGCTGTGTTACTGACTTTAGACCAGGTTTTTGTTGGTCAATGTCAACATAGCAATACGCCCAGAATGCACCTGACCACACCTCCCTGTAAGACCAGCACACCCAGAATGCACCTGAACACACCTCCCTGTAAGACCAGCACACCCAGAATGCACCTGAACACACCTCCCTGTAAGACCAGCACGCCCAGAATGCCCCTGAACACACCTCCCTGTAAGAACAGCACACCCAGAATGCACCTGAACACACCTCCATGTAAGACCAGCACACCCAGAATGCACCTGAACACACCTCCCTGTAAGACCAGCACACCCATGGGCGCACAGATGGGCGCAGGTGCATTTGTTAACGTCGTAAACGTGGGCGCTGGATGGGAAATTAACAACTGCGTCGGTCTTAAACTAGCAAAGACACGTGTGTTGGGCTTTGCGCTGCGCCAGGTGCGACATAGGGCCCAGAAAGTGACTGAAGTCAAGTCAATCTATAGAGCACATTTAAAGGGGCACTATGCAGTTTTGGCCATTTCTTTGCCATTTTCTTGCTTTTTGCTCACAGGTTTCTCTATAGAGCTCCCCCTCTACAGGTTTCTCTATAGAGCCCCCCTAAAGGTTTCTCTATAGAACCCCCCTCTACAGGTTTCTCTATAGAGCCCCCCTAAAGGTTTCTCTATAGAACCCCCCCTACAGGTTTCTCTATAGAGCTCCCTTGTTTTTATGTTATAAAAACAAAGGAAGACAAAAAAATAAAATAAATAAATCGACACAATGAACATCATACAAACAACACAATTCTATACAAATGTCCCCTAAACTAAATCATACACCTAAGAATGTGTTTTAAGACAAGACTTAAAGATCTTGGCAGTAGAGGAGGACCTAATATAAATGGGAAGTTTGTTCCAGATTTGACGATCTTAGGTTCCTGGAGGAGTGATGTAGGGTAAGGAGACAAGCAATTTAAAAAGGGGTCAATCCATGTAATGCCTTAAAAACCAGTAACATTACCTTAAAATCTATATTTGACTGGTAACCAGTGAAGAGAAGCCAATATCGGGGAAATATGATCTCTCCTTCTGGTACCAGTCAACTATCTAGCAGCAGCATACAAGGAACTGCAGTAGTCAATATGAGACGAAATAAGAGCATGAATAACAGTCTCCAAGTCCTTACGACACAGGACGGATTGTAGTTTTGCTATAGTCCTGAAGTGAAAAGCTACATTTGACAACATAACTAATTTGTTTGTCAAATTTTAACACTGGGTTAAATGAAACCTAGATTTCTGGCAAAAGGGCGCACACTTGAGGCTAAAGGCTCAACATTTTTCAAAAGTTCTATATATTGTTTTACATCCTGTCCATGACAAAAAGAGATTAAAACCACTATTTAAAACAATCCTCTTTATTCAATGACTTTGATTGAATTACAGTAAACAGTTGTTTTTTGGGTTGTAAAGGCTTTTTAAGAGAGCGAGTTCACACTAATGACCACAACCACGATATCATTTGCAGAGACCCAAAAATGTCCCCAAGAGCAACTGCATGAACTGCAAGAACACATGGACAGTGACCACCTGTCCTGGTTATTAAAGCAGCTGAGAAGCAAACGTTAAAAAGTCATTGATCTTGATTCCACAAATTAAGATCATAGTGCAAGTAGTCATATTCTCCAGAACAGTACAATGGGATCACATTTCACTGGAACTCTATCATGTGACCAAAACAAAATGGAGTGATTGGTGTATGACTGTAACCTGCCAACTGGACAGAGATCAGACTGACTGGTGTGTATGCAGTAGACCAGACACACAGCTGTTTATGTCCACTGATATCTCAGTGTGCCATCGCAATAATTATCCATTTTTTAAATTTAACATGTGAAGGACCTAACAAATATATTCACAGTCTGTGAGGGGGAAGATGAAAGACAGATACTGTCTAAGTCTGAAAATATAATTTAACATTTAAACAGACATTTCAATTGACAGATCAATATAATGGTGACAGTAACTGTGAGTTTATGTATTAGAAACTGAAATGAAAGCCCTGTATTATAAAACTGAAGAAAGTAACAAAATGAGTGAAATAAATCACATCACAGACACGTCCTGCAGTCTGTTTACAAAGTGGATCCTCGGACCCCCACAGGGCCCGGGTCCTCCTCTTTGTTCTGCTGCACCGGACTGGGCTGGGTGAGGCTGTCCATGGCAGCCAGGATGGAAGAGAACAAGTGTTCGGTGTGGGTGTCCAGAGATCCACGCTGCCTTTCAATCAACAGAAGGGTGTCTCTTAAAACTGGAAATGCAGAGAGAATACAATAAACACTCAGAGAGGAAAAAATAATATAAAGTTTGTGTTTATAATGTTGCAAGTTACAAACTGACGTGGGGACATGGTGTTAATGCAGCGGAGGAGAAGCTGTCCGCTGTGCAGAACACAGGAGGTCAGGGGCTGTTGACTGCTCACTTCTCTCTGAAAACCCTGAAAACAAGAGCATCACATTACACTGTTAGAACACAATGTGGATGAAGTGACTTTTTAGACTCTTTGAGTAGAGTAGTTTTTGCTTTTCCACTGTAATATACATGACACACATGGCAAGAGACATAACCAGACAACTTTATTAAATGACCAGCTAAAAGAAGGACCTTTTGTTGAACTGTTCATTTTTGAAAAAAATGAAGAAAAAAATTTTAATGAAGAAAAAAAAATTAACAACTGACTCTTGATCTATAATGCTGACACCAAGGACTTTTGAGTAAATGGGTTGAGCTGCTCTACAATCTTTCCAAGTAACCCCTGGCAACAGCAGAAGTACCCGTAGCTGCTGATTGGGAATCACTACTCAGTAGCCCATTGACAGTCCATTTTAATAAACAATACAATTTTTAGCTTCTTTATCAAGCCAAACTGACGTTCCACTGCTTTTTTCAGTTTTATATCATTGTTAATGCTTCATACATCAGTATTGATGCTCTGAGCTACTCAAAGTCACTGAATTTCATGTTGTGATTGGCTAACTGAATCACTGAAATGCAACACAGATGTGAATGGAAAATGACTGTTGCTAACTTTTGTACAGTGTTTCTCCACAAAGAGAACAGCTAAAATAGAAAAAGACAGTTACTGCACAGATACATCGCTGTCAAGTTCATCTCAGATGACAGACGGCCCACACCCGAGTGAATTATTAAACCCAGCAGAAAAAGCGTTCCTGGCAAAATATAAATGAGCAGTTTCTTCAAGATGAAATCACTCCCAAATGTGTGTCCACCTATGCAGACATTCAGTGGAGTAAAAACAGAAGCACACGTGTAGCTGTAGTCTGCATCTCACCTGATACTCAGCCAGGGATGACTTTACACTGTCTATGTCTACAGTGGGCGCAGACAGCAGCTCCATCTTCTCTGACATTGTATATAACTGTTTTATGAGCTGCTCCAGGTGTGAGCAGAAGACCTAAAACAAATGGTTACGTCACAATGTAAATCAAAAAGAAAACCCTGCAGATTTTACATTTCAAATAGCAATCAATTGTCAATCAGCAAATCAATTGTCAAAATGCTGTATGTCACTATGAAGGCAGTGTGTTCCATTGTATCATACTGCCATATTCAGGAATAATGCAACCTGGAAGGCCAGATCATGTCTCTACCTGGATGTGTTGCATCAGGGAGTCGCTTTGCTCCTGGTCCTCCTGGCTGCCCCTCTTGTTGCCAGGCAGGGTGAGGCCACACAGCTGCTCCACCAAAACCTCCACCTCCCTGAGACTGGATGGACTCAGTCCCTCTCCTACAGACTCCACCCAGGCTCCAGAACTCCTCCTCACTGCCTCAAAGTCTCTTTGATCAGCTGCTGATGGACAGGAGATAGATTCTTTGAGATTAGGGCTAATTAATCGCAATTTTTTCGAAATCGCAATATCAAAATCACAGAAGGGCGTAATATTTGTTAAAGGCAAAATATGTGTCAAACCCTTCTGAATGAAGTATTGTGGTGCTGCAGAGACGTCCTGGCCTACAAAACAGACTACAGACTAAAGAAAACATCTTTGTTTGGTACAGATCCTCACAGAAATCACACTATAAATCATTCTAATTTTTTCAGATTTAATTTTAGTCAATGAAAATGAGAATAATGATACTAACATGAGGATTCCCTTCAATATCGTGAATCATATTGCAATATAAGTCAAAATAATCGCAATTAGATATTTTCCTCATAACGTGCAGCCCTATTTGAGATGTAATTTGTCATGCATTAAGCACTACAAGCTTAACTCCCTTCACCTCCATTGCGTTGGCATGGAAGCAGATATCTCAGAGAATAATTTCTCCCAAAAATAACACCAAAACTATCTGCATGGAGAGATCTCACCAGAGAGCAAGAGAGAACATACAGTGTGTTCTCTCCTAGTAGTGGCAGTAATGGACTGAACCGTCTTGCAGCTGGTCTATATGGGCAGTGTTGAACTGACCAAAGACAGCTTGTTTGTTTGTGGACATGCACGTGCATAAGTTCTGGACCAATTTGTAATATTTAGTAGTTATCATCATACTTATTGTTTGTAGGATATTATTTGTTTAAGGTTGCCCTTTGCACCACAGTGTAATTGTTTAATCATTATTTTACCATGTTTCCATATTTTTCCTGCACCAATATTTAGCCAATAGAGGCATAAGGATAAGGTAATCGCACATTTATTTACCCATTCTCAGAGATGCTGACAAGTCTCTGAGCTCGAGTCCAAGTCAAAGTGACGTCAGTTAGTGCGTTGTCAAGCACGGAGAGCGACTGAGAAGCGATTCAATTCGAATGTTGTGGCTGCGAGGAAAACGTGAGAGAAAAAAGAGATCCCAAAGACGATGTAAAGTCAGTAAACAAGAAGCTTCTCAACACATGGTGGCTTTATCTTTTGTTAATACTGTTGGTGAAGTAAAACATCAGCCCTGGATGGAACGTCTCCCCAGCTGCTTCCAAAAGTGTTCCAAAACAGGAAAAGTGTAAAATTTAATATCAATTTTTTTATAAAACTATTTAGTCAGAAACTTCATCCACGTCTGAGTCCTTTTTTCATGACTGCTCAAGTCCGATGTTATATATCCACGAGTCTGAGTCCAAGTACAAGTCATCAGTCCAAGTTAAGTCACGAGTTCAGTGAATAGAGACCTGAGTCCAGACTCGAGTACTCCATCACTGTCTACTAACTAACGGTTTACGGCATAACGCGTCATACCCGATGAGAGTCAAGTCAGACCAGCTCTGGTCGAGTGCAGATGTTAGTTGCGCTGGCTCAGATTTAAACAGTTTATGACATAACGTGTCATACTGAAATTTGTGAAATCCATGAAATGATAAATTTTTCTCATTACAAACAATAACAGAAGATGGAAATCATTTCAAGAACTTTTTAGCTATCTATGATTGTTTGATGGCAAAAACACCATTCAACTGACAGCCTTTGTTGTGTTTGATTGATAGCTTGTAGCTAAGCTAGTTGTCCTTTCAAAAACGTTTTAGCTATCTATGGTTATTTGATTGCTAACGTTAGCGCAAAACAACATTCAACTGACAGCCTTTGTTGTGTTTGATGCTAACTTGTAGCTAAGCTAGCAGTGAACCAACTTGGTTAAGTAGGTCCATTTTTACTGGGTTGACATTACAGAAGTCTCTCGTTAGCATCTTATATAATACTTGTTGCAAAGTGACGCACGCGAAACTCAGAGCTTCACTCATCACAAAGTGACGCATGCGCGACTCAAATCTGTACTCGCCTCACATTGGGCAGTCACAACCGCCACAGTCAGCGCATAATGGCGGTGCTGTCTTGCCATGTTAGCATTATTGTTAACAAATTTAAGTTAGTTAGCACACAACTCTTAACACTTGTTATACAACTGGATGTGGTTTGAGTGAGACAGAGGAAGACAGGTTTCCTCTTATCCAAATGCTTTTTATTGTAAGGCCGCACAATTATTATCTAACGCTGTCCAAACTGCTCCAAATGTACACACACACACACACACACACACTGACACACACTGACACACACTGACACACACTGACACACACTGACACACACACACACACACACACACACACACACACACACACACACACACACACACACACACACACACACAAAGAGGCTGAAACCTTGCTGTAAATTATTGTTAATTATTTCCAGATTCAACTACAGCTGTTTAATTACACATGTTCTGCTTAAAAATGGATCATCATTTACCGGTGTGAGCGGCATTCCTCTCCTCTCTGCCCATCTTACATTTTCCTTCACTTGTGTCCTGATTGCTGCCCTCCAGCTCTTTGACTTCAGCCTTCTGTTTCTCAGGCAGGGTGATGGAGGAGAGGTTGGAGGTGGTGCCTGGCTCCAGACACTCCCAGCTGGCTGTGACAGGCCGGCTCAGCTGGGCTGTTAACCTGCACACAAGGACCAAATACTTTCCATCTTTTGCTGAGGGAGCGCAGAAAAAACTAACAAATACTGAAGCTGAAAAGCAAAAAATAGCCCCACATCATCACATCCCCTTCCACATACATAGAGATTGGCATGGGATACCCAGCATTTTGTCCCCAAACCAGCTATTAGTCTAACTGAAATAAAACCATGCAGGAAGGTATGTGATGATGTGTGTGTGTGGGGGTGGGGTGGGGTGATTTTAATTCAATGACCTGAACTGGCCTTTAATAATAAAAATCTGCCTGCCTCTATGGCTCTATGCCTCTATGTATTTTAAGGAAGAACATTTATTTATTTACAATACATTATTCATTCACAAAGACAATTGGTGTCCTTAAAAGGTTGGATTTTACCTCATTTTTTAATTAAGGCAATAAAATCAATTTCCAAAACATGATTTTTTTATTCCTCTTTTTAGTCAACTTAAGCATGGATGTGTAAACCTATGAGCACAACTGTATGCCTCCACTTCCTTTTTTTTTAAAGATCATTTTTTAGGCCTTTATTTCCAGATGAAGGACAGATGAAGACATGAAAAGGGGATTGAGAGGGGCAATGACATGCAGCCAAAGGCCTCAGGTTGGAGTTGAACCTGCGGCCTGTAAACATACAGTGAGGAAAATAAGTATTTGAACTTATTCTGCCACTTAGAAATCATGGATTTAAATTTCATTGCATGTCCACTGCATATTTTGTATGATTTATTTGTATTATGCAGCTGCAAATAAGATTTGAACACCTGTCTATCAGCTGTTTAATTACCCTCAAAGACCTGTTCTGCCTTCAAAAATGGATCCATCATTTTTATCCTAAATTAGATGCACCTGTTTGAGGTCGGCATTCATAAAGACACCTGTCCACCCCATACAATCAGTAAGAATCCAACTACTAACATGGCATTTTCAAAGAGCTGTCCAAAGACACTAGAGACAAAATTGTCCACCTCCACAAGGCTGGAAAGGGCTACGGGAAATGTCCAAGCAGCTTGGTGAAAAAAGGTCCACTGTTGGAGCAATCATTAGAAAATGGAAGAAGCTAAACATGACTGTCAATCTCCCTCAGGCTGGGGCTGATGGAAGATCTCACCTCGTGGTCAATGATCCTAAGAAAGGTGAGAAATCAACCCAGAACTACCAGCTGGCTGACCTGAAAGGCTGGGACCACCGGGTTACTGTTGGTACCACTAAGACCCATGGTTTGAAATCATGCATGGCACAAGGTTCCCCTGCTTAAACCAGCACATGTCAAGGCCCGTCTTAAGTTTGCCAATGACCATTTGGATGATCCAGAGGAGTCATGACAGAAAGTCATGTGGTCAGATGAGACAAAATAGAACTTTTTGGTCATAATTCCACTAACCGTGTTTGGAGGAAGAAGAATGATGAGGACCATCCCAAGAACACCATCCCTACTGTGAAACATGGGGGTGGTAGCATCATGCTTTGGGGGTGTTTTTCTGGACATGGGACAGGGCGACAGCACTGTATATGTATGTGCACCTGCTCTACCAACTGATCCATTTGTTATATTTAATTGTTATGGGCTTCAAGTTTTTTAGTTATTATGTTATTGTTGCAGTATGCTGTTGAGTATACATACATATTTCTGTTACTGTATTACCCAGTATATAATAGGTAGATTTTTAGACCATGGTTAAATAAATGCAATTTTAAAACATACAATTATGGAAAATTATCAGCAATAATGCAGTGTGAGTGATTTGGAGTGAATGGGTTTTAACCATAGACAGTTAATATTAATACAGTCTATGGTTTTAACATTCAAAGGCACTGATGTGGTGCTTCAGTAAAGAGTGTGGACAGCACTGACCTGTCTGGAGAGCATCTGGACTTCCTCCAGCTGCTCTGGAAGAGGCCAGAACTCCTCGTCCACCTCCCCACATCCACACCTGGACCGTGGAAAAGCAGTGGTGGTGGTGGAGGAGGACAGTGCATGGTGCTGATGATGGCGACCATCACACTTGTAACAATTAATTTCATCTCCGTCCTTACTATCGTCCAAACTGTCAAAGGACAAAGCCACGGGGTCTGTTCGGTAGAGCAAGGCACAGGAGGGCGGACCATCGGGGGACTCAGGTGACTTATGACCCACGCTAAAAGAAAAGTCCAACCCTGACAGGCTGGTGGAGCTACAACGATGGTCCAGTTCAATCCCTGAGTCCTGCAGGTTGGGGTATGTTTGGAAGAGAGAGTCTTCCTGGAGCCTGGAGCTGTCCCCCTCACAGAGCACCTGCCCTGGTCTAAGAGGGTAGGTGTAGTCCAGAAGGGCCAGGTACTCCCTGTTTGGGTCCCAGCTTGCAGAGTTCCGGTCTGGAGATGGAGGCAAAGCTTTAGGGATGGCACAGGCCCAGTAGTTGGCCTGGTGGGGAGACATTGGATGTCCTCTTATATGTCCTCTAGAAGAGCATAGTTTGGTCTCTTCCTTACCTCTCCGCTCCCTCCCTCCCATCCTGAGTTGGGTCTGGCCTGGCCTGGAGTACCCTGAGCGCGGGGTGTAAGTAGGATACAGAACAGTGGAGGTCAGTTGTGGCCTAAGAGGTGGGTTCAGTCTCTGGACCTCCAGGGTGGAGTTTAAGAAGCTCCGCTGAGCTGATCTGCTGCCAGGGAAAGAGGATCCAAAACTGGGTTCTTCATGGCACAGCCTGGTCCTGAGCTCGGAGACACCCAAGGGTGAGCAAAGGTCTTTTCTTGAGGCTGCGGGACATGAAATGTCACTGTGAGACAGGCTGTAGCTCTCTGGGGCCAGCTCCTCCCCTGGTCTGGTCAAGAAAAGTAGCTCACTGGGTTGCTGATTTTCTTCACTCGTGCTAACACCCAACTGGTTCTCCTACAAGACAGAAAACTGACAGAATTAAAACATGATACAGTAACATTGCTGGCTGTATCTGGCTGTTTGTACTCCATGATGTCGACCTTTGTAATGGCTCTATTCAGACGTGACAGTTCCACTCAGGTCAACAGTAATGATGTGAAAGAAGTTCCCACTTCTCTCACCGTCTTATTAGTGACCATGCAAAGTGTGGGCTTATCATGGTTAAATGAATAATACATTTTCTCATCCATGATATTATTTAATGAGAATTCTGCTGCCTGTTTTATAATATCTAACAGTGGCCATGCACAATTCAAATGAGAAGGCAGTAGGTTGTAGCTGTAAACCATGGAACACTGACTACAAGTAGAATTCAGGCAGACAGATTATTAAGTATTGACTTCTTAATACAACATACTGTATATGGGCTACCGTGAATAAAAAGAAAACGTTGATTTTAATCCTTGTTTTCCTAGCAGCCCATCACCCCAACCCTCATCCATCCTCACTAGCTCCCAAATAAAATCCTCCTCCTCACCTACGAATCCCACCATGCCCCTGGCCCCACAGTACCTATCCGACCTTCTCCATCCAAACCCCCCACCCCAAAACCTGCGGTCCAAATATATCTAAATATTTTTGACCAAATATACCAACGATATTGGTGCTTTCACAAAATATTAACACAATGAGATTTTTGATAAATAACCATCAGTAATGTGGATATAATGACTAAATGGGTAAAAGCAAATAATAGAACAGTTACAACAATGTCACTTACTGTAATGCAGCCTTTAAAAGGAGGAAAAGAAAAACACTTATGCCATATTACAATATCCCAAAACCTAAGACGATATCTAGTCTCATATCACGATATCGATATAATATCAATATATTGCCCAGCTCTAAAATAGCATCCTCCTTACCTTCTCTGTGTGCTTCTGTGGCTGCGTCTTCTTTAAGATAGATGCATGTTGTTCAGCAGAGAACAGAGGCTTTCTCATTACATACTGTCTGTCGGTCAGATACCTGGAGGTGGGAGCCACGGTAACATTTTTGTGTGGCCTTCCTCCGTCTCTCTCTTTCCCCGTCTGGCCTCTTTCACGGTCTTTTGTAGTCGGACTCGGGCATCTCCGGCTGTGTTTATACTCTGGGAGGTGCATCTTCCACCTCTGGCTGCATCCCTTGGCTTCCATTGGACAAAGGAAATGTGAGAAGATCCTGTCAACTAAAAGGAATAGAACAACTTAGTAACTTTCAAATGAAAATTATGACATAATGTGTTGCTTTGTGTCATTGACACATCATTTGATGCCATGGGTTTCATTCATGATGTACCTTGAAGGAACTACGAGCTTTTTGTCAAACATCATGCTCTGTCGAGGCACACAGAAGCACTGTAATGACAAAGGCAAGTCCATAAAAACACATTCATTCATTTTATGACCACTTGGGGCTAGGCCTGCACGATTAAAAAATAAATAAAGAAATCACGATCTCCACGTGCTGGTGCATCGCTCAATCTGTGCTACAGCCCAGACCTCTAACTCACGCAGTAACTTTTGTCTTATGTCTGTTTCTGTGTGTGTTGTTTTGTCTCCCTCCCTCCAGTCTTTCCTCTCTGGGGTTTTTATTTTTCATTTTATTTTTTATTTTCGCTGTTAGTGTTTTCTTGACTGTATACAAATAAAAATAAAATTTTTATCTCAATAAAAAATAAAAATTGTGATCTCGATTCACGATTTCATTTTTAAATAACCAAATTTTTTTTTTTCCATTTGATTCTGATTTAATTGTACAAGCCGACTGCATCACAAATGCTACTCCTTTCTTCTGAGAGTTTTAAACAGACTATTTTGTTCATGATTTAATTATTAAATAATTTTATCTTTATTTAATTTAACCCTTGCGTTGTCCTCAGGTCAAATCTGACCCATTTTTTTATTTTTAATATCAGGAACTTGGCTTTCATTCAACAATATTGCTTAAAAATAACATGGATGCCACACAATGTTCTTCAGGTAAAATTAATGATTACTTTCATTGAATTTTGGTTGTTTTATTGAATTGTATGGCATTTTTAAAAAAGTGACCAAAACCTCAGGAAAAATGACAATAAGCGCGGAATTTTTTTTTGTATGTCATAAAAATTAGGTTTAGTAGCTATAAATTAGAAAAAAAAAGCGTGAAAAAAAACAAACAGCAAAAACATCGGAAAAAGCACTAAAAGATGATGGTTGATGGGAAGACAACACAAGTTTTTTGTGTGGTACTGCCAATTTGTTTTGTTTTGTCATGGTTCATGTGCAACAAACATTACAAAAATTGTGGCAGAGAATCGTGATTCATATTTTTCCCCCGAATCGTGCAGGCCTACATTGAACGCAACGTGCCTATCCAACAGAAGAAGAGCACAGGGGAGACTGGGGGAAGTCTCTCGCGGGTCCTTTGTTCTAGATGTCCTACTGCAGTACAAAAATGCTCAGGGAACTTTAGTTCACAAGGCAGTGGTGAACCCAGTGGAGACGAGGGCGGGTCCTCTGTTGAAGTTTAAAACTATTGGATCTGCCCAGAGTCACTCTGGATCTGCCAGAACCAATCGCTAATGTTTTGCTTGTGTTGTCCTCCAGGGTCAAAAATGGACAAAAAGATGACATTTTTTCCTCTTTTTCAGACTTTTTTAGTTTTCACTAACACCATCTCACTACCACTAGTTTTACAGAAGACCTACTTTTTGGAATGCATGGTCAATAACCCTCATTTATATAGAATTATACCTAATATGGGAGTTAAAAAAGCAGAAATTATGAATTATTTTGACTAATAGTTAAGATCAGAGGAATGAAAGTGATCAATTGTATTTGCAAAGAGCGTTGTAAGCAATCCAATCCATTTTTTGTGGTATTTTGGTTAAAAAGAAACTCATATTTCAGAAATAGACATTTTTTAAAGGGGTCAAATTTGACCCGAGGACAACAGGAGGGTGAAGGAAACTGTTTGGGCCAATCACCAGTAAAGCTGTGGGACTGTCAAGTAGCAACCCCAGTACGGTCATAGTGCCCTACTGGGGGTATTTAACACGGAGCCCATGCTGCTATACGGCCAGTCAGCTCCTAGGGGAGAGTGGCTGTGGAGGAAGAAACCATGGCAACAAGCAGTGACACACTACTGGCCTACACAATGCCACACGCCATTGTAGTCTACAGAGCTGGCTATATTAGGTCGCCAAAGCTTATTTTATTTAAGTTGATTCAACTTCTGACAAGAAACGTGACACGGAGCCTACAGAGTGCTTCAAGATGTTCCGAATTACAAAGGCTTTGTGAGTTTACTAAGCAATAGTGCGTTGCATTAGACTCATTTAATAAAATAATCTTGCTTAAAAACAATCCAACTTCACAATTATTTTGGCTCTGCCCATTAATTCGGCATCCTTTTGGTCCGCTGAGTTTTTTGTGTTGGAGACTTCCCCCCACTGGGCGGAAGTCAGACAATAACGTTAGACACTTCTCGAAACACCAACCGTCTGTCCAGAACTAGTCCAGCAGCCGTCACAGCGCTGTCGCTGTGTCGGAACAATACAAATAACAGACACTTACCACCTGAAGTACACTAGCTTAGCTGGGAGCGTCTAGTTCCTGGAGCTTCACGGTAGCTTGGTTTTACTGCCGTCCTGCAGCCGCCTCCTTCGTGCTGCCTTCGCGCGCTTCCCCTCAAATCCTGTACGAAGTTAATTAGCTCTAGTCTTTTCTAATAAACAAGAGTCGTTTATGTAGTGTGTAAAATATAACCAAATCTTAAGTATACAAAAGTAAAAATTCAAATGAACGCTTAACAATGGGAAATGCGTCGTATTGCTTTGTATTGTTTGGTGACGCGAAAGTACACAATTACAATATTACTTGAAGGCAACACAACTGAAGCCGATGACAGATGTGGCTTTACACTGCCCTTTAGCGGACAAAATAGATAGTGCATACAAATATATATATATTATATGATCAGACAATGTACCTTGTAGTAACAACCTCTACAAATACTGGCACTACCAATACAATCATTTATAATTATCATCATACTGATATGATGATGCATTAGAATACAGTGAGAGAACTAAAACATGACCATATTAAAAAAGGCTATAACTCATGGCACACCTGGTAAAAAGGGGAATTTTTCTAAACTTCCTCCATCACTGAGGCATTGGTTGAATTCATTAACAGCCTGATTAAGTATGCCTAACAACATATTGTAGTGTGAGACTGAAACTAGCAACAGAACAAAATGGGTCCCTTTTCTGGACTTACACCCATCATTACACCCCATTTGCAAGTGACATCCATCCATCCATACTCACACTTATTTGTTTCCCTGTTTGTCTTTCTCATATGAAAATATAGTTATATTCTTCATAAAACCTTTTCAAAATGAATTAAAAAATGAACTGTGTAACCTATTACTTAAGTATTTCTTTATTTTTCTTTGAAACCAACAATAATCCCATATGATCTATCCAATCCAGACTTCGCATTTGGATTCCTGCGAGTCATCCCAGTGTGATGATCCCATTATAATCAAATGTCCAGTGGGAAACAAATGCACTTAATGGGAGGAAAACAGATTGTTGACTCCCGTTTTAAAATTATGATAAATAGATCTTAACATTCATACTTAGACAGAACACATCCATTCTACAGGACCCCCACTCAGAGCCCGTTTCACTCTCCCCTGCAACAAAACACTAATGTGCAAACCGTGTCTTGGAGCTTCACATATAAGTTATTTTTGTGACATTTATTCTTTTTTTAGCATTACCCTTTAAATGCACAAAATCAACTGCCAGATTACACTTTAAGGGTAACTCCCTTTTTTTCAACATGGACCCTATTTTCCTGTTTTTGTGTCTAAGTGACTGATGGGAACAACAATCTTTGACATGTGTCCATTATTAAGTGAGATCGCTGCAGTCTGTAGTTAAGAGGGTTATTGTCCAGCGTGTATTTACCTTCACAAATGTGCTGGTTTTGCCGCTGACAGGCTCAGATTAATATTCCAAGTGTCTAACAACATTATAGAAAGAATCCCTTTAGATATAGACCTTTAAAACCTCTTTAAGACATTTCTGTTTAACCAGAAACAGCTCTGAAGTCACTAGCACTAAACCTACCAGACTCCATTTAAAAAAAGCACTACTTTTTGCATGTATAGAGCCAAAATATTTTCACGTTGATCAGTAGACTATGTGTTTATTTCAACCAAAACTAGAGTTGTGACAGTTGTAGAAGTGCAGACACGACCCACAATGGCTTTTCATAGTTTTATTTTGTTTTTGTCATCTTTGAATGCATTGTATTTTATGATGCTCAAATTATTGTTTATTTACATGGAGTCTGGTGGGTTAAGCAAACGTAATTTCACAGATGTTATGTTAATCTTAAACATAAAAGTCAACCTCCTTAGAAATCCTTTTTCATAATGTGGTCAGACACTTAGAATATTAATCTGAGCCTGTCAACAGGAAAACAAGGACTTTTGTGAAGTTAAATACAAGCTGGATAATTGTCCTATTAACTTACTGCAGCGATCTCTCTTAAAAGTGGCCCAATGTCAACGATTGTTGTTCCATCAGTCACAAAAACAAAGAAAAATAGGGTCCAGGTTGGTTACCCTTTATGACACACTTAGTGAAGCTGTCCCTAATGTATGCGGGAGTTCTCCTTGCTCCCTGTGAGTAAGACTAGTCAGTCAGGAGCACAGTTATTCTCACCTTTGGATCTGAAATTTAAACATCAACCATGTCAAAAAGTGCCACGGACTACAAATATCCATATACACGTGTGATATATCAGATTTATGAGCATTGAATTAGAAGTCTACACAGCGGCCCTTTCTCTCCCAGTCTCCGTAGCGGGTGGGCTCTGGACCCCGAGGACCCCCCTTCTCCTTGGTTACAGGGTTCACATCATCAGGGAACTCTGGAGGACAACAAAGGAATGGATCAGTTTGAAAAACACTGCTTTAGATAAGAGCGGCACAGATTAATCAATTAGTTGTCAACTATTACTAATAGTATATAACTATTTGAGCTATTTTGATAATTGGTTTGAGTCATTTTGTATAAAACAAAACCCTAAACATTCTGTGATTCCAGCTAGTTAAATGTGAATATGTTCTAGTTTCTTCTCTCCTCTGTGACGGTTAACTGAATATCTGAGTTGTGGACCAAACAAGACATCTGAGGACATCATCTTGGGCTTTGGGAAACAGTCAGCACGTCCATCTCTTCATTAACCTTCCTGTTGTCCTCGGGTCAAATTTGACAGCTCAAGGTCCACTTCTGAGCCTTGTCCTGAGCTTTAACCAAATGTCATGGTCCTTCTCAGCTGATGGAGTTCCAACTTCCAGAGTCCAATACAGACAACTGAGTCTGTCTGTGACAAACTCCACACAAAAGATGCAGTTGAAAGTTCTAGAAAAGGCTAGTAAGTGGACCTTTGTGAGTCCAAGACATATGCAGAGTTTGCTGGGGGGGCATGACCAGATGTTTTATAAATATTTTAAATAACACAAAACCAAATGGTGGTAAGTAATCCATCTGATTTCATATACAGTAGGTAGGACCCACCTGGGTGGCTCATTCTGCCTCATTAGTACCTAGGCCTAACACGTAACTTACGTGACGTGTTGTCTACGTTGTCTAAAGAGTGACACAATTCTAGTTGATCTCATAATTCAGCAGATATTTCCACCAGTAGACAACAAAGATATTAGCGCGTTGCAATTTCATCTGTTTAATAGTCTCATCTTATTTTGCAAGAACACGGAGTGCAGCCTGAGCCCAAACAACAGACACAGTCCCCTGCATACTTCTTACTTTGCAGAACAGGGCTGCTCTTCTCCTCGGGGCTGTCAAAGCGTCCCTGCGGGGTTTTAGCCTTCTTCAGCGGCTCCTTGTCCTTCACCGCTCCGCTGGCTCCGCGGGAACACCCTGAACATATCACATCGGAAACGGCAGAGATAAAGAACAAAGGAGCGGTCTACACCCAGAGCACAGTGTAGGATTCATAACAGCTCGGATATTTAACACTGGTAACGTTACTTCGATGAATGTCGAAGGTTGGCTGGCTAACGTTATGTATCCATAAAGCCAGGTCATGCTGTAGGAGGACACGAGCACTAAAACAGCAGGTTTGGTTCAGCTAATAACGTCACCAAAGCACACACACACACACACACACCTGTAAAGACTAAACGCTGGATTCTACAGACTGAAGCACGGAACCGTAGGAGAGACATGTCTGCAGCGGATAAGAGAACAAAAAACACGACGTTTTACTTATAAATTACATAAATTAACGTTGTTTGTCGCGCTTCATTTACGTAACCTTCATCATCACCCAGCGACGAAAAATGGCGACAAGTCAGTACACATGGACGCCTGTAGGTGGAGACAAATCACTAGATATCAGATACATAGTGTTGGGATGTGTCTATATTTCCAGCTTTACTATCATCCCTTCATTTGTTGGAGCTATTCGTTGTTTTGTTATATATTAATATTTTAGAAAACGTTTTGGTTTTGTTTGAATTATACGACTGAATATCTACGTATTTTATCATGAAATCAGTATTATTATTGTAATTATTTTGAGTAATGTTATGTAAGTTACGTTTTAGTGATATTGTTAAGATATTAGGGGTCTTCTTAGTACAGTAGGTAATGTAAGGTAGGCCTAGGTACTAGGCACATTGAGCCACCCAGGTGGTCTGGGACATTAGCCTCGTCCTACCAGACTCTGGTCCATTAGCCTGGCCTACCAGACTCTGGTCCATTAGCCCGGTCCTACTAGACTCTGGTCCATTAGCCTGGTCCTACCAGACTCTGGTCCAGTAGCCTGGTCCTACCAGACTCTGGTCCATTAGCCTGGTCCTACCAGACTCTGGTCCATTAGCCTGGTCCTACCAGACTCTGGTCCATTTCATTAGTCCAGAGAGTCTGGCCTCTCTTCATTGACAAGTGTTAACTTCCTTGAAGGCGGGTCCTCTGTTGAAGTTTAAAACTATTGGATCTGCCCAGAGCCACTCTGGATCTGCCAGAACCAATCACTAACGTTTGCTCGTGACATCGGCTTAGCAAGGGGTTAGGATGTACCAGAGTCTGGTAGGACCAGGCTAATGGACCAGAATCTTGTAGGACCAGGCTAGTTTTGCTCCTGCACAGAGCCAAGAACTCTGGGATGGTGATTATAAGTCCGCTTTGTCTGGTTACAAAATGACCAGTAAGCTTTGGTTTTGTACCTATTTAATCATTTTTACACACCTTTTTAGTCACAGAGTAGAAGATTTTACTACTTGAAACTTACATTAACAACAACAAGTAGTAAGTGCAAGTACATTAGCTTTAAATAGACAAAACTACAAAGAGCCATATGAAAGTGCAGCTTCAAGAAATATATACATACATTTTTTTGTGTTTTGTGTTTATTTTTTTGTGTAGTCGTTTTTTTTCGACATGTGTTCTGTGAACAACTTTGACAACTGAGCAAATTCTATCCACTGATAAAAAGCACCAAGATGGTGTTGAAAGCTCTGGAAAGAGCTAGTAAGTGGACCTTGAGATTATGCCTTCTGTTTTCCAGATCAACTGTAGCCAGTGTTTGTGATCTAGAGTCATATCACTGTATATGGATATAATTAATACTAAATGGCCATGTGGACCCCAGAACATTCCAGACATACAGTATGTGTCCAACATGTAATTCAGATCAGTAATGTGCTGCTACACCAGCTTCCACTCTGTTGGCTTCAGGCTCTCCACAAGATGTGGTACCTGCTCCAGGGATTTGTTTCTATTTAACAACAAGGGCATCAGTGAGGACAGATCAGAACTGGATCACACTCAGAGTTCCAGTTCATCCCAAAAGTGTTGGATTGGGGTTGATGTTTTCCACACCAACCTTGGAAAAAGCATTTCTTTATGGATCTGTCTTTGTGTCATGTTATAACAAGAAAGAGACAAACACAAACCGTTAAAATCACTGTATGCTTGAGGTTGAGATTTCTCTTCATTTGAACTGAGGGGCCCAAAAACAACTCCAGACCAAAAGTATGTGGACAGAAGACAGAACACTCTGCTTCCATGGTTATTGGGTTTGTGTCCAATAATAGGAAAGAAGGGCTATAGCAAAACAGGCTGTGCAAAGTGGTATATTTCTCTCAACTGGCTTCATCTTTATCAGCTCTGGTGAGTGACCAGCTTTTCTCCCCAGGGGAAATTCATGTGTGTGAGTGTGAGAGGAATTCCAGGAGGTTTCAGTGGAGCTCAACTCCAGATCAGAGCAGATATTTCTCAATGGATGATGAAATTCTCCTTTACATTCCTCCTCAACCTTTTAGAAAGCAGTTCTGGACAATGTCACATCACACACAAACGCACACATGCACACACGCACGCACACACTACACACATGCGCACGCACTCTGCCAAACTGCTGGCTCAGCATGCACTATCGACTCCAATACGCACCCAAAAATGATTAGACAAAGTACATTTATGTATTTTTACATAAGAGAATGTTTATAGATATGCATCAAAATATACACATGTGTACAGTGAGATGTATTGTGTACAAAAGGAACAAAGAAAACACATGTATGTTGTAAAGTATGTGAACAGTATTTCTCTTTCAGAAAAAGGATTGTAAAAAACATTGTAACATTCGGAACTGAAAAATCCCCATAAGATTTTCCCACCCACACACACTTTTGCTCCCAGTATACACGCTGGATGACTATAGCTCCAGGTTACCTGTGTGCTTAATATTTAATATCAGAATAATGTATTTGATATGTGCTAAGTATTCACAAATCAGCTGAAATCTTATTAACTTCAAAGGTGATGATATGTCAATAGCAGAGATGGGAAGTAATGAAGTACAAATAATTTGCTACTGTACTCAAGTAGATTTTTCAGGTAGTTTTACTTTACTATTTATTTTTGTGCTGACTTTTTACTTTTACAACACAAATAATTCTACTCCTTACATTTTACAAAATTGGCTTGTTACTTTCAAATAATATCAGTGAAGTTACCGTTATTTTTCACGTCATCAATACCAAATTCAGTCTAGTTGGATGGGAATATACTACGTAAGGGATAATGTAGAGCGAGGTGGTTGTTATAGCGAATACAACATGGAATACAACCCAGAATTATTGTGCTGCAAAGTGTGCCAACCAAAACACCACAAACTGCTGGCTTTCAATAATTTACCATTGAATTTGAAGAACACATAGGTAAATGCATCTTTTTGCTATTTATTGTTTGTTTCAGTAACTTTATTAACTTTACATTAATGGTCAGTTACATTTGTTCTGCTGCTGGCAATGACCATGCCTTGCTTCTCTAGCATTTAGCCCAAGTAACGTTGAGGTTAGCGAGCGTTCACTTTATTTGAAAATGATACAATATCTGCATGTATAGCTTTATATTAAAAACAAATTCAGTAACTTGATTTAGTGTAGCAGTACTTGGTCTGGTCTCAAATGGACTTTATTTTGGGCTATTGTTAACGTTAATGTCCCAAACTTCTCTGACATAAGTTAGAGGACTAAGTTAGATGTTTGAATTCTCACAGAATCACAATTGAATTCATATCTTGCTGCTTACTCAGTCTCTGTCACAATAATCATATTATGGGATGTTGTAGGCTTCACTTTTATCCTTTAAGTACATTTCCAAGCCTGTACTTTGTTACTTTTACTTGAGTAAAGAAGTCAAATCAGTACTTCTACTTTTACCAGAGTATTTTTAACACAAGTATCTGTACTTCTACTTAAGTACAGGAAGTGAGTACATTTGCCATCTCTGGTCAATAGTAGTTAATACTTGATTCTGCAGTCCCCAAGTGGACAAAAAATGCTCATTATTGTGTCTTAATACGGCATAATCCCATGTTTCCAATTAAAGTTGAACTTGATGGGCATATGCAGTAAGCCAGCCTTGGTTTTGTTGGATTTATTATATCGGTTTGCTTTCCACTTGTTTTGTTACCTATGGTTATTACTCTATTGTTCACTGCCTTGTGTTGTAACCTGCTGCTTATTGTCTTTGTTTTAAGATACATATAATTCTAATGTTTCAATTTGTATAGCTATGTTTTGTGCCCTCATGATGATTTATGACCAATCAGAACATTACACAGCATCTTGAAGTGACCAAATCTGTATATATATATATATATATATATATATATATATATATATATATATATATATATATATATATATATATATGGAAATACATTTGAGTTATTTCCACTGAGCAAAATAAAAGTTACATGTGGTTGTAAAATGTATAAGATATTCATACTAAATACATTTTTAATTGAGTTGTAGGCTATTATCAACTCAATAGAGAAAATAATTTCAGTGTACAAAATATATTATTGTTATCAGTATGAATAAAATGTGCACGCACGCACGCACACGGCCTGGACACGTGATTGGTCAGCTTGTTTGAGCTCAGCCTCACAGGTCTGAGATCTGCTTCCACACTTCAGCACAGTGGTGAAAGAGAAATGAAAAAATACTGTTTGTACAAAAATAAAAATGTGAAATGCTAAACTGTGGTCAAACGTATGGTGATTTTTTTGTATCATTAAATGATCTGTCTGTAAATCTGAAGCTTTTTGACCTTTAGGCCCATTTGTTCCTAAATTATAAAATAGTCATACATCCTGGTTTGTTGCTGTAAATCATTTCCATTTTGTCAGATTATATTTGAACGCACAGGTGCTAAAACAAGTGCTGCATTTTGCAGTTGAGTAAAAAGTCACAGACAGACACTGATGGCAGAGATGCACACACAAATATGAAAATATTATGAAAGAATACGTCCCTTATAGGTAAACTGTTACACAACAACTCTGATGCCAGTCTGTCCTGCTCCTCTCATGGACTTTTTTTTTTTATGGAGCACAATGTTCATTATGATGCCTCCGAAATATTTCCAAAATCTCAGTGTGGTCTCTGCAGGGGTGAGTTAGTCCAGACCTCTCAAGGATCCAGATCAGACTGGACCCTGATTTGATAGCAGTAGCCCTGAGGGACGCCATCTGAAGCATGCCTGTTGTTAGATGCAGCACCAGCTGTGTTTCTGACAGAAGGTGGTGATAATAAGAGCACGGGGGTTCTCCTTTGAGCTCCCCCGTGGGCTACACCCCTGTATCTGCCCTTTAGCAGTCAGACGGTACTCGGCACAGGCGCAGGCACCCAGCTGGAGGACGTGTGGCCGTCCATCGGCTCTACTCGCAGGCCGACACGCTGCAGATCTTGCCGGTGTTCTCGGTCCATGGCTGCATGTTCTGCAGGGCGAACAGAGAGCTGTTCTGCAGGCACAGCGGGTCCGGGGTGACCGGCTGGTTGATGGTCTTCTGGAAGGCCTCCTGCTGCAGCTGCATGAGGATCCGGTTGGCCTGCTGCCTCTCCGCCTCCCGCTCCTCCGCCGTCTGCCGCCTGCAACACATCCAACCAAAACTCTTCCTTACTACACGCTGGAGGCTACAGCCTCATAATAATAACAGGATATGTATTATAACAATCAGCGTATTGGTTGTAATGTTTTGTCACTGTTTATTTCTTAACCCTCGTGTTGTCCTCTCAGGTCAAAACTGAAAATGACTTTTTTGATGCATTTTTATCGCTTTTTGATGCTTTTTTTCAACATTTTCTTCATTTTTGTAACACTACCATCAGTATACTTTACACATTACTAACACAAATATATTACCACTAGTTTTAAACTATTTTTTTTAATTCATGGTCAAGAAACCTCTTTATATATCTTTATATATCATTTTATATGAAATTATATCTTTTCTTGTCTTTTGTCAAAGTTTTTTTGGTGAAATAAAACCCAAAATTCAATAAAGTAGTGAACTCATCCTTCATATAACTTGCAAAAAGTGTTATATGGAAAAATCCATGTAATATTTGGACAATTTGGATGAAAGAATCCCAAATGTCTGATCAAGTTCAACAACTTGACCCCAGGACAACAGGAGGGTTAATTATGTAAAAAAGATGTTAAAATATTTGGTCACAAAAAAAAGAAAACAATCAGCGACATAGGCCAGAGGATCTCAAGCTTTTTTCAATAATGTAACCCCTTTAAACAGTTTTTTAAGCCATGTACCCCATAACCATTTTTGATACAAAAGAAAAAGTCTATATAAAGAGGAACAATACAGCAATGTCAGCAATAGATTTACTAAACTAAACAACAGCCTTGTACCTGGAAAACATTTAAATGCTGATGAAAAAAGGCAAAAAAACATTTTAAAACAAACGACAAAACCTTGAAAAAAGACAAGGCAAGAATTGGTCGAAAATAGTAACAAAAACTTCAAAAAAATAGACACAAACTTCAAAAAAACAATAAAAACTTACAGTAGAAAGAAGGAAGGAAACACTAGGGCAACAAAATTGACAAAAAAATCCCAAAAGCGACAAACTTCGAAAATAAGTGACAAAAACTTTAAAAAAGAGAAAAAAGTAAGGAAGAGAGAATAGGTCAAAACAAACGACAAAACAGTCTCTCTGGGCCCCTCCCCGCATCCACAACTATTCTTTCTAGCATCTTTTTGGGCCCTCCTTGAGGTACTGGGTACTCACCCCCCCCCCCAGTCCGACGCCCCTGCTATTGCGTACCATGCTTGCTTGCGGACCAGCCCCAGCCTACAACCAGGACATGGTTAAACCCCGCACCCCAGCCCGTCCACTCCGCTCCCCGCAGTGAGGGACAACTATTCTTTTTTTCGAGGACATCCCGACTGTCTGCCGTCCTGGCTCCCCATTGACATCAGGACAGCTGGAACACGTCGCAGGTCAAAAACACATCTCTTGGCTAAGCAGATGATGGTTAAGAGTAGTTTGGCTTATTTGCAGCTTTAGCTTCTTCTTCTATGTGATTTTTGCTGTTCTAAGTTTGTACTTACATGGTTGAATGCACTGTTTAGTTAAATAAAATGTATTTTACTTCCTCTTTAAAAACCATTTTATTTCTGCTATTTGAGGCTTTATTACTCTATATTACATTACTCCTTTCTGAAGTTTTTCAGTTAAAGGGAAGCTTATTTCTATTCATTTTGTCCACACTATTTATATCAATGATTGTCTAAATAACAGAAACTCTTGTCAGTATAATACAGTCCAACAGCTGCCCAACCTGCAGAGATTAGATCTGCTACTAAAGCTAGAACTCTTGTGTGGACGTAGATTCTTTTTGTCTCAAAACGCTGTTGAACATGTAAACGTAGTAGTGTAGTAGCCTGAGCAATGAGACATAACAGGGACCCAAGAGACCTCCTGGAGCTCTTATAAAAACCACTTAAGGACCCCTGACAGCCGTTAGGAGCCAAATGGGCTTCCAGCCCTCCAAAAAGAATGCAGCGCCTCTTTGGTTGGTGGCTCCAAATATTCCTACAATCCCCCATCTGCTCTGTAGAGACAACATTGGCACTAAGCTAAAACAAACCAACAGACAATGTCTTGTCAAATGAAACGAGATGTCACCTCCATTTGGTGCGTCTGTTTTGGAACCAGGTTTTGACCTGGGCGTCAGTCATCTTCAGGGCCTTGGCGAGGGCGGCCCGCTCAGCGGACGCCAGGTACTTCTGCCGATGGAACCGCTTCTCTAGCTCACAGATCTGCAGCCGAGTGAATGACGTCCGAGGCTTCTTCTTCTTGGGAGGGGTCCTGTTCTGGTAGGGGTGACCTACACGACGTGTTACAGTGAGGGGTGAGAGGGACACTGGACAGGAGGACAGGACAGGACAAGAAGGATAGAACGGCACAAGTCAGGTGAAGTCAGGACAGGACAGAAAGGACCGGAAAGCAAAAGGAAAGGAGACGACAGGAAAGGAAAGGTCAAAGCAGGGTGTCTAGGACAACCAGACAGAGCAGCAATATACTAGCTCTAATGTTGAAGATTAAACATGGCATACAGCATACAGTCTGTTTCATTTATTACTGTAGGAAATGCAACACACGCACTGCATCATTCATTCTTTTCAAGTCCTACATTTATTGTTTCACCATAACACCATTGTGTGTGTTGTGCATGTATTTGCATATTTATTTCTTATACCATAACCTTTGTATATTCAATATTTCAATTGTTGTATGTTTATATATATTTATAGCTTTATAGATTTTTTTTATTGAAGCCATGACCAAAAACATTTCCAGATCTGTTTTAAAAAAAATACAGTATATTGATTTGTTTTTGTATTTATATTTAAGTCATGGCTCATTCAAAGACCTTTGGAGAACTTGTTGTGAAATTTTGACAAAATGATTCATCCCAATAAATAATTACCCAGCGGTATTGTGACTAGTTAAGTTTAGTTTATTTCAATCAATCAATAAATCAATCAATAAATCAATCAATCAATCAATCAATCACATAAATACACAACATCACTTACATAACATAAATGGAGAAAAAAACCCACCTTAGTTAATGCAGTGTCATCTTAACTCGTTTATAAGTTAAGATGACGATAAGGTGTAGGTACAGGTGTAGCTATATATAAAGGTGGTGTTTTTTTCTCCACCTTTTGACGTTTTTGTGTGCCCCCCCCCACGTTTTTGAGGCTTTTCCCGACATTTCTGTCACTTTTTCCAACGTTGTTTTATGGCTTTATGCTATAAAATTCAATGAAACATGCGAAGAGCGCTGTAGGAAGCCATCCACGTTATTTCTTTATTTTATTTCATTTCTTTTTTATTTGGTTGAAGGAAACCCAAATTTATGATATAGAAACTTTTTGAAATGGGTCAAATTTGACCCGAGGACAACAAGAGGGTTAAAGAATTAAAGCTTTTACTTAAATTAGTAAATAATAATAATACAATTTTACAGTAATAATGTATTACTGCTCAGCATCTATAGCCTACATAGGCCCACAGGCCCACATTAATTTCAATATATATATGTATATATATATATATAAAACCATATGCAGTTTTGTTTATATAGCCTACATAGGCCCACAGGCCCACACAAACTTCAATATATGTATACATATACATATATATTTATACTGTGTATATATATATATATATAATATATATATAATACATATAGGCTATAATTAAAACCATATGCAGTTTTGTTTATGATACGTTTCTTATTATAAAATTGTGATTCTTGTTTGTATTGTACATTTTTAACAATAAAAAGCTTAACAAAATAGACTTCTGTCCTACATTTCATTTTTTAAATGTAATTTTCAAATTTTCCAAAAGGACAGTTCAGTGTCCGTAAGTTAGTTCCCAATAGATTTGAACATGTGATTAAGTTTTGTTTTCTCTAAAATGACTGAATGATATATCGAGTCATTAATCACGGATTCACTTGCGAAGTGAAATTCTTTCTTTGGGACACAGGAGCATGCAAATGAATTTGAAGCTATTGATTTAAGCTGTAATAATCTATATATCTGGTGTTAAACGCACGCCTGTGTGTTAAGGGTTAACCCTCCTGCTGTCCTCGGGTTCTCAAAGTTTCTACATCAGAAATTAGATTTTCTTTTAACCGAATTGCTCCAAAATAACACGGATGGTTTCCATAAGACGCTCTTCACAAAAGAAATGAAGGATCACATCTCTATTCATAGAATTGTGGATGTCAATTTTAGAGAGCATTATCCTGACTAAACCTGGACAGATCTGTAATCATTCATAATTTCTGCTTTTTTCATACACAAAAATTAGAACATTTCTTATAGATGAGGTTTATTGAGCATGGACTCCAAAAATAAGTGCTAACTAGTGCAAATAAATAGGGCTACTGGTGTTAACGAAAAAATGCCAAAAACGTTGCAATAAGCAACAAAAACGTAAAGCAAGCATAACGTGGGGGGAAAAGCTGCAGCTTCAGTTATTATAATTACGAAATACGTTGTCTTTTAAGAAATACACTTTTTACACTTTATATTATATTATATTATATTATATTATATTATTTTATTTTATTTTATTTTATTTTATTTTATTTTATATTATATTATATTATATTATATTATATTATATTAACCCTCCTGTTGTCCTCGGGTCAAATTTGACCCTTTAGAAAATATCTATATCTGAAATATGAGTTTCTTTTTAACCAAATTACCATAAAAAAATGGATTGGATTCCTTCCAACGCTCTTTGCAAATACAATGTATCACTTTCATTCCTCTGAACTATTAGTCAAAATAATTCATAATTTCTGCTTTTTTAACTTAAAATAAAAATATTAGGTATAATTCTATAGGCTACAGATGAGGGTTATTGACCATGAATTCCAAAAAGTAGCCTATCCTACTGTAAAACTATGGTATAAGGTGGTGTTAGTGAAAACTAAAAACAAGTCTGAAAAAGGGACGAAAATGTCAAATATGTGTCTGTTTATTATCCCGGGAGGACGACACAAGGGTTAAATGATATTTGATTTATTATTATTAATATTGTAGTAGCCTATACCTGTGAACCTGTCTTTGGTGTAGCGCCGGTTGCTCTCCATCCAGGGGAACGTCAGCGCGCTCATGTTGTTGACGTTCCCGCAGCCGCTTCCCGGTGGAACCGAGGAGTTCCCGCCGCTCACCGGCCGGTGCGCGGGGACACGGATGACCCGCGAGGAGCTCCCGTTAGTGCCGTTCGCATTCACGCCCATGTTCATGTGATAAGCCCCGCCGAGTGAAGGCATCCCGCACGAGCTGCTGGTGCTGTTATATCCGGTGTTCCCATACACATAGCCGGCGCCGTTCACGCCGCTGCTCGCGCAGCTCTCTCGTAGGCCCCGTAGTCCGGCTCGTGCATCCTCGCGCCCAGCATGCAGCTCTGCTCCACGTTACTGAGGATCTGATCGATGCCGAAGCTGATGGGCTCCGCGTGCTGCTGCAGATGCGCCCCCAGTAGGCCTATCCCTATGTGGTCCATGGCCTCCGCGAGACCCCAGCAGCGAGACCCCAGACCCGGCGCGAGGAACGGAGGATGCTCCACGCGCCGCTCCCTGGACTCTGCGTCTGGGCTTCTTCTGCCCGAGCTCGAGCCGTTATCTAGTAAGTGCGGGCGCACGTGTGTGTGTGAGTCTGTCTCTGTGTGTGAGTCTGTCTCTGTGTGTGTGTCTGTCTCTGTGTGTGTGTCTCTGTGTGTGTGTCTGTCTCTGTGTGTGTGTCTGGCTGTACAGTTCGTCCTCGCCCCTCTGCCGCGCGAAGACATCAATCAAGCCGCCAAATAGACAGCGAGAGATTAAAGACCCGGTTTTAGGCCCGGGAACTCTATTGGCTAAAGACTGTGTGAGCTCTATGAAGGCTTCGTGGCACAATTCATAAAAACACAATCAATAAGTTATCTGCTTCACACTCTCCTGGTGGGGGAGCTTTAGCCTAGCAGTCACGCTGATGTATTTTCTGGTTTATCAGTGTAGGTTTTTGCGACCATTTATTTGTATTAACTTTATTTTCTCGACCGCGGAGATGCTCTTTAATTTTCAGTATCCTTCCGCGACGAGTTAGGCAATCCCAATCAAATCATTCCGCCAGGGATGGATGAGTTACAAGTCACAGTCAGAGGATAAACTGTTGGATATCTGGTGATCGAACATTTATTTTTGTATTCTATACTTTGCTTCCCACAGTGTTTCCATTCATTGCTTCTTCAACATTTTTCATACACGATAATGTGTGGTGCTGACAAGGCATGAAGGCCTATATGAAGGGCCCGTTGTCCCATGAATTTACACACTGGAAAGCTTCGAAACGTCACCATAACATTATTTATTTTTACTTTATTTGTATTTTTTTTCCACAACGCTAGGCATGTATCTTTCATATCTCTATAAATCATTAATAGCTGAATCGTCCTTGTTTGGCTCTATTCTGCAGAATTTTGGGAACCTTAATAAATGTGGGCCTAATGGGTTCGGATTGCAGGCTACATAAATCACTGAAAAATGATTGATGTTTAATAAAGGCTACTCATTTATTACCATGGAGCTGGCGCCATTATTAATTCATGTTCAGTGATGATGACATTCCTGCAAATACGGAACATTTTTTTTATCTGTTCATGTGGGAACAGAACAGGAGGACATTTTAATATAATGTATAATAATAAAAACAAATGGCGGGTCATTATTTGGCATTAGGGCAATATTCATTAAAACAATATAATGAATCCGAAATGATCACTGGCTATGGTGGGGTTCAAATGAGAGGGATGTTCATTGTGCCATAACAAATAGATTTGTTTAATATAGATCAGTAATAATGGGACACACACACACACACACACACACACACACACACACACACACACACGCACACACAATCCAATGGCTAATGTAACCATGTGACTCATTGATTTTCTCTCTCCTTCTAAAACCACTGGGACTTAATTACTTAACACGGGGCATTAAGGTGTTTCTATTGGATAGCCGATGCTTTGAGCAGCTCTCATTGGCCAATCGACCGACATCAAATGTTAATGCGTGCCTATCCATACGGAGACACACACGTACACGTTCAGATGTGTGCGAATAACACACATAGGAGACTGGAAACGGCTAATTTACTGAGAGCAATGCGCAGTGTATGGACTAAATGGAACGTATTTAATAACATGGACTTTAAAAAAAACACACAAATGTATTAAACATTGTGATAATCTCAGACATATATGATATAGTTCACACAAACATACTAACAGTGGTACAAACTATTTGGCTTTTATTTAATGTTGCACAATTATTTGTAAGAATTACATTTTGGGATTACTCTGTTCAGTTGGCCCTTTTAAGTATTCCCACATCGGCAGGCCTGAAGCCACGCCCTTCTACTTCCGGTCCATGGGACATATCTTTCGAAAAAATATGAATGGGAGTCAATGACAGATGATAAATATTTTTTTGGTAGGGCCGAATTGTGCCATGCATTTCACACACACACTGTAAATAATATATGTTATATCTCCAGTTATTTCCTATAGATTTCACAGTAACACTACTGTATAGGGTTTTTACAGTAGAATGCAGTAAAGGTATATTACAACCTTGATGACATGACATCACTGTAGTCTAAGTATTACAGTTGAAATCACAGGAGTGAAAGCATTACTGTAAAAAAATCACAATATAGCCACTACTGTAAATAGTAAACTACTGGATTTTTACTTTTTTATCTTTCGTTGTGTTTAATTGTTTTGTATTTTACAGTGAAAACATAAAATACTGTAAATTTACTGTAAAAAGAATTCACAGTAACTTGCCAATCGTTGTCAGTAATTTACTGTAAATTTGACGTTATATTTGTTACAGTGTACAGGGGAAATTTGTAATTAGACGGACTACAATACACTTCCATAATGGTCCATATCCACGACGTTCCAGATCCAGGGTTGCTCTCTTCTTTAATATATTTGGTTCCTCTGTTCTGTTGTGACCATAAAACAATTTATTATCATATTATTTTAGTGAGAACTCATAAATAACTACAAATAACTAATGTTAGGGTAATCTGTTTGTTTTGTGACACGTTTCTTGATTTAAAAAAAATAATATATCAGCCAATATATAGAAATCGGATTTTTGAATAACCAAATATTCATATCGGTATCGGTCTTAAAAATCCTTTATCGGTCGGGCTCTAATTTCTGCTTTTGTCTGTAGATGATTTGGTTGGGCCGGATGGTTTGGGGGGGTGTCCTGAGGTTCTGGGGGCTGTGAGGGGAGGGAGCTAAAGGACAGGGCTAGCCGACTGAGGAGACCCCCCCCCCCCCCCCCCTCCCATCTAATCAGCTGACTCTGGTCGTTCCCTCTTTCAGTTGAGCCGGCTAGAATTTGCCACGATCTCCATGAGCTATCGCGTTGTTGCATTAAAACTTTCAATCTGTTCTCCTCGCTGGTGCTGTCAGTTGTCATTTTCAGGCTCCCCCCCATTCACCTCCTGTTCCCTTCACTCCCAGGGCCCAGGGTTATCCCATTATCAGACGCCCCGGTCTACATCACATCTTTTCATGATCTTCAGGCTTCCTTTATCCCTTCATTAACCACCATCAATGTCTGGACTTCATCGGGGGGGGGCCACAAAATTGACGCTATAACATACCAACCTATTATGCGCCATGCTAACCTTATTTCACTCTTAAATGAAGTCTCTCCTGATTGAAATAGCCACTACTATCAGTACATATTGATCCAAGTAGAACTTGTACACCGCCCTGCTCAGAGCAGGTCAGATGTTAGAATGAAATCTAGTTCTGGTAGACTTCAACAATTCATATCAGACAATTCATATTAAGAATACAAAAAAACTATTCAAAAGCAACATAATATATATAACAAATTAGAACAACAATGATGAACAACCTTTAAAAAAAAGTCCACAAATGAGAGTTCAACCCATTTGTCACCTCACTTCAGCATCATTTTGTGACCTGACTCTTCTCTGTCAAATGTGTCGAAATAATTCAGTGACAGTACAGCACATAAATATGTATACATTTGTATATATGTGTATAAAATATATAGAGCAGAACAGACATGAGGGAGTGAGATAAATGCTCAGCCTGAATCAAATCTACAATTAGTCTGGTTCAGTAAGCTAGACTTTTCAGCCTTTTCGGACTCAGGCTGATATTATGTGACTACTACTACTACTACTACTACTACTACTACTACTAATAATAATAATAATATATTTTCCTGAATAAGATGAGATGCAGATGGAACAGAAAATAGGAAATAGGATTGTCATGACTACATAACTATGGGGTCATTGTTGGTTCTGTGCTTGCTATGTGTTTCCACAGTTTGTCTTATTCTAGTATTACACGTCATGCGATAATATTTATGTTTTATTAAAGCTGTTTTACAACATTCCCATCAGATCAGCTGACCAATCAAAGGACAGATTTCGATCGAAGGGGTGTTGGTTCACACCGTCTCACTCTCAGCTCCTCCTGGAGCCTCCTCTCTCCTTAAGGCACATTCAAGGGATCGGAACAAGGGCAGACCTCAAACCATTTCAGGGTCCCAGGATGGATGGATGGATGGATGGATAGATAGATAGATAGATAGATAGATAGATGGACTTTATTAATTACTTGGGAAATTGCGGCAAGTTACAGTGAAGATAAGTTTTAAAATTTGGGATAGAGTTCCACCCCCAAGAAAACCGAACAGAAAAATCTCTTTGGCTGAATGGGCTTTTCCATCACGGGACAATGTAGTCACATCTTTCTGCACTCTGTGTAGATCTTTTTTTAAAGATTATTATGGTGGGGGTGGGGGGGCTTTTCCCTTTATTAGTGACAGTGGATAGACATGAAATTCCAAAGGCCGAGGGAACTTTATCAGGATGCATAGTATCCTGATCCATGAAATAACTGGCCTTTAACAATAAATCTATGGGAATTTAACATGGGGGGGTGTATACTTATGCCCTCTGTATTTTAAGGAAGAACATTTATTTATGTACAATACATTTTCAATCTGTATATATATAAAATATCATTTTTTGAATATGACAATGATTATAGTTTATGGATTTCCTATCAAGTACTTTAAGACATATATATATATATATATATATATATATATATATATATATATATATATATATATACATTATATATATACTGTACATACTGCATATACATCAACATATATATAAAAAGTCATTTTTTAAATATGGCAATGATTATAGTTTATGGATTTCCTATTGAGTACTTTAAGAGTTTGTTTGTATAGTGAGTGTAGTAATTGGAGAGAAGTGCTGCTTACATGGACGGCATGTGGGTTGATCTTTGTTGTGTACCTTTGCACAGAGTTGGATCCTGGCTGAATGGAAAGAGAACCTGGAGCTGCTCTACTCTGAGACTGACATAAGTTAATAAAGTCTCTCCGTCAGGTCTGAAATAACAGTCTGAGGTACTGAAACACAGAGATAAGTGAGTGATCATCCTGTTGATTTAGACACAATTTACACAGGAAAACCTGTGCTGTATGGACTCCAAGAGAGGCCCACAGCAGGAGGAAACACACACACACACACACACACACACACACACACACACACACACCCCACACACACGCACACACACACACACACACACACACACACACACACACACACACACACACACACACACACACACAGTGGGAAAACATTCTCTTAAGGGCTTTGCCATTGATTTGCTGGAAAGAATCATTAACAGAGCAAGTCACTTTCTAACTTGAAGCACCCATTTGTGCTACATTCAGTTCACAAATGTGTTCTTTGCTTTTTGTATTCCTTGGTGTGTGGTCTGTCCTGCTGAGAAGGAGGTGGTGCACCCTAAAAGTCTGGTCTGTGTTAAAATAAAAAGAGATCTGTAGTTAGCATGAGCAGCAAGCATGACTGAACAGATCAACAGTGAGACACGTATTGAAACTCAAAATACATCGAGAGAAAATTGAACGAAAAAGACTGCACCACCCACAGACACAGTGATGTCTTGGTAGTGAAGTGCAGAAAGTCCACAACGATAACATTGATTGTGTTTTCTTAAGCAGGAGTATTACTGTTATACTATTAATACTAGTATTAGTATTTGCTGCAACGCAATGTGATGTCATCTCGCACACCGCTTTGTTGGCTAATTAAATACTGTTTGTGCAAATGTGAATTCCTGGTAGTTGACTTTGTAACACGAACACCGTATTTCTATAACCTGGTCCAATCAGACTCTGGTCCAGTAGCCTGGTCCTACCAGACTCTGGTGCATTAGTCTGGTCCTACCAGACTCTGGTCCAGTAGCCTGGTCCTACCAGACTCTGGTCCATTAGCCTGGTCCTACCAGACTCTGATCCATTATCCTGGTCCTACCAGACTCTGGTCCATTTCATTAGTCCAGAGAGTCTGGCCTCTCTTCATTGACAAGTGTTAACTTCCTTGAAGGCGGGTCCTCTGTTGAAGTTTAAAACTATTGGATCTGCCCAGAGCCACTCTGGATCTGCCAGAACCAATCACTAACGTTTGGTCGTGACGCACAACTGGTCAGAATAAACAGAACAAGCCCTTCAGCAAGCAAGCTAGCTAACTAACCGTTAACTACCTGACCAATAGATTAGCAAAATTAACAATGTACTGTTTCAGTCACAGCATATGCAAGCACAGTTCTTCCCATATGAGAGACAAATTCAGCTCATTATGTGTAAGCAGTGTCGCATGAAGTCATTCCTTTTATTATGTATGGTGGAATTAGCAAGCTAGCTAACTAACGTTAACATCCCCCTGGAGATGGAGGATCTGTTTAGCCATCTCCTGGTGTCTGTTGCTCAGCAGGGATCTAAGCAGATGGACCGTAGGCTGCCGTTGCTGCTGATCCAAGCAACGCTGTTTTGTTGTTATAGCAACTGTCACAGCGCTGACAGTTTATTTCCAGGGTGATTAGGGGCTGTTATAACCTACGAACGTGCTCAGATGCTTAACCCGACTATGGTTAAAGGTTCAGTAGGTAACTTTTGTAAAAATGTATTTTTTACATATTTGTTAAAACTGTCACTATGTCCTGACAGTAGAATATGAGACAGATAATCTGTGAAAAAATTAAGCTCCTATGGCTCCTCCCTGTGTCCCTGATGCCATTTGGCAGAAATGCACCGCTCCCGGTCAAAACAGCCAATCAGAGCCAGGAGGACTGTCTTAGCAGTGTCAATCACTCTCGTGTACGCGCTGCTCATACCCCCCCCCCCCCCCCCCCGCACAGCGCGTACCGTGTTCAAGCTCAAGACTGCCCGTGTGTTGCAGCTGTGCTAATCACGGAGAAACAACTTTTCAGGAAAACTGCCAATTTCTGGAGTGACACCTGCTCAGAAAACAAAGACGGGCAAACAGAAGAAGACCGATGACGAAAAGCGAGCTAAAAGAAAGAATTAAACCGAGCCCGAAATAAAACGAGGGTCAACATCGAAGGTTTTTCAAAGGTGGAGGGAGCTACGCCTCCTGAAAGGATTCAACACGGATTCAATCAGAGCTAGCCACATTTCTGCTTGACATGTAAGTATCCCTGCTGGATTTGTTTCATTTATTAATAACTAGCTACACAACTAAGCTTGCGATGGTTACAGTATCGCTGGTGATAGCGCAAATCTCATTTTACTCTGTAGCTTGTTGCTAGCTAAGTCTAACAGTTAGCTTGTTAGCTTGTAGCACGGCAGGAATGTTGTAGCTAACTCGTTCACCCTCAGTATAAGCAATATTGTTTCGATACCTACATTTAGTAAGCCTAAATGTGTTTTTGTCGATCATAATTAAATGCAGCTATGGTGAAACTACTTTAATTGTGCGCTGTCCCTGCCCCTGTGTCTTCCCCCTCAGGATTGGAAATCAAATGTCTGACACACATTCTTTATGCTCCTCCAACAGGTCAGACATGGCCCAGACACAGAGGCACGTGAAGGAATCGTCTTTCAGTCCAAATCAAGATGTTCAGTATTTCCTTGTGTGTACTTTGCAAAAAAAGCTGATTTATTTTACCCATATGCAAAATAAAACCTAAGCCATATTTCTAAGATGTTGTTATTCCTTGGCCTAGTGAGCTTCCTCAGTGATTCATCATTCCTACTGAAAGTTAAGTGTTTTAAATTGATCCAAAAGGTAATTCAGTAATGTACTGTGTAAAGTGCTGCTTTTGTTCTCACAAATAAGCGATTACATAAACATTTTTAATCCCTTTTTTATTGAAAAATATTTCCAAAACTTTTAATAGAAATATTTTAAATAAGCAATTTTTTTACATAAAGTTTTAAAAGCACAGCACACAACAGCTAAACCCTCCTCAGAATAAAGCCCCTGTATTGTGTGGAAAGCATCGGTGGCCCTGCTTACTAGCCTGCGCGTTCACGGCAGGCTCGAGGAGCTGTGGAGGGGGGCTGTAGCGCAGCAGAGAGCAAGGGGGAGGAGCCTGTAAGGTGTGCTTGTTCAAATTTTTAGGCTAAGTCCACGTTTCCTCAAAACTACCTACTGCAGCTTTAATAAGGTGTATGCATGCAGGAATCCCCTGGTTACTGATGGAGTTCTCTAGGTCTGTTACCGGGTTACGAGAACTCCGATTTTAACCGGGGTTAGGTCTTTACCTTTTGAGAAAACAGAGTATTGCCTTCACACGAATATACACTAAATACACTAAATGTTGGCAATGGCCATTGAAATGGTCAGGGCTGTTATTACACGGCAGTTCGAGAAATGGTCACGTAATTTAATCTATTTGATTTGTGTACATGAACACGTTTATCTCGTTTTCTTCGCGTTGGTCGTATTTCAATGGGAAGCGTCATTTGTGATCACAGCAAGATTGACACTGAGAAGATGACGTAGCATTAAGAGCGACTACAGTAGCGCATAGCATGAAAACCCGAAAATCTGCGTAGGGAGGTTGGTTGGGGCGGGGGATCAATCAAACAACACAGGACTTTCACCCAGGAGACCGGGTATCGTGTCCCGAGTGTCCCTTGTGTCCTTAACCCAACTGTTGCTTTCTTCTTTTACTAAACCCAACCGTGCCGTTATTGTCCCATGTCCCGTTATTGTTTCCCTAAACCCAACCAGTCCCGCTGTATACAGTTATGCAATTGTTGGTATTATAAAAAAAACCTGCTGACCATCACGAAAAAAACAATGTGCTGACCATCACGAAAAAACGCGATAAATGTGTCCGTGTACACAAATCAAATAGATTAAATCACGTAACCACCTGCGTGGCTGAACTTACAATATCCCAGCACAGTACCAGCTGGTCTGTGTATAGTCTGCTGTTTCTCTCGGTCTCTATTTGTCTGTCTGTCTCTGTTCAGCTTACTTATTTCAGTTTAAATTTTTGTCCAACCTGTCCACTGTCTCACACTGGCACTAGTGTTGTCCCTCTTATGAGGCAAAGGACTGCTGTTTTCTTTCCTGCTGTGATTGACAGCTCCCTATCAGTGCACTTATCATCTGAATGTCAAGGACTTCCAGAAAATCCCATTTTCAGGTGATTGATGGAAGCCAGTCAGCAAATGAAGAGAGAGGGATAGAGATAGAGTGAAAGCGAAAGAGTGAATCACAGAGACAGCAAGAGGAGACAAACTTTACCAATTAATGTGGAAACAGTGACATTTAAACAAAATGTTTAAATATTTTTTACAGCCGCAGTCAATGAATTATAGTGCATTATTTACGTATCTGTATGTATGAATGGTTCATGAGAACAGTCTGAAGAAAGGCCCCCACCTATGTTGCCGGGACGTGGTTGGAGCCTTGACAATGTGGCCTTCAGGACAGCCGGAGATACCGTGACGTCTTAAAATGTAACTTTTTTCTTGTTGGGTTTTGGTTTTCTTTGGTATGGCCTGTTACAGCAACCCTCTCCATGTTGCATTGGTGTACAACATTACTAACACAAACCAGAACTGTAACAGTTTCCCATATAAGGCCTCTTGTCAGTCAGGTTCAGTCTTGTTGACCTCTTGAGGAGAATAGATTGAATGGATGATGGGAGGAATGGGGAGGAAACTGGGAATGCTTGATGCTTGGCCCGAGCTTTCAGAGCGGATAAAGGCATTTCTAATGTAGGATTATAGATGGTTGTGTGAATTTCCACAGAGAAAGATCCATGTTGGCATCAAGCATCAAGCTGACTGAATTCTAAATATGGATAACCAATAATGCTTTAAGAGAGTTCTTGAAACCTTAAAGGGGAGCCATGATGTCCCTACATTGTTTTCATTTGTTCCCATGCTGCAATAGGAGAAAAAAACACTGTGGCTTGTTTGCATTTCTTTAAACCAATCACAATCGTCTAAGCTTGATTGAACATTTGCACACAAGCTCTGGCGTGACGAACTCCCCTTAAAGTAAACGCCATATTAAATATTAGACGAAGTTAAGTGTTCCCTTACCTACAGTAACATTAGCTATTTCAAATCGCTGAATAGGTGGTTTAATGTAATTGGCTCTTACCATATTAAAGGCAGGGTTGGTATTTATTTCCAATATACAGTACCAGTGAAAAGTTTGGACACGCTTTCTCATTCACTTGAATACACTTTTTTATAAATTGTTTGAAATGGTCTTTACACCCCGGCAGCAATAAATAACTTTCGGGCTCTGAAAAAGGTGTGCTGCTGTGATCAATTTCAATTCAATTTTATTTATAGTATCAATTCATAAGAGGCTCTTGGTAGGCGGAGTTGATGACCGGTTGGTGGTGTGATGAGACACTTTACAGATAAAAAAAATAGTAGTTTGAGGTTCATAGCACCCCATTTCGCAGAGCGTAGCAGGGTGTAACAGGGCATCGCAGAGCGTAACAGGGCATCGCGAGCGTAGCAGGATGTAACAGGGCATCGCAGAGCGTAGCAGGATGTAACAGGGCATCGCAGAGCGTAGCAGGATGTAACAGGGCATCGCAGAGCGTAGCAGGGTGTAACAGGGCATCGCAGAGCGTAGCAGGATGTAACAGGGCATCGGAGAGCGTAGCAGGATGTAACAGGGCATCGCAGAGCGTAGCAGGGTGTAACAGGGCAGCGCAGGGCGTAGCAGGATGTAACAGGGCATCGCAGAGCGTAGCAGGGTGTAACAGGGCATCGCAGAGCGTAGCAGGATGTAACAGGGCACTGCAGAGCGTAGCAGAATGTAACAGGGCACTGCAGGATGTGTAGCAGGACCATGGCAACAGCTGCAACCATGATTTTGGAGCCTTCCTGATCCAAGGAAATGTGCTGGGATCCTGTTTTCCTTGTTATCCTTCCTGATACTGTACAAATGGCCACCAATCACTGCCCCGTGGTCCGCTTGGAAGAACCAACCTGCCCCTCCCGTGGCGAGCCAGTGCTCAATGCGGATTGTCGCCGCCGGAGTTATTGCATGTCTAATGGAGTATGGAGGAGAAAACTCAGCAAAAGTTGCCACTGCCACGGTCACTTTCAACCGCCCGCCCTGCTAAAAAGGAAAAATGAGAAGAAAAAAAGCAGAGTGAAGCTGAAAAAGCAGCGATGAAGCGGTGCTTGTGCACATCTGTGTGTGTGCATCTGTGTGTGTGCATCTGTGTGTGTGCCCTGAGGGTAAGACAGAGGCCCGAGGAGATGCTACTTTCAAATCTTGCCAACGAATGTCTCTGGTGCTCTGTATAGGATGGAGAACTAGCCATACTGACCACTCAGCTGATCTCACAGAAATGCTTTTTTTTGTTTATTTCCTATTTATCCCACTACTTCTGCTTTTCCTGTTAGTGTTCAGGGGATTAGGGGACCCAATTGCAGAGATTGGCAGGCAGGCAGGAGAGAGTAGATAATGAGATTTATTAACAAAAGAGTCCAAAACAACACAGGGATCCAAAATGGAAACCAGGAAAAAACAAAGTACAAAAATCCCAAAACTCAAAAATAAAAAAAAAACTGGGTAAGGAGGTAACAAGAAGCAGGTAACACAAGGGCTGGGAAACAGGTGAGAAACATCAGGTAATCACAAGGGCGGGAAAACACAAGGAAGTAAAATTGTCAAAATAAAACAGGAAACAGAACAGACACTCACGGGACGACAAAGACAGGAACTACAACTCGACAAGACAAGGGAGCAAACACGGACTATGACATGAAACAGTAATAAACAGGGAGCAGAACATAAAAGACAAGACATGACACCAAAACCATAACATTTCCTAATCAATGTGAAATTATGTGAATATTTTTTGTATGTAAAAAAGTTAACCCAAGTGACATTAGGGAGTTGGTTTACTGAAATGTACCATATCAAAGCAGAATATAAGGTATTTAAGAAAAGTTCTACGCACCATTTCTACACACTGGTTGACAGTTTTATTAATAACTTTGCAATGTGCACAGTATTCATGACCAGCTCTAACCATCTTCTGCTGGGGCCATGTGGTTGCAATAACAGTGAGCAAAGGCACAAGCATGGTTATTATAATTTGCTTAACCCTCATGTTGTCCTTGGGTCAAATTGACCCGTTTTCAGTTTTCTGGGCTGTCAAAATAAGCGCTGAAAAAGTTAACATTAAAAATATCAAAAATCTTTGGAAAAAACACCAAAAATGTAAAAAAAAAGCACCCACAACATTGAAAAAGTGTAAAAAATGTTGAAAAAACGATAATAATGTTAAAAAAGTGACCATGATTGACAGGAAGACAACACAAGGGTTAATTTTGTGTCACATGAAAACTAGAATACCATGACTTCACGGCCCTTTACTTTCCGCAATTTGGAATACTTGTGTTGGTTTCCCTGAATGCAACACACGGACACTTTTGCATATTGAGTATATCCATTAAGTGTATTTTGTAATTGTACCATGTTATCTGATGTGTGTAAGGCTTTGGTTTTAGATTTCAGCTTTGTAGAGGGCAGTTTATCTCAAACACATTGACTTCATTGACTGTGACTGGATGGATACTGACCTTTTTATCAAACCATTTCATCTACCAAAAAATGCTGGAAGTTGCTTCACAAGGAAGTTCTCTGAAATAGATAGAGATACCAAGCTTTGTTTGACATTACATGACACATTCTTAATTAAAGGGCACCATAACTGATTTTTGTCTAAATTAAAAAGTGTAATCAGTTCCATTTCATTCCGTCAGAAGTGGTCAAATGTTCTAAAATTGGCAGTTTCAATCATAATTTTTTTTTTTTTTAAATTTCATACAGTGTTATTATCAACACTCAATCTGTCAACCATGTTCACAGTTGGCTCTGTGGTAACAAGTTAGGGAAGCATTTGTCATTAGAGCTGAAGTCATAGACACAACAACGGAGCTGGGATACTGCAGTCCATCTCTGGAGCCCTGCTGAATCCCCCTTTTTAGACCAAACACAATCTATCAAACAGCCATCAGTGGAACTGTGTGCAAATACCACCATGATAATTACATCACATATATATATATATATATATATATATATATATATATATATATATATATGACATGACATCTCTGACATCTCTCCATTAGTGCATGTATAGGTACTGAACATGTGTGTGTAGTTCAGGCCTGTGTGTAATGTGTGTGATAACAACAGAGTGTAAATTGTAGTTTCCCCTTGCGGGACTAATAAAGTATACTCTATTGTTGTCCCATAGTAGAACATGGACATGTCTCTGAGCTGACTATCTGGAGCAGACAGTAGGTAAACATCACTTAAGTCTCTCTTCATCTGGAAAACTCCTGATTGCCTGCTTAAAGTCATATCATGTTACTGACATGTTTTACCCTCTGGGGCCTAAGCCATTTTTTCTTCCAATATTTGGGTCACATGGTTTACTTGTGTAGTAGTGCTTGTATAACCTCAACCACAACAATGCAAATTATAGAATTCTTTTTCCAGGGAGCGCTGACAAAAGGAAAAACTAAATGACAATTTGATCTCACAGAAATGTAGTGAAATCACACAGAGAATAATAATGAGCAAAGGCACAAGCATGGTTATTATAATTTGCTTAACCCTCACGTTGTCCCTGGGTCAAATTGACCCGTTTTCAGTTTTCTGGGCTGTCGAAATAAGCGCTGAAAAAATTAACATTAAAAATATCAAAAATCTTTGGAAAAAACACCAAAAACGTCAAAAAAAGCACCCACAGACGTTTGGCTTTTAAAATGTTTTTTTTTTTTCCTTTTTTTGTGAGATTTATTATTTTATGGTTGGGCCCCTTGACTTTCTCCATCACAGTGTGAGTCAGAACTAGAACATGAAGCTGGTGGACTACTTCCACTTGCTACTGTTCATCTGATGGTCAGTGGCACCACATCATCCACAACTCCAAACCGGGACCCCTGTTAGTGCAGTTTCTGGCCGCATAAGTATCCATGGCAGGGTAGTGAGCCAAGATCCCCTGCCCGCCTAGTAGCAGTCCCTTTATGGACTTTGTGATTTCCATGATTGAAAGTTATGCCGTTTTTCCACTCCATGGACTCGCCTCGACTCTACTCGCCTTATTTGGTTTCCCATTACGAAAGAAAGTCCCTGGTACCTGCTTTTCGCCAAGCATGTTTCCTTGGATCAGAGAGACCCCAAAATCATGGTTGCAGCTGTCGCCATGGTCCCGCTACACCTCCTGCGATGCCATGTTACATCCTGCTACGCTCTGCTGTGCCCTGCTACGTCCTGCTACGTCCTGCTGTGCCTTGTAATGCAGCACAATTCCCCGCTGAGCCCTGAACTACTACAAAGAACTACTACAAACTACTATTTTTTGGGACTGTTATTGCCACTCTTCATTTTAACCCCAACCGGTCGTCAGACACCGTCTACCAAGAGCCTGGGTCTGGGTCTGGGTCTGGGCCTGGGCCTGGGTCTGGGTCTGTCCCAAGTTTCTTCCTAAAAGGAGTTTTTCCTCGCCAATGTCGCACTGTTGCTTGCTCTGGAGGAAACTACTAGAACTGTTGGGTCCTTGTAAATTCTGGAGTGTGGTCTAGACCTGCTCTGTCTGTAAAGTGTCTCGAGATAACTCTTGTTATGAATTGATACTATAAATAAAATTGAATTGAAATTGAATTGCTAACAGGTACTTTTTGTAGTACTCAGCCGAGGTTCCAAGCGAGCTGAGGCGATACCAAAAGGTGACGTGAAAACTTGCAGACTGCTGATTGGTCAAAGAGAATTGTCACTAATCACTGCTAGCAACAGATGGGGTTGTTAAAACCAAACAGTCAGGTCAGACTATTGTGGTCTGTGAGAAGTGAAAGCTTTGACCAAGAAGATAGTTCTTGGTAATGCCAAGAACTATCCAGGTTACTGTGTGCTACCGTAGGCTATTACCTTCACTTTACCCACTTGAGACAGCATAGTCCATTTGCAGACATTAGAAGCATCAGGATAAACTGGCCATCAGAGGTAGGATACAACACTGACCAGTCTCTGAGCTATTCTGTCAAAGGGAAAAATCGTCTTTTTAATCAAAGTTGTCAAATTCCCCCTAACAAAGTCTTGCTCCTGGTTCAATCGGCTGGCCAAGGGAATCAGGTTTGCATAATGGTGCGTGTCCACCATGAAGCGTCATTTCCCCGCTTCCCATTAATTGTTTATGTGAGCAGCCGTGCAATGCATTCTGGGAGAGTTGGAGGAACATTGGAGAAGCAGGGTGTGGAGTCGCCCGCTCCTCATTTGCATAAAGTTGAATCCAGGCTACTTTATGCAAATAAGGAGCAGCAGCGTGCCTCGCTAACTCTCTAAACGTAGGAAAATCTTTTAACCCTTGTGTTTTCTCCCCGTCAAAATTGAAAAAAACACTTTTGCAAGGATTTTTATCGATGTTTTTAACTTTTCCTTATGTTTCTGTCCCAACACTTTTGATGCTTTTTTCTCTCAATGTTTGTCACTTTTCTTACATTTTCAACACTACATAACACTAACTTATTAACTTTAGTTTTACAGTTATTTTTGGAATTTATGGTCAATAAACCTCATTTATAGGAAATTATACCTAATGTTTGAGTTAGAAAAGCAGAAATTTGGAATTATTGAGACTAAATTTAAAGGAATGGATGTTGATGATAATCACAGACTGGAATATGTCAACTTTTACTCAATACTATTTCAAAAACACTTCCATTTGTTTTCAAATGCTATAAAATTAAATAAGATGCCCCAAAATTAATGAAAGTAGAGATTTGTACTTGGCAAAGAGCGTTGTGTGGAATCAATCATGTTATTTTGGGGGAATTAAAAAGAACATTGATATAGGACAACAGGATGATAAGATGAGGGTTAAACTTGCTTAGGCATTTCTTGCATAAAATGTTTTTTTGGAATACACCTTGGTGAACTATTTTTTGTAAAATAAGTTCTCCAAATGAGCTGCTATTATAATGTGTTTTGAAATATGGGAGCAGACAGCCCCACGTGAAGCATTTGTCCAATCAGGTGCAGCCATGGCGGCTGTCGAAGGCTGTAGCCTGTTTTCTTTGCTTGTCAGTGGTCAGTGAAGAAAAACTGATAGCTTTTATCAGGCTAATTGATGATCAACTATCGTATCAGCAGCTAAGAAATGTGATTCGTGGCATTTCTAATTACAATGTCAGATGTTCTTATTGAACAAGGCCCAAACATCAAATAATGAGGTAAGCATTTGTAAAAGAAAGAAGATTTCATGCTCTGATGTCAACAATTACTGCTACTCTCGGCCCGGGGTGACATCATACCAGTCTGCTTTTTTATATATATTTTTTTGCTCCAGGCACACTACTGCAGGGCTTACATTACATACGGCTACATGCTAATGCTAGGAAAACCTTTATTGTGGTCCCAGTTGTAATTTCTCCCCAATTTTGTCCCCTTCATACGCTAGTACAGTCCATCACTCTGGCTGCAACAGACTGTTCAGGGACAGCACACACACACAAACACACACACACACACACACACACACAAAACAGGTGGACTGTGTCCGGTGAAACGGTAGCCCCTGTCAGCACCCTGAGGCCCCACCAACCCCCACCATCCTCCTAGTGCATTGTGGGTGCCTCCATCCTGTTCCATGGCCCCGCAGGTCGAGTGTGCGCTTCCTGTAGTGTGTGTCACTTTGGATGGGATGAGTCGTAACTATTGTGATTTCCAGTTCTCATTCAACCATCCAATGCAGCTGGGAGGCATCCCGCAGGACAGATGGGATCATGCTATTGGAGTCATCACTGCACTGCCATACATCTGCAACTACATGTATCACGTTCACTGTTTTAAGAGGTGTATTATTCTCAAAGTGAAAGAGTCTAGAGTAATAATAATAAAAACAAAAAAATTCTGCAAGAAATGTTTACAGTTGACAACTACTTGTTGCACATCAAAATAACTTAAATGCGTGAGAGACAGAAAATACAATAGAATAGAACAGGATAGAAAGCCTTTATTGTCATTATACACAAGTGCAGTACTTGTGCAACGAGAATGAAGCAACCCCTTTACAGTGTTGACACAAAATATAAAAAATATAAAATATAAGTAATGCAGAAGAAGAAGAAAAAAAGAGAGGGGGAACGTGATGCACAGATCCTGTTTTCACCCTGTGTGTTTAGGTCTCTGTTTTAGCTACAGAGTGAGACACCTCCCTGGTTTAGCTGCAGAGTGAGACATCTCACTTCTATCTTATCTTTGTCTGTCTTTCTCAAAAGTCCGGTGAATTCCATGGACACAAAACCATCTGACATGAGGTTCATACTCAAATCAGAGAGTGAAGACAAAGTTCTCTTCTGATGGAAGGTTTCTATTATAAATGTTCTGCTGAGTGTATATACACATTGCAGATTATTTACTGTAATTTACTGTAAATTTAAATTAAGTGTGGCCTGGATTCACACATACAAAAAAATACATCAGATTATGCAGAATTAAGATACTGAAATTCAAAATATACAGTAAATCACTGTAAATTAAATGTTAAAACCCATAATGCAATGTTTATTACAGTAATGAACCAGAAAAGAAAATTATAGTATTTTACTGGGCATTTTGTGGTAAGTAACTGTAGAAATTACAGCAAAATCTAACAGTGTATGTGACACACACACACACACACACACACACACACACACACACACACACACACACACAAATAAACTCAAAAAGGTATCCTTATTGGCAATGTAATGCCAAGTATGTAATGTCTCTCTTTTTTAATTAACACATTTAACCTTATATGCAAAGTCCAAAGATTATCATATTACATGTTCACTGATAACAACTTGTTACATTAATATTTTGTCCACCTCCTACAGGAATGGTCCAACAACTCCGTGTGTGTGTGTGTGTGTGTGTGTGTCTGCTTGGCATTCCAAACCGGTAAGTAAAACTACAGAGTAGACCCAGACAGCCAGTTCATCCCCAGCACTCTCTGATCCCGTCAATCAGCCACTTATGTTTATGGAGTTAAAATATCGTTGCCTAGCACCATAGTTGTTCACTGCAAACAATGGATTCAAAAAACTAAACTCACTTTAGTAACATGTAGTAATGCAAATGCTACAGAGCAGATGCCATGTCTTCCATTATTATTGTATTAGCAACTGATTATAATTTAAGTTAGATACATGTAACTGTAATATTTTACTTAAACCTTGTGTTGTCCTCCCAGATCAAAACGGACAAAACTTTGACATTTTTGTACCTTTTTCAGATTTTTTTTAGTTTTCACTACCACCACCTTACCACTAGTTTTACTACTTTATGGAATGCATGGTCAATAACCCTAATTTAAATAGAATTCTACCTAATATTGGAGATAAAAAAGCAGAAATTATGAATTATTTTGACTAATAGTTAAGATCAGAGGAATGAAAGTGATCAATTGTATTTGCAAAGAGCGTTGGAAGGAATCCAATCCATTTTTTTGTGGTAATTTGGTTAAAAAGAAACTCATATTTCAGATATAGACATTTCTTAAAGGATTCAAATTTGACCTGAGGACAACAGGAGGGTTGATGGTTTATTTATTCAATGTTGTATGTAATGTAAAGTGTAATGCTATTATAGATAGATAGATAGATAGATAGATAGATAGATAGATAGATAGAGTTATTGATCCCAATAAAATGGGAAATTACAGTGTTAAAGCAGTAGTCACACAGCACAGAATATAAATATAAATGAAATACTAGGATACAATATACATACATATGTTCTTGTATTTTATAATAATAGGAATAAAATACAAGAACAAATGTATAATTTGGGAACACAAAAATGTGCAACTGCTTAAATAGTAATGATAAATATGTAAATAAACCAATTGTGCAGGTTGCACATAGTGCATTATTGTGGATGCATTATAAGCAGAAACAGAATCAGAATATGTGTATTTATTTATTTATTTTTTACAGTTTTTATCAGTGATCCAAAATGAAAATCTACAGAACTGAGCGGATTGTTTTACTATTTTATTTTATTTAAAAAAAAATTGTTTAAGCTTTGGTCAATCTGTGGAAAATTCTGTGGAATTCTGCGTCCGCTGATTCAGTGTGGCCCTGGTAATTATGTCCAATTACTAATCCTGTTATTGATTTAGATATTGTTGATACTTTATATATATATATAATTAGTTATTACTAGAACAGGTCAGGTCTTATGGTCAGATTAACAAAACAGACATTAACAAGTGAACACAAAAACTGTTTAGACTATCAAAAAAACTAAACACACACACACACACACACACACACACACACACACACACACACACACACACTTCAAAAACAGACTTGCTGGTGCCTGTGTAGCCCCAGGGGTGTGTGTTGCTGCCTTAATGACGTTCTCAGATCCAGATCAGTCTCCTTAGCCTCACTCAAAAAAAAAAGAAGACGGGGGGGGGGGGGGGGGAATGAGATGCAGCGTCTAATCCAGGGCCTCGTCCTTCTACTGCAACCTCTGCTCCGTCTCTCTATCTCCTCCTCTCATCTGATTTTTAGCTTTTCCCTTCCCTTCTTCCCTTCTGCCTCCATTAGAGCCGCTTTACAGTTGACGCATCCAAGTTGACGCCAATGTGACGTCCAAATGATGTAGATCTCGCTGGAGCACCACTCTATATTTTTCAGCGGCGGGCAACAAAGCGGAAACAGGAAGACTCTCTGTTGGGGTTAAGCTGAGTTATTTTATGGTGAATGAAAGGCTTGATCTGATGAAGTAGGACATCGTAAGCCTCTCCTCTCTAAGCGTAGCTCCCATGGCGCCATTTTGATGCTACCAAGCCATCACCTGCTGTTAGCATCCCATTGACTGCCATTCATTTTGGCGCCACTTTGACAGCGAATAACTACATCTGAAGCGTTTGCAGACTCTATTTGTCTGTTGTTTATTTCTAAAGAAACACGACAATGTCTAAAAGGCTCCGTTACCTTGTAGCTCACGTTATGGCTCCATAGCAGACATTTTTGTAAAAATAGGCTAACGATTGTGTCATAACCACGCGAGGAATCACCGTATTGTCAGGAAAAGCTCGCAGACAGTTTGGACTTCATCAGCTGTTTAGGTTTAATTACTAATGTTAACTAGCATGTTAGTTAGCATCAATTAGCCTGTGCCTATGTTAATGTTAACTAGCATGTTAGATGCAGAGGTGGGTAGTAACGAGTTACATTTACTCCGTTACATTTCCTTGAATAAGTTTTTGAAAAAATTGTACTTCTAGGAGTAGTTTTAAATCACTATACTTGTACTTGTACTTGAGTAGATTAGTGAAGAAGAAACTGTACTCTTACTCCGCTACATCAGGCTACAACGAGCTTGTTACTATTCTTTTTACCTCTTTGGTATTCTACGCGTCATCGTTTTTACCCCAGCGTACGTCTCATTTTAATGTTTTATTTTGACAGAGAGAGAGAGTCTTCAGCTGAAGGCTCTACCACGTGACTATGTTTCACCAATCAAACGTCGTTGTGCAGTCACGTGACCATACTCGATCTGTATATATATATCTATGGGCGGGACAGGTTAGTTTTACAGTCGTAGCAAAACAAAGATGTCAGAATCAACCGTCGCCAAGGCAACACAGACGTGGAGGACCCCCCCGGCCTCATAGTGAAAGCATGGTTACCTTTTAGGAAAATTGTGAAACAGCAGCTACATCATGCGCCGTCTTCTGTGTCGACCAAAACAATCGGACATGTGAGCGTCCAACAACTCAACATCTAACCTGAGGAGACGTAGCGGTAGTTGTAGTTGTTGCTGTGGAGGGGTGGATGTTTGTCTTTTAGGTTACATACAGTATGTTTAACATGCAGTAGCCATCCACATTTGATGTGACAAGTCTCTCAATTAAGCTATTTTGTAATTAATGAATTCATTTTAATTTATTTTATTGATTGGATGTTCTCATGACATCACATTTGTGCTTTGCTGCGTCTGCTGTATAACGCCCTTTACTCTCCCCTCCTCTCTAAACCATTTGAACAGACCTGTCTAAGTCCAGCCAAGACCAACTCTGTCACTTCATTAAGTTGCAATCACATTGACAAACTCAAGTGCAGCACTGCTGTTTTTCCATTGGCTTGTGTGTGGAAGGTTGTGGTTTCTATGGTTTTCAGTTAAACAGTTCATTCATGGGTGTTGCATTAGTGAGCTGCAATGCATAATATTCAGCATGTGACACTCAACAATTTCTTTTGCAAAATGGCAACTATTAAACCCAAACTATCTCTCTCTCTCTCTTCTGTGTGTGTGCGTCTTAGTGATTTAGACAGCAAAGCTATAGGCGGCTTTATGCTTCAGTGGGGTAGCCTACCTAAGCGGCCAAGGTTATTTATTACCTGTGCGCTGGTGTCTGCGTCGTTCGAACATATCTCTTTTTTTAATATTTTTTTGGGCATTTTAGGCCTTTATTGTCACAGGACAGATGAAGCCATGAAAGGGGAGAGAGGGGGGGGAATGACATGCAGCAAAGGGCCGCAGGTTGGAGTCGATTATCATTCTGCATAATCTCACACACACACACACACACACACACACACACACGCACACACACACAAACACACACACACCAATGGCCACACTTTTTTTTTTTTTTTTTAAGTTATCTTTATGCCTTTTGTGTCTTGAAGTGTCTGTACATATAACACTATATGTTTATATTTGCAGATATGCAAAGAGGTATTGTACATGTGCTTACTGTGATGAGAAACGTACAGAGTGTTTGGGGATTGGACTCCATTGTTAAAAATATTTAAAAGGGTAGAGAAGCCAGACATGGAGCCTAGACACTGGGGAGGGTGGACAGGGACTCGGAGACCGAACGTAGGCCCTGACTGTCGGAACTCAGAACTTACTTATGGTATGTGCATTTGTGTTTTTATTTCACACTTGCTTTGGCAATGTAAATATGTGTTTCCCATGGCAATAAAGCCCCTTTGAATTGAAATGTGAATGAATATAATCCTTCCTTCTGTCCCACTCTCTCGTTTTGTAGATGTCAAAGGTCAGCTCTAATTGGCCTAATGGACTGTTCCGACCCAAAACAAGCAGATCTCGGGTCAGCCCACATCAGAGGCCAAGAGGACCTGAGAGGAGCAACAAACCAGTAAACAGATTGCCGTTAGACACAACATCATCCAGCAGCTGGATAGAGTTACTGAGCTGCTCCTTATGTGGACATCAGGTCAGACATCTTTATCATTAAAGGAGAAGAATCTTCAAGAGAGTCCGGCACATAACTCTGAAAAATACAACAAATCTTTGTTGTTGATGTCTTTGTTTGCATTACTGTACATACAAATTAAAAAGGTTTATTCACGGGAGCCAGGGTAACTCATCTGGTAGAGCGCGCGCCCATACATAGCTGCATATCATTCCCCCTCTCTCTCCCCTTTCATGACTTCAGCTCTCCTATCAAATAAATGCCTAAAATGGCCCCACACAAAACATAAAAATAATAATTTACATTTACAACTGAGTACAGAGCATATTGTATACTGTAAATACTGCAAGTAATACACAAAAGGGATTCATTCTGCGGGATCCAACCTAGACAACACTGCACATCTTTGTCACCGAAGGCTGTGTCTATTTCCTGGAGAGAGCCTATTGTTGGAGATTTTCTCTGCATAGGTTTTTGCTCATATCTACAGCCATGCAGAGAATAACCATAGACAGTATAAGAAATGGACAACGCTGTTGTTTTCAACGGAGACCAGTGAAGTCTATTAGAAGCTCTTTCCCGGTGATGCTGAGCGTTACTGCGCAGCCTCCAACTGAGCTTGAAGACGTAGATGTGACGTGGGCAACCTGTCTGTAAGTCTTCTGGTAGCTGTGCAAGAGAAATCTCAATCATTCCCAGTCAGCAGAGATGGAGATGTAAGTGTATGTCACTTTGATTATTTGCTGTTTTCATGCATACAAAAGTTGGGTAACCACCC